>JANZXP010000196.1:39733048-39754975 GCA_027576715.1 Erythroxylum flavicans
TATTATTTATTATATAATGAAAATTGAAATTGTAATATTTTAAATACTTTGTATTGTTTTTAATTTTATATTTGTATGATGATGATTGTCTTTTTTTCATAAAAATTGTGATTATTATTTATATGTGAAATGTCTAAAAATTATAGTTATTTTATATTAATTGTGATTATTATTTATTATTATGATTTTTTGAGACAGAGTTAAAAATATACAATACAATTATACAATATAACAATGGACTATTTTGCAAATTTCAAAAAAAATTCAGGGAATATTTCATAAATTTAAAAAATTACCTGAAACGGTACCCGATATTAATCGGTACCGGTACAGTATCGTACCAAAACCCAATCCGATACCAAGTCCGATACGATATTCGCAACATTGGTTTGGAGGTTGGGGTTGAAGACATTCAATCATCCATGAGAATGGCGATGGGGAAATGCAACGGGCGTTGCCGCTAGAGATGAGTAAGATGATGGGTAAGAGACCCAAGGAAGGACGAGGGAACAATACTTCAAGAAAAGGGCAAACATCTGCTGGTGATAGGATTAATCAGCATCCTCAATAGCCCATGCAGCCGGAGCAATCCTCTGCCAAAATGGAGGAATATAGAATGTCGATAAGTAAGGTTGAGTTACCCATGTTTAATGGGTCTCATCCTGTGGGATGGATCATTAGGGCAGAAGTATACTTCGAGGTTCATAATACCTCAGAAGAAGTGAAAATCAAACTGGCTCTCTTAAGTATGGAGGGCTCAACCATTCACTAGTTTAACCTTCTAAGAGACACAGAGGTAGAATTGAGCTGGGAGAAGTTCAAGAAAGCTTTAATAGATCGATATGGAGGAAGGAGGTTTAAGAACCCATTCGAAGAACTTTCTGACCTGCGACAAACCGATACAGTGGAAAAATACATCGAGGCTTTTGAATTCATATCGTCTCACAGAGGACGTCTATCGGAGGAGCAGTTTATGGGATATTTTACAAGTGGGTTGAGATCGGACATGAGAAGAAGAGTGTGCACGTTCAATCTAGTGAATAGGTATCAGTTGATTAAAATAGCAAGGGCTGTAGAAGAAGAGGTGTGCGGTAAGCATGGAACTAGCGAGAGCTGGGTCTCTCGACATCGCACCTGGAATCAATGCAAAGATGGCCACTTTAAGAGCCATTTTCGGGTTGACCCGAATTTGCAAGAATCAAGTCATGCAAACCCCGCGGGTCGAACGAATTTTGCAGGAGAATATAGGGCGGGTAGAACTTGAGAGACACATGGGTACCGACCCAATACCCAAGCGCATAACCGAGTTTTTGCATTGTCCATGGTGGCGTCGATAAGGAGATCAGAGGGAGACAAGAGGGTGTCGACGGAGAGAAGTAGAAGGCTACGTCATATTTCATACTAAGAACTCATGGACAAAAAGGCTAAAGGAATTTGTTTCGATATGGAGAGAGGTTTCACCCATTACACCAGTGCTCAGAGAAGCAGCTCAGATTACTAGTTTTGGATGATAATGAAACGTTAAACGAAGAAGGCAAAATAATAGCCGTTGAGGTGGAGGACGAAGAGGAAGGAGAGGTACCGCTAGAATGCAAGACCATGGGGGTATTCGGAGTGAATAATGCACTGGTATCGGAAACTAAAACCATGAGGTTGGAAGGAAAAATACACGGGGTTTCCATTGTGGTTTTGGTTGATAGTGGAACAAGTCACAAGTTTATCTCCCCTAAATTAGCTACTGGTCTAGGGTTAACTATAGAGATTACAAAAATATTAGGCATCAGATTGGGCGATGGTCATAAGGTAATGACTAAGGGAAGACGTATTGGGATTCCTATTCAGATAGGGGAGTTGGACTTGAAGATAGATGCTTACTGGACTTGGGAGGAATGCATGTTATTTTGGGGGTTGCTTGGTTGCAAACCTTGGGGAAGGTCATTGTGGATTGGAAGGAAATGACCATGCAATTCCAATATGCTGGTCAAGCTGTAGAGCTGTGTGGCAAGAAAAACACAATAGTGATACAAAAAAAAGGAAGTTTGTATTACGAGGGTCCAGTACCTTTGCATGGCCTACTAGCAAGTCTACAAGGTGTTTTTCAGTCAGCTGAAGTAGTGGCAAGGAAAGGAGGGCAACAAATACAACTTGGCAGTAGAGAGCAACAGGAGCTAAATCTGATACTGAACAGATTCCCAGAGGTATTCCAAGAGATTCAAGGACTACCCCCCAAAGGAATCATTCTCACTCTATTATAATACACCCGCGACAATGTCCAATTAGTGTGAGACCCTATAGATACCCACACCATGATAAAGATGAGATCGAGAAACAGATCCATCAAATACTAAAGTTAGGCATTATACGACCCACCTCAAGTGCTTATGCCAGTCCCGTAATTTTGGTCAAAAAAAGAGATGCTTCATGGCAAATTTATGTGAATTATAGGGCCCTAAATAAGGTCACAGTACCAGATAAATACCCTATTCCGATAATGGATGAACTTTTAGATGAGTTGCATGGTGATTATGTCTTCTCTAAGCTAGATTTCAAATCGGAGTATCATCAAATCAAAGTTAAGAAGGAAGATGTCCACAAAACCGCTTTTCGAACATATGATTGTCACTATGAGTTTCTAGTTATGCCGTTCGAATTGACCAATGCACCAACTACCTTCCAATCGGCAATGAACGACATTTTCAGGCCTTTTCTTAGAAGGTTTGTTCTCGTTTTGTTTTACGACATTCTGGTATATAGTGTTGATTGGGACACTCATCATTTGCATCTGTCAAATGTGTTGGAGATTTTGAAAAAGAATCAGTTTGTGGTAAACCAAGAGAAGTGCAATTTTGGGAGACAATCGGTGGACTATTTAGGTCATGATATTTCTGGTGAGGGGGTGGCAGTTGATCCCCCAAAAATTCAGAGTGTTTTAATATGGCCTATTCCTCAAAATGTTAAGGGCGTGAGGGGTTTCCTAGGGTTAACGAGGTACTACCGCAACTTCATCATGAACTATGGCAAAATAGCTAAACCACTCAAGGATTTGACAAAGAAAGAAGGGTTTCATTGGAATGTAGTGGCCCTCGAGTCCTTTGAGGCTCTAAAGAAGATGTTGACTACATTTTCGGTATTAGCTCTTCCTAATTTTTCCCAACCCTTTGAGATTGAATGTGATGCTTCGGGAAAAGGAGTGGGTGCAGTTTTGATGCGGAATAGGAGGCCTATAGCCGACTATAGTAAGGCACTCTCGGAGGAGAATCTTTGTAAATCAGCATATGAGAAAGAACTAATGGCATTGGTGTTAGGAGTGCACCATTGGCGTCATTATTTGTTGGGCAGATCATTCGTGGTATTTTCAGACCAGAAGAGTCTCCGACACTTGTTGCAACAGCGGGTGACGACTACAAACTAGCAATGTTGGATGGCTAAGCTTTTGGGCTATCATTTTGAGGTTATTTATAAACCAGGACCGGAAACTAAAGAGGCTGATGCATTATCACGAATATATGACGAAGGAGAGCTGAAAACCATTATCTCTTATCCACAGTGGACAGAGGGCCGAAACCTCCATCAGGAGGTGCAGCAGGATCCCACTTTGTGAGGAATTATAAAGGATTTACAGCAGGATCCACATTCTGGACCTAGATTTGTATGGCATCAAGGGGTTTTACTGTACAAAGGCAAAGTGGTGATTTCAACTACATCGATGTTCATTCCGGTTCTCTTAAAGGAATTTCATTCCTCGCCTATGGGAGGACATTCAAGGTTTCTACAAACCTATAGAAGAATCGCAAGCAATTTGTATTGGATCAGAATGAAAAAATGCATTTAGGATTTCGTCAAGTCTTATGACACTTATCAACGACAGAAATATGCTGCTACATCTCCTCGGGGTTTGCGACAACACTTGCCCATTCCAAATCAAGTTTGGGAAGACATTGCTATGGATTTTATTACTAGACTTCCTAAATTTAAGGGGTATGAAGCAGTGCTGGTCGTGGTGGACATGTTATCTAAATATGGTCATTTTATCCTACTAAAACACCCCTATACTACAAAAACTATGGCTGAAGTGTTTGTCAAAGAAGTTGTAAGCCTACATGGAGTACCACAATCCATCATAAGTGACCGTGACCCTTTGTTAATTAGTATGCTCTGGAGCGAGTTATTTCGCTTACAGGGTACTATGCTTAAAATGAGCTCCGCTTATCATCCAGAAACAGATGGACAAACAGAAGTTTTCAACAAGTGTTTAGAGACTTATTTGAGGTGTTTCACTTCCGAACAACCTAGGAACTGGTCTTTTTGGATTTCATGGGCAAATTTGTGGTATAATACCACCTTCCATATATCTACGGGTTCAACTCCATTTGAGGTTGTTTATGGGAGGAGACCCCCACCATTGGTACGATACTTACAAGCAAGAGACTAAAGTGGAGGTTGTGGCTAGAGAATTAGTGGATAGAGACGAAGCATTGAATCAACTTAAATATAACCTGAATAGAGCGTAGGAACAAATGAAGAAATATGCGGATAGAAAAAGAACTCCACAATCTTTTCAGGTGGAAGAGTGGGTTTTTCTTAAGCTTCACCCCCATAAACAATTGTCAGTGGCTAGGCGTATTAATCAAAAGTTAGCAGCCAAGTACTTTGGGCCTTTTCAGATTATGGAAAAGTATGGGGCAGTCACCTATAAGTTGTGGGGAACTATTCAATAGAGGCAACTTTACCTGAAGGGCAAGAAGTCGAATTGAAGGATATTATAGAACCAAAAAGTGTGATAGCTAGCAGGGTAATCAATAAGGTAGGGGATTCAAATCACCAATGGCTGATCAAATGGAAAGGCAAGCCTATGGAGAATGCTACTTTGGAGGATGAATCTGTTATTCGCAGCCAATTTCCTCAATGCAGCCTTGAGGACAAGGCTGTTCTTCCAGGGGAGAGCAGTGTTAGGACTGATATAGATATAGGTGAGGATAATTTAGAAAAGGGGGAGAATAACAGAAAAGGGAATAAGCCTAGAATATGGAGAGTGTACCCGAGGAGAAAGAAAGAAGGTATAAAGGGGAGATAGTTAGTTAGTTAGTTAGTGGCTGAGCTAGCAAAACAAAATGGTTTCCAGGACTAGGGAGTTTAGAGGCAAGAGGAGTGAGGAGAGAGAAGAAGGAGGAGAACAGATTGTGAGTGTAGGCAAAAAGAAAATTATTCTTTCTGACGAGCTTTCAGCTCTGGGAGTGTTACTCGAGTATCACTACTTGTAATAGTCATATTATATTCTGAATAAAAACAAAATAGTATTTAGTTACTCAATAGTATAGAGTTACTCTAGTATTATAAAACTACAGTTCTATCACCCACAGTAAGTACAAATGGTTAGATGACAGGATGAGAAAATAATAGCATGCATCAAACGTAAATGTGGAAGGAATCAGCTCGACTTGAACCCAGTTTCAAAAAGTATATCCAGGTCAGTAATGGAGAGTCCAATCAAAGACAAAGGTTTTAGTTTAAACACATTGATTTATTTAAAGCGTTGGGAAAATGCAAAGGTAATTGTCTGAAATCATTACCTTATATCATTAGCAGAGAAACATGAGATCACTTGCATACAGATAGAGGAAAAGAACATTGCATTTTACAGTTCAACAAGTGCGACTACATCTATAGGCAGCCACTTTGTATTGATGGAGAAGGTTATTTTAACTTTATTTATACACAGGGTTATTCCTTTCACAACATGAACTAAGGAAGTTGGGTCAACAAAGTTAAGATGTTAAGAAAAATATGAACAAATCGATAGTTGGCCACTCAGCTAGGAGCTACATGTGTCAAAGCATTAAATGGACTTATAAGACAGCTCACATTGATGCCCAAGAATGATATATATAGTACAGGTTACATCTTCTATACCATAAAAGGGTAAGAAAGCAAAGAAAAATGCTGCAGTTGCTGTATTGGTTAATGCATTCAAAATTGTGTAAATAAATAGACTAAATTGGGTAATCAAAGTGGCCAACTATATACCAGGATTAAATTGGTTATTAATGTAATAACTGATAGCAACAACAGAAAAAACACTTGTGAACATTGAGTAGTAAATTGTAGACTCACATGTGAGTTTAGACAATTAGTTATTACACAGCACAGCACCAATAGCTTACCAGTGTGAATATTGTGTGGCTTCGGCTACTGAGCAGATTAAAATTATTTGAACCAACATGACGATGCTCTGCCAATATCAAGCATCAATTGACAACTTTGTGGTCAAAGCCCCTTCCAGATATAGAAAACAAGCAAGGAGAAAGGCAAACAAAGTTCCCTAGATAACTACCTTCTCCAGCAGCAATAAAAGAAAGTGCATGCCCAGGAGACAAAACCACTTCTTCCTTTATACCCTCCACGTAAGTGCCCTGGAAAAGTGGCACAATAGTAAGCATGAGATCAATGTACAAGATACAAAAGTTTATATCAAAAGAAATTAACACTTGTCAGTATTATGCATAGGAAATAAATAGTTAGGATTTTATGGGATAAGATTATTAGTTAGCTATATATTTATGTATATCCTATAATTAGTTGTATGATTATGATTATGTACATCCGTAATTTATAGGATATATTTTAGGGATATTTCCTATATATATTCTTATAAACTATTCAAGTAAACAAAAAAGAATTATTCTACTTTTCATGGTATCAAAGCCACCAACTTTTATTTTTAGAAACTTCCGCCCAAAATTTTGTTCTTCTGCAAAGCACGGTAGCTATTAAAACCTAACCAAGGAGCCATGTCAGAAGTCACTGCTACCAGTGGGGTCTCTCCATTAGACAGTGCTGAGAAGGAGAAATCAGCAGCAACAGAATAAAGGTGCTGCTAATTAGGAGGAAATTTGTTCCTAACAAATTGGGAGAAAAATTAGGGGAGATTTAGTCAAAGTAAATAAATTAGGAGATAATTAGGATATTTAATTTATATAGAATTTTTTCCTAGTGTAGATACTATTGTACGCCTATTTATATGTAACCAAAACAAAGGAAAAACATATGGTAGTCACACTTTTTTTCACGCGAAATTAGAGCTCTAGGCAGAAATTAAACCCTAGTCATATCCTACAACCTTACCAGAAATTAAAACTCTAGCCGTCTGTCAACCCTAATTGTCCACAATCATGTTGGATTATGTATCAGAATCTACCACCATCCCTACCAATCAACCAAGCTCTTCTGAAATTCACAACCCCACCAAAAAAAACAATACATCCCATCTACCTACTTCAAATTCTCCTTCTCTCCAAATTACAACTATACGGTTGATTGGAGAGAATTTTCTGCACTGGCCTCAATTAGTGCCGATGTATATTCGAGGGAGAGGAAAAATTGGCTACTTCATAGGAGAAAAGAAGGAACCTGCCCCTGAGCATCCAGTTACTCCACTTGGGATTCTGGAAATGCCATGGTGATGACTTGGTTGGTAAATTCTATAGAGGAGGAAATCAGCTCCAATTATATGTGTTACCACACTGCCAAGAAGCTGTGGGACAACATCAATCTCATGTATTCAAACTGAGGCAATCAGTCTCAAGTGTTTGAGTTGACACTGAAACCTGGAGAAATCCGCCAAGGTGAGGAAAGTATTACCAAATACTCTAATACTTTAAAACGTTTGTCGCAAGATTTAGACTTATTCAGTGATGATTATGAGTGGAAATCATCAGAAGATTAGCACCACTATAAGAAAAAGGTGGAGGATAATAGTATATTTAAATTTCTTATTGGATAAATATTAATTTTGATGAAGTTAGAGGTAGAATTATTGGTAGACAACCCCTTCCCTCCGTTGGAGAAGTGTTTTCTGAAATCCAAAGGTAAGAAAGCCACATGATTGTTATGTTAAGGAAGAAAAAATCAAACAAAACAATGGAGAATTCTACCCTTGCTGCAGAGGCCTATGCTGGTCGAATGGTCCAAGGGAAATTGGAGCAAAAACCCCGTGTTTGGTGTGACTATTGCAATAAGTCAATGTACATAAATGAAACCTGCTGGAAGTTGTATGGAAAACCTGCAAATTGGAAGGGGAAAATGAGAGCAAGGGTTGGCCAATCTCTACTTATGAACCCAAGACTGCCCCTTTTAGCAAAGAGCAACTAGATCACATCCTAAAGCTGCTAAAATCTAATTCTGCGTTGTTGGGTGCACCTAATGCTTCTTTGGCACATTCAAGTAGTAATCCTAATGCCCTAGTATGTCATTCTTTTTCTACTCCTAAGATCATTGATTCAGGAGCCTCTGATCATATGACAAGTCTTTCAAATTTGTTTTATGCTTATAACCCTTGCTTTGGTTATGAAAAAGTCCTTATAGCAGATGGGTCATATTCTCCAATTGTTGGTAAAGGTTTGGTAACCTTATCTAATACCTTGTCCCTTAAATTTGTTCTCCATATACCTAAACTTGTAATCTCCTATCTGTTAGTAAATTGTCTAAAGATTCTAACTGTCAGGTTACTTTCTTTGACTCTCATTGTGAGTTTCAGGACCAAAATTCAGGGAGGATGATTGGTAGTGCTAGGATGATAGATGATCCCTGCTATATTTGACGATGAAGATTCCAAGGGTAAATTGCAAAGCTTGAGTGGTATCAATTCTCAAGGATCAAATTATGCTTTGGCACTATAGGTTAGGACATCCTAGTTTTCTATACTTAAAAAGACTTTTTCCTATGTTATTTCGAGGATTGGATTGTTCGACATTTCATTAAGAAAGTTGCATTTTGCCAAAAAGTCATAAGTCCTTTTATCCCTTACAACCTCATAAACCTTCAAAACCATTTTATCTTATCGACAATGTTGTTTGGGTCCTTCGCCAATCAACACGATTTCAGGAAGAAAACGGTTTGTGACATTTATTGATGATCATACTCATCTATGTTGGGTTTACCTGATAAGTGAAAAATCAAAAGTTAAAACCATATTTAAAAACTTTTATACAATGATTGAAACAAATTTCAACAAAAAATTGGCATTCGCCACATTGATAATGTCACTGAATATTTTAATGAGATTCTTGGCAATTTTTTATAACAAAAAGGTATTCAACATCAATCTACTTATGTCGATACTCCTCAACAAAACAAGATTACTAAAAGGAAAAACAAAAATTTGCTAGAAGTGTTTCATGTCATTATGTTTTTTAAAAATGTTCCAAAATTTCTTAGGGGGTAAGTCGTTTTAACGGCTTAACTATAGTACACCCCTTGAGTGTTTTAAAAAAAATTTTCTTGAAGCTCAAATTTATTCCAATTTACCACTAAGAGTTTTTGGTTGTACTACTTACGTCCATTTACCTACTAGGCGGCATTCGAAACTAGATCCCAGGGCAAAAAATTGTGTCTTTATAGGCTTTGCCCCAAACGAACAAGGGTATAAATGTTTTAATCCCACAACCTGAAAAGTTTTTGTCAGTATGGATGTCTACTTCCTTGAAAACCAATCTTTTTTAAGGAAAATTTTCTTCGAGGGAAGAAATAAAGCAAACAAAATTTTTGAGAAATTAATCCCACTCCCTTGCCAAAAATTGTAGACTTCCCCTAAAAATCTACAAAAGCTAGTTGTTCCTAATATTATAAAGCTAAAAAATGTTGAAAACCCAACAAGAGTAGAAATACTACTAGATGATCCTAAAGGACAGGAACCTGAGTTTAGAGTTTACACAATGAAGAAGAATCATCAAAAAGGTAGAGAGCCTATTGTTCCCAAGGCAAAACATGAATCAAACATCCCAAATGATGAGCCTATAAACATGCAAGGTACTTTAAACCTTCTACTATCCAATATTGTTCCTATTCTTGATACTTGCTATTCCCATAACACTCAGAAAAGGTACCTAGTCTTGTAATAGCCATCCTATTGCAAAATATCTCTCATATAATAAACTATCTCAGAGTCATAGGGCATTTACATCAAAAATCTCTAATTTGTTTGTTCCAAGAAACATTCAGGAAGCACTTGATGATCCAAAATGGAAATCAGCAACAATGAAGGAGATGCGTGCTCTAGTGAAAAATGGGACATGGGAAGTTGTAGAGTTACCCAAAGACCGAAAAACAGTTGATTGTAAATGGTTGTTTATGGTGAAGTGCAAGGCTAATCGAAGTGTAGAAAGATACAAAGCGAGACTTGTTGCCAAGAGGTTTACTCAAACCTATGGTATTGATTACCAAGAGACTTTTGCATTGTTCCTTGCGGTTAACTTCAACTGGAACCTACATTAACTGGACGTGAAGAATGCTTTTTGAATGGTGATTTGGAAGAATAAGTGTTTATGTGTTCACCAGCAAGTTTTGAAAAAATTGTTGGCCAAAATAGAGTGTTTAGACTCAAGAAATCTTTATATGGCCTAAAACAATCTCCACAAGCATGGTTTGGAAGGTTTGGGAAGGCAGTGAAAAGCTGTGTCTTTCATCAAAGTCAAACACATCACACTCTATTTTATAAGCATTCTAAGATTAGAAAAAATGCAATTTTAATTGTCTATGTGGATGATATAATCTTTAATAGGAGATGACTATAAAGAACTTGCAAGGTTGAAAAGAATGCTAGAAAAGGAGTTTGAAATTAAAGACTTGGGAGCATTGAAATATTTTCTTGGAATGGAATTTGCAAGATCAAAAGAAAGAACATTTGTAAATCAGAGGAAGTATATCCCTGATTTACTTGGAGAAACCAGGCTATTGGGATGCAAGGCGGCCAAAACTACAATTGAGGCTAACCTAAAACTCAATCCAGCTAAGGATGAAGTTGTGATTGATAGGGAAAAATTTTAGCAACTAGTGGGAAGACTGATATATATATCACACACTCGGCCTAACATAGCATTTGTTGTAAGCATGATAAGTCAGTTTATGTACTCAACAGGTCAAGAGTGCCTTGAAGATGCCTACAAAATACTAAGGTATCTGAAAGGGACACCTGGAAGAGGCTTGATGTATAAAAAATGTGACAATATACAAGTTGAAATCTATATAGATGCTAATTGGGCATGTAGCATTTATGATAGAAGATCAACAACAGGATACTTTACTTTTGTTGGGGGAAATCTAGTCACCTAGCGGAGTAAGGAACAGAATGCAATAGCACGAAGCAATGCTGAAGCTAAGCTTAGGTCTCTTGCACATGGGATTTGTGAAAGAATGTAGATCAAGAGGCTATTAGAAGATCTGAAGATTCCTATGTCACTTCCTATGAAAGTCTACTGTGACAACAAGGCTGCCATTTCGATTGCACACAACCCAATTCAACATGACAAAACCAAGCACATTGAAGTGGGCAAACATGTTATCAAAGAGAAACTTGAGAGTGGCTTAATATGTGTTCCTTATATACCAACAACTGAACAAATAGCTTATATACTAAAGGACTACAAAAGAAACAATTTGATCTCCTAGTAAGCAAGCCAGCTATGGAAGACATTTACAAGCCAGCTTAAGGGCGAGTGATGACAAGGAGAAATCAGTGGCAATAGAATTAGGGGGTTGCTAATTAGGAGGAAATATATTCCTAACAGATTAGGAGAGAAATTAGCTGAGATTTAGTCAAAGTATATAAATTAGGAGATAATTAGAATATTTGATTTATATCGAATTCTTTATTAGTATAGATACTATTGTACTCCTATTTATATGTAACTTAAACATAGGAAAAACATATGGCAGTCACACTTTTTTCCATATATAGCACTACTATATTCGACATAAGGGACTTATCAAACATTCAAGCAGCCTACCATCTGAATGGAAAGAATTATCTGAAGTGGTCTCAACTTGTTCGAACATTCTTAAAGGAAAAGGCAAGCTGAGCCATTTGTTGGAGACTGGACTAGTCGAAACTGATTCTAAATTTGACGCGTGGGATGAGCAAGATTCGATGCTTATGTTAAGGCCGTTGAACTTAACGAATCTTGAGATAAGTGACACTTGCATTTTCTCAGCATAGGTAAGGAGATTGGGAGACAATTCAACAAACTTACTCTAAGATGAATGATGTTGCTTGAGTTTATGAGATCAAAACTTAAATTTCAACAACTAAGCAAAGGACTAGCTCAATAACCGACTATCCAAATCTCTTGCAAAGTCTATCGCAAGAATTAGAACATTATCAATGTATCAAAATGCAATGTGCAAAAGATGCTGGAATGTTGAAACAATTTATAGAAAAAGATTGAATATATTAGTTCCTTGCTGGTATTAACACAAAACTCGATGCTGTGGGAGTCCAACATTTGGGAAGAGCTAATCTTCCATCCTTGAATGAGGTCATTGCTATGATTAGAACTAGGAAGGGAGAAGCGTGAAGCTGGAAATACATCCAGCAACAACTAAAGGATCTACCCTAGCAACAAGATCCACAAATTTGAAGGAGGTGAATGTTGCACAAGCCATAGAAGACAATAGGCAGTCTCCTCCAACAAAGTCATTCAATAAAGATACACTCTATTGGACATACTATAAAAAGCACCGCCATACAAGGGAGTAGTGCTGCAAACTAAATGGCAAGACCAACATTTAGAGAAAAGGTGGAGGGAAACAAGCACATATTTTGAGCTCACATATGGATAATATGAAATTAACTCAAGATGGAGCCCAAGAGTTTAACAAAGCATATATTGAAAAATAAAGACTCCTCTTGAATACACTTGAGAAACCATCATCTACAAGTACTGGTTCATATTCATTAACCTTTTCAAGTATTTCCTCCATCTCATGTATTTCTAGTGCCTTACAAATAAATCTTCAACTATGCAGATAATTGACTTAGGAGCCACTAATCACATGACATATTGCTCTATACTTTTTATCTCATATACACCTACCTGTAGCCATAAAAAGATAACTATAGCAGATGGATCAGTTGTCACTATAGCTGGACAAGGAGATGTTCAATTAAATAACTCTCTTATCATAAAAGATATCCTCCATGTTCCTAAATTATCTACCACCATAATTTCAGCGCATAAACTCACCAAAGCCTCTAAATGGCAGGTTTTTTTTCTCCTTCCTCTTGCATGTTTCATGACTAGGGCACGAAGGGAACGATTGGCCATGCTAGTTAGAAGAATGGCCTTTACTACCTAAAGATGAAAAAGGGCATAGAAAATTCTAGGTTTTTCTTCCAAAGTTGGACGTGTCTAGTAAAGAAAAAGTATGGCTTTATCATCAACGTTTAGGACATCCTTCTTTTCATGTAATAAAGTCAATGTTTTCATCATTCTTTGATAAAATAGATGTTAAATCTTTCTATTTTGATGAATGTGATTTTGCAAAGCACACATGTGCATCTTTTCCAATAAGTGACAAAAAAGTCATACCCCCTTTTCTCTCATTCATAGTGACACTTCGGGCCCCTCACCAATACATAAAGTTACTAGGACAAAATGGTTCATATCCTTCATTAATGATTGCACACGAATTAGTTGGATCTATTTGTTGAAAAATAAGTTAAATGTTAGTACTCTTGTTCCCAAATTTTTATAATATGATCAAAAGTCAATTTCTTTTGATTTTGGCGATGCCAAAGAATATTCCAATCAAACTTTATCAAATTTACTTCATGAAAAAGGGATCCTCCATGAATCTCATGTGTTAATACTCCTTAAAAAAATGGAGTTACAAAACAAAAAAATGGTCATTTGTTGATCATCCCAAAGGCACTACTCTTATATAAAAACGTTCCCAAAAATTTTTGGGGTGAAGTTGTCCTAACTTCTGCCTAGTTACACAACAAATTGTTAGCTATAGTTCTTAATTTTCAACCACAAGTAAATGTTCTTACACAATTCTATCTAAATCTAAGCTTCTCCGGTACTCTTATTCCTAGAATTTTTGAAAGGATAACCTATGTTCATATTCACTCTCAAAATAAAGGAAAACTTAATCCTCATGCTCTTAAATTTGTTTTTGTTAGTTACTCTTCCACCCAAAAGGGATACAAGTGTTTCCGTCCCAAAAATCACAAATGTTTTGTGTCCGCTGATGTTAAATTTGATGAAACTAGATCTTTCTTTACTCAACCCCATCTTCAAAGAGAGAATTTGAATGAAGATAGGTCAAGGGGCTTATTTTTCTTTGATTTTTCCACTCAAATAGAGTCTGAACCACATTTTTCAAACAAGTTTGTTAAACTTAAGAAGCTCCAAGGAAAGAAAATGAAGGAAAAACCACTTGAAAATTGCAGGTTTACACTAGAAAGAGATTTGCCTCTCACCAATAGAATGCCCAAGCCCCTTCACAACCTATTGTTCCAACATTCCAAACAAATTTGGAACCAAATAAACCAACGACAAGCTTATCCGACCATAATCCACAGATTCATGACAAGCTTAACTTAAACCCACATATTGAACTTAGTGATTTAGACCTACCTACTGCCCTCAAAAAAGGTATTAGAACATGCACTCAACATCCACTATATTTGTTCATGACATATCAAAACCAGTTCAAAAAAACACCAAACCTTTCTCAAAAATCTCCATGACATTCCCATTCCAAAATATCTGACCAAGGCACTAGGAGACGAGAAGTTTGAGAAGTGCTATGAAAAGTGAGATGGATGCAATCCAAAAAAAAATAAAACTTGGAACCTGGTGGAACTGCCTAAGGATAAAAAATTGGTTAGATGCAAATGAGTGTTCACATTAAAGTATAAATCTCATGAGACTGTTGAAAGGTACAAGGCTAGGTTGATTGCTAAAGGTTTTACCCCAACCTATGGCATAAATTACCTAGAAACAGTTGCACCAATAGCAAAGATGAATACTAGCAAGATTTTATTGTCACTAACTACCAACTATGGCTGGAAATGTTAAAAGCACCTCCCTTTATGGAGAACTAGAAGAAGAAATATACATGGAAGTTTCACCCAAATTTGAATCTCAAAAGGGATTGGTGTGCAAATTAAAAAAGCCCTTTATGGACTAAAACAATCATCAAGAGCATGGTTTGGGAGATTAATGAAGGCCATGACAGGATTCGGGTATAAGCAAGTCATGAAGACCATACCTTGTTTATCAAACATTAAAAAATTGGGAAAGTAACGGTACTTTTTGTATATGTGGATGACATCAATCACTGGAGACGATAAATGTTGGTGTTCAAGGGAAAGTTATTACAAGAATTTGATATTAGGGAGTTGGGAAAGTTGAAACGTTTTATAGGAATTAAGGTTGCACATTCCAGGCAAGGTATATTCATTTCACAACTAAAATATGTGTTGCATTTGTTGAAAGAAACGGAAAATTAGGGTGCAAACCGGCAACCACTCCATTTGAGTTCAATCACGAATTAAGTGATGCATAGGAATCAGCCCTGGCCCGACCTAACCCCGGGCCATGGTGGCCTATGGCCCAACAAGCCAGGATGGGTCATCAACCCGTGGCTCGGGCTATGGCTTGCAGCTATTTATTTTTTTAAGTAAAAAACTTCCAAAACGACGGCTTTAAAGGCCACAGGCAGGCCGGGCATTTATTTTTTAAAGTAAAAAAACTTCCAAAATAACGTCGTTTTGAAAGTAATGGGCAGACCCCAGGCTGACGTGACCCGGTCAACCTGGGCCAAAGGTGACCCGGGTCGGTTTTGCCATCCCTAATGATGCACCACATGATCTAGAAGTAGATAAAGGAGTTTATCAAAGATTGGTAGAAAAATTAATGTAATTAACACTTATAAGACCAGACATTGCCTCACAATAAGTGTTATAAGCCAATTTATGCATAACCGCAAAGAAGTTAAT
The DNA here is from genome assembly GCA_027576715.1 of Erythroxylum flavicans. Classification (NCBI taxonomy): domain Eukaryota; kingdom Viridiplantae; phylum Streptophyta; class Magnoliopsida; order Malpighiales; family Erythroxylaceae; genus Erythroxylum; species Erythroxylum flavicans. The sequence goes on from JANZXP010000196.1 coordinate 39,748,830, forward strand.
AGAAGGCTAGAAGTAAAAGGTCAATAATAGGAAAAATCTAATAATTTTCTAAGAGCAAGGATCTCGCTTGAAGAAGAATTAATAGCCAAGGGAGAATCTCCAAGAATGAAATACTTGAATTGATTTTCGATACCCATAGCTATTTGTAGGATAGGATTAACCCATGACTCCCTAAAAACTAGTTAACAAACTCTGAGATCCAGGAGTAACAGATCTAGATTTATTAAAAATAATCAGTAACAAATCACCATTCACTAAGCCCCTACTTAGTAGGAACACATGAAAAAAATGACATAATAAATCGAAAACAAATTTTGCTGATAAGAAGATAAAATCAAGTGCTGGTAGATAAGATAAAATCAAGTGCTTGACACACGTGACCTCTTCTTCCTCTGATATGCAATTATGGGCTTGTCAAAAGTACACTTCAAAGTTGTGCATAAAATTTTGCCATATCTAAAAGGTAGTCCAAGAAGAGGAATTTTATTTAAAAGAGGAGAAAAGATTATGATAGAAGCCTACACAAATGCAAATTATGCAAGTTCCTTATTGGAGAGAAGATCAACCTCAAGATATTGAGTTTTTATGGTAGGAAATCTACTTTCATGGAAGAGCAAAAAACAAAGTGATGTGACAAGATCAAATGCATAATCAGAATTCAAATCCATGGCTTTAGCGATCTCTGAGTTGCTTTGGTTGAAGATAGTTCTTGATGAGTTAAAATTTAAATAGGAAGGTCCAATAATATTATATTGTGATAATAAGTCTGCAATCAACATCACACAGAATCATGGTCAACATGACAGAACTAAGCATGTGAAAGTTGACAAATATTTTATAAAAAAGAAGTTGAACGGTGGCCTAGTGTGCATGCCCTTCAACTCATTAAAGGAGCAAATAGCTAATGTTTTGAAAGGACTGTCCAAGATAACCTTTGAAGACTTTATTAGCAAGTTGGGAATGAAAGATATTAATCCACCAACTTGAGGGGGAGTGTCAGAATTATGCATAGGAAATGAATAGCTACAGGATTTTATGGGATAAGATTATTAGTTAGTTGTATATCTATGTATATCGTATAATTAGTTGTATGAATGTGTATATTCCTAATTTCTAGGATATATTTTAGGAATATTTCCTATATATATTCTGTAAACTATTCATGTAAAAACATAACAGAATTATTATACTTTTCAACACTTAACAACCATTTTATTTTCTTGACAAAATTTCGATTAAGCATACCAGTGAGGCATGTTAGCAAGTCTCTGAGTTGGCAGGCTGAAAAACTTGGTAGTTCACTATGAGAAAACTTTAATATTATTTTGCTCATAAAATGATAATTGTTACGGTTCAAGTGAAAACAAAGTGAAATGAGAAAATAAGAAACAAACTTGTAAAGATTCATAATAGCACCTGTGAATCCTCTCTAACACGTAGATTTTGTCCTGTTGGATCAAGTAAGTCATTTATCACCTGATATTAAAAATGTACATGGAACCGTAAGTTATATCACGCTCACTTTTAGAAAGATGAATTACTAGTTGACAATTAAAGTAGAATATATGGAAAAATGAAAAAGAAATCACATGAACCTTACAAATACATATAGCACATAACTGAATCCAAATTGAACCAAATTTCATGCACAGCATAGATTTGAAACACATATCAAGTCTAAGAGTCATATCGTAAGTTAGAACTAACTGTCTATGTGGAGCAACTGACCTCATTATAGATTTCAAGATATGAAACACGTAGTAAGAACTCTCTTCCTGGAGTCTGAAGCAAGAATGTAATATAGTAATTCAGAATTGGTATAAAATTAAAAAAGGAAACAAATGATTAACTCATTCAAGTTTGTATCATAAAACACACACATTTTCTGTATGTTTTCTGCTCATGTATGGATAGAAGAATGGGATTACTTTCGTAGAAACCAGTAAAAAATAAAAAATAGAAAATCTAGACACTGAGGACATTAAATTTTAAGTGGGAACGATGGTAAAAACACTTACATCTTGTATCATGCTGAAAACATCCTTTATAGCCAATGGTATAATACCAGGTGAGGTTTGATCTCCCTGTACATAAATAATATATACAGCTTAAAAAACAGAAGCCAATACAAGCATTTATCATTCTCATATTTAAGAACTAAATTTCAATAACCATAAAGAAACAACGCGTGTGTAATACAAGTAAATATAAGCTCAATGCCAAGAGCAAACTGCTACGTAAATTACAGTATATTTAACAAAGATTTAATGAAACAGTATACTCAGGGCTGACAGCCCTCCTCGTAAATCAAGCAGTAGTATGACATTATCAGTAGCTACTACAGATAGAGTAACTTGTGGGAAAATAAACCTTAGAAAATCATCTCTACATGAATTGGAGGACTAACACAATTAACTCTTCACTTCATCACATTCAGCAGCGAAAACTACCTCTATTTCTACGTCTACTATGGGGTACATTTTAGCATCTCATATCGAAATAAAATAGCAAACAACTGCTAACAATAAACTGAACTTACATGCATAGTGTGTGTCTTCCCACTACTAGTAACTCCATAGGCAAAAACAGTCCCTGTATTTTCAAAAAGAAAAAGAAAGAGCAAGTTCAATTAAGGTCTCTAGAATATATCGAGCCACTTACAATCGGGACATCTCCACGTTACCATTTATGCCTTCCATTGCAGCTTTAACTACTGGTCTCGCAGCTACTTCATATACATCTTGAGTTGAAGTATGCGGTCCAAATACTCTATCTGCCAATGTACAACAATCACCATTCTCATGCTGACAGCATTAATTGGCTAGAAACGGAAAACCAAATTAAAAGATCAGTGACCAATACCAAATGCATAAGCCGTCGCCGTGTTATACTCATTCCGAACAATTTTGTCGCCATCCGCGTACCAAGCGATCTCGTCCCCTCTCTGGAACTCCCTATCACTGTAAACCAAACACGTAACAGATCACATTACCTACAATAAAACGAATCTACCCGTTTTCAACCAAACAGATCCGCTCCACCGCAGTCAGATCTAAACAAATACCTCAAGGGCCTAAACCGAATCGTCACCGATATACTGTCTCCGTTCCTCGGCGCATCAATCGGTTGAGCAGCAACCAGCTCCTCAGCGCCGACCGTGACTGGCGAGCTACCGCCGTAACTCCGCTGGCCGGAGTACATTGAATCAGAGCAGCCGCGGCTAGGAGTCATGGATCGGGAACCGAATCCGCCTCCGCCAGAGTTGAAGTGGGACGAAGCAGAGGAAGAGCAGGAGCGAGGCATGAGCCTGTTGTTAATGAAAGAAGAAGCTGACGACGTCGCCGACGAGTAAGGACTCGATGGTTTCCTGTACGAGAACGGCGAGTTGCTCCGGGCTCGGGACGACGAAGCCATAAAATCTGAGCTGTGTCTACTTCACTTTTACTACAGTTGTCTCGGCGAATCAGATACTGACTTGGCAGAGAAGACACAAGAACAAAGGAGAAATGGAGAAAGAAGAAGCAGAAGCAGAAGAGAAGAATATGTCAGTGAGGTCACATGGCCAGTGAGACAAAAGTGAAACACATTACAGTTTTAAATTTCAATTTCTTCGACACTTTTAAGCTATCGAAGCTCTCTAAAGAAAGAAGAAGCAGAGAGAGATTGTTTCTTCTTCTTGAAGACAAAGAAGTTGCAGAGAGGAAGTTTTGGTTCCAAAATTTTCTTACGAAGAAACAACCAGAGCCAGGTAGAGAGGGAGACCGAGAAAGACTTAAGTGTTGATTTTTCAAAAAAGATTAGAAAGTTCAAATATTGTTAGTTTTTAAAAGCGAATTTTTTAAAAGACAGGACAAAATAAAAAGAGAAATAATTTTTACTAGTGATGACGTGGCTAAACGGTTTTAAAAAAGGCTATGGACCCGCGAAGCAGGCAAGTTTTGAAAATAATTAAAAGGCGATAAAACGAGCGGGAATAAGTGAGGATTTGGACAAATGGCGAGACAGGACAAACGCGTAAATGAATAATCAACACTGACTCTCCACGCGCCATGGCTAGAAAACTTCGTCCCCTCGCTGAGATACGGGTGATTGTTGGCATGTGATTTTACGGAAATACCCTATTTTTGGTGATTGATTTAGGGCCTATTTAGTTGGATGTTAATTAATGGAATGTAACAGGACGGAATGGAACGGTTTATAATGTAATGGAATGTAATATAGTGAAACGTTGTTTGGGAGGAATGGAAGGGTTCATAATGTAATGCAATGAAATGTTGTTTAGAAGAGGGATAGAATGGAATGGAATATATAATAAATGACTATTATACCTCTTATATTAAAATGATTACTGTAGGAGGTTTATTATTTTATTATTAATTATATATAATTTATTATTAATTAATAAAAATATTATTATTAATTATTTAATAAATTTTATTATATTAAATTTTATTTTATTCTATTCTATGTGATTTGTATTTAAAAATAATTTATTTTTATTTTTATTTATATAGAAATATATATAAACAATTAAAGAATAATTGTTTTCTATTTTGTATATTTTAATGAATTAAAATTTTTATTTTATTATTAATTATTTATTATTAATAATATAAAAATAATATTATTAATTATTTAATAAAATTTATTATGTTAAATATTATTCTATTCTGTCTAATATATTAATTCTATTTAATATAATATTGTGACTTGGTTACATGTGGTATTACGAAAAATTATTGAGGGTATATTAGGTAATTTGTATTTATTAATTTACGTTTCATCCTAAATTCCTCAAATCGGAGGTTTTTTATTTTCACTGTTTAAGATGGAATGGAAAGTAACATAAAGCCCTCCGCTTCCATCTCATTCCATTCCATTCCATTATAAAACTTCCTTCCAAACGATGGAAGCATGTTACGTTCCATTCCATTCCATCCTCAACTCCTTAACCAAACAGAGCCTAATGGATCTGGAAGACCGGTTAAGCAACGACTTATTACAGGTACTCTATGAAGAAGAGATATATTGGAACCAACAATCCAGATGTACCTGGCTGTCATAAGGGGACCGCAATACTAAATACTACCACACTATTACCATGGCCAAAAGAAAGAAATTAAAGATCGAGCGATTACTAGACATGGATGGAACCATAGTTTCAGATTCCACCAAATTGAGTACTTTGGCTAGGTCGTATTTTGCCAATTTGTACACTAACGAAATAGATACAGTGATGCCTTTTCCTGTCGTGGGAGCTTTCCCTACATTATCAGAGTACAATGTCAATGCCTTGGCTAGTACAGTCCCCGCTTCGGAAATCAAAAATGCCATCTTCGACATGAATCCCAATAATGCCTCAGGGATAAATGGTTTCAACGTTTGATTTTTTCAGACACAATGGGGCACAATTGGATCAGCAGTGGTGGAATTTATCCCACAAATTTTCCATCATGAGAGATGGGAAACAGACCTTAATCACACCATTCTAGTACTTTTGCCCAAAGTTCCTTCGCCAAAGTTTATTCATCAATTCAGACCTATTAGTCTCTGCTCGGTGGTTTATAAAGCTCTCAGTAAGGTCATAGTAAATCGGTTAAAGAATCACATGGAACAATTAGTGGCCGATACCCAGTGTAGTTTTGTTCCAGGAAGACACATCACTGATAATATAATCATTGCTCAGGAAGTAATCCACTCGATGCAAAAGAAAAAGGGGAATATTGGCTATGTCGCTATCAAAGTGGATCTCGAAAAAGCTTATGACCGGTTTAGATGGGATTTTATAAATGACACTCTTAGGGATATTTGTAATACCCCCTCACCGTAGGGTACGCACCGGGACGCCCGTAGGTCATTCCGATACATATCCTATGATAAGGAAGCGCTACGTGCAATCACTACAGCTACTCCACATGGCATCACATCAATTTGAATAATAAAACATTAATTGTAATTCACAATATTTTTTAAAACCAAACTCTTCCTCTTTTCATTGATCAAAATCAGAAGTTTGTACAACATCTCACACTACACTGTCTGTACATACATACAAAAAACCTAGTACAAATACTACATGAAAGAGGAAGAAATACAACAAAGCTATCTAGGTCATCCCAAAAATCCCAGCTGACCGACCTGTGAGC
>JANZXP010000196.1:39758156-39773458 GCA_027576715.1 Erythroxylum flavicans
TGTTTGTGGTTTAAAATAAAAGAAAAATTTTATACCGATTTCTGAGTGATTGAGTGCTCTAGCACACCACCCTCGCGGGGCACCAGCTCAGACACCACCTATCGATGTCGGGTTCGGGTCTTGCAGAAGTGGGGTGTTACAATCAATACCAAAGAGGTATTGTGTAGCTTAACCCAGATATGGATATTTGTGATCTTATTTCTATCAAGTTTAAACCCAATTTCCCATCTCCGCAAGAATAACGACTTACCTTGGATGTGTCACGGACCCATATCCATCATCTTACTTGCCATCTCTTCAGAAGAAAATAAAAATATAAGGAGGTCATCTTCAGTGATTAAGGTGGACTAGAGTCCCCATTTCTTCCAATTAATCTCCGCTCAATGCTTAACACTTGGGTATACCAGCTTCTTCTCCAAAAAATATCCTACCAAAGTCGTTCTCCATTTAGTGGCTCCTTGCTTCAGTAATTCAACCGAAGGGAAGACAGGGCCAACATTAATTCTAGTTACAAATCGAAGCCTATTGAAGGAGTTTGGGTCCCCCATCACACGACTCCATGTTTGCTTGTCTTTTGGCATAAGAGGCATGAGGGAAAGACGGAAAATCCTCTCCCTCTAGTGGCTAGGAATGGATCGATGATGAACCAAGTGACATATCACCTGGGTTAAAAAGTGGGTTTCAACAAGGAAAGAAAGAAGAAGAAAGGAGAAGTCGTCAGTGTGTGAGGTTTAAAGAGTGAGTGGAAGTGAATGGATGGAAGAAATCAAAAGAGGCGTCCATGTTTCAGAGAAGAGGGAGGTCGTAGAAGGAGGAGAAAAGCGGCATCCATGGTATTTTGAGTCCTTCAAATTTTCTAATTTTATGTTTATAGATCAATCTTGATAGGTATTTTAGGTACTGACCGATGCCAACTAAAAGAATTAGTACCTACTAATTGGTGCCAATTGAAATAATTGATTACTACTAGATAGTAAGACCATTTCTATAGCCTAATACGAGATATATTATTTTGATGCCTTTTTTTGACTGATAAGACATATAAGGATTAATACCGGTTGATATAGTACAAAAATCATAATAATGCCCCAAATTTATGTTCTAGTTCGTAAATGAAAACAAAGCTTTTATTAAACATAGTCAAATTTTAGTTTATTTAATCTGGGTATTAATTGAGTAATTTCAAGTTCAAAGTGGTATTTTATTGACAAATAACAGAAAATTTTAAACAAATGTAAAAACCTTAAACGAATTTATGAAGTTGCATTAGGTGTTTTTTTTTTGTGAAATGTGATCCCATAATTTCTCTAAACATTTACGATAAATTATAAAGGAAATTCAACAGGGTAAGCATTAAATATAATTATTGTCTCAATGTTCGTGAATTCTTTATTACTATATATATTTAACAGAGGTCATTATATTCAGAATACGGACGTAGAGTTTATTGTAGTTTTACATTCAAATCAAATTTATTGCTAATTAGTTTTTATTAACGTAATAACATTTCAATTCAATGCATACTCTTGCAAGATGAGAAACTGTGCAAGGGAGCTAAATTCATGACAATTTTTAACTTTATGAAGTCTTTAGTACAAAAACAAATAAATGCCGGCATGAATATTGAAATCATATACTTATGGGTTTGTTTACTATGAATACAGATGATTGCAATACCAACATTGTAATTACACTTTGCTTAATGAAGTCGGGAATTTGGTGAAATAATGATAGTTAGAGATGATAGCATTAGCAATAATGCTGACGACCAATAGACCAACAAAATAATTGTAATTAATAAAGGCTTAATCCAAATGTTTACTTTACACGCAAATAGTCTACATAACGTATTATTTACATGGCTAGTGCTTGCGTCCAGAACACATATCAGGTGACATCATCTGTTTCTGGTTCGTAGAAGTTAAGTTCCGATTTTTGTTATCGATAGAATGTTAATGTGAAACCATTAACAATAAACAATTGCATTCATCATCATTGTTGACAAATTTTCTTTTCTGGTCCACCACAAAATTGCGGCAAAAGGGGTTTACGTGATTTAACCATTTTTAAATTTTTATATATACTCGCATTCGAATAATAAATTAATGATAATTAGTATTAACAGATGGGAATAGTTGTCCCACGATCCACTGAAGATTCTGATGGCTAATTTAAATATTTACAGCCAAGAACGTGGCACCCAGTTATCGCCATACATAACACACTGCGTAAGTGGCTACAACTTACAATTAAACGAACGAAGAACCTCATCAATCACACTATTTAAATAGACGGGCGGAGATAAAAGTACTCTATGATTCCCGTGTCATAGACGTGTACTTTACACGTACACTCACAGTCCAGGTTATGAGGATCGGTCCACGCAAGCTAGTTTTCTGTTGGTGAGGGACAATCTTGTCATTTCGCATGCCCTACGTATCGTCTATGCGCGCTTCTGAACACGCGACGGTGGCAGTAAGTGAGGGTGCGTGAAGGATGATGGATGGGTCAACTACCTTACCTGCTCCCCTTCGTTTATAAATCTCCTTCATTTATTAATTATTATAAATGAACATTTGCTGCTATGCAAGCATGTGCTGATTCGGGTGCACCGTAATTAGCGTGCAGCCCACTTCAAATCGACAACACAGCTTCGCCTATGTTATCATTGTCCCGTTTTTGTTATATATATGAATTTGTTGATTAGATGGTCAAAAGAAGGTGATGAACAAGTTATCCAAAGTTGAAGTTATTGGTGAATATGGTCTTATTTATTTTGGGAGCTTGTTTTAATAGGCAGATATTTACGTAAACACGTTCAAATAATAAACAATGATTAGAGTGTTGGATTAATCACATAGATTGACGCGATTTCAAACATAATTACAAAGACCCACTAATTGGAAATTCCACATTTGTTCGTTAGATTCATTCAAGTGTCTTAATTTGAAGAATGTTATTACATATTCTCAGAAAAAAATTATTCGCTTATTTAAAAAATATATTTAAAAACAAGAGCTATAGATCATTCTTAAAAAAATGAACGAATTCTTTATATAATTCAAATAAAAATCAATAACAACTAAGTATTATTGAATAAGTTCACAATTTTGATTAATTTCATTTTACGAATAGACCACATAATAAATTTGGACGTTGAAATCTAACAATTATGCTGGAAAACGACCCCCCAAGCCTACAAAAGCTGTAATGTCATGTATATATTGCTTAGCTGATGAGCAAGTCGGATTAAGCCAACAAATAAAAGGTAGTATGTTTAACTTAATACGTGGGACCAAAGTTCTCATATGTATATATTTGGCACTGGCAACAAGAACACCTATGGGCAGGCAGTCCCAAAAGAATGAGCACAATTTTGAGAAATTGACGAACCGAGTTCTTTACCTTAATTATTTGAGGGAAGCAGTATCAAAAAATGGCAAATGCAAGTTGGGTTGTTTTATTTAAGATTCATGATCTGATTCAATATAGATTTATATCAAATTAAGTTACATGTTTAAAAGTTTGATGAAGTCGAATTGGATTGAGTTGGCAATACATTAACAATTTTGTTTTGATCTCTTTAAGCAATTTTTTATCTTAGTCTATTTTATTTTTAATGTCCTAAGTCCTAAACTCATTCCTTCTTATGCCTTCAACTTCTACAACCTCAGAAAAGCTTTCATGGTTTTTTTAATAGGCTCAAAAGGAGGTTGAAAATTGTCCTTTAATAAAGTTTGTTTTACCACGTTTTATGGATACATTTGAATATAAACTAGTAACTCCATTATATATTGATGTTAAGCCAAACCTACTGTTATATATTATCTTTCTGTTCCCTTTTGAAATTCTACTCTATTTCAATGCAGCTTCAAGGTAAGAAGTCTGAATGGTATGTTTTCCTATCAAGTGATATACTTCGTATTATGCATCTTTCAAGATTTCCTTAAACCGGACAATGAGTAAATTTAATATGGGTTTTGGGTATATTGTGTTATCATTTAGCTCCTGAAACTTGGAAACATCAATGTAGTGTTGGTAAATTGCTTTTTCCGACGAAAATTACTGACCAAGCAATGTGGACTGGAGAGAGAGCTCCCTTTGTCGGCATTTACTAACATCATGATTCTTATCCAATTCCACCAAGTGAACCCACGAAGACCCATAAAACTGCAAAGAGAAAGAGGTAAGGTGTAAATGTGGTCCAATAGTAAGATAACCCCAAAGATGGCTCAATTTTAACCAACCAACCAACACTTGTAGAAGCACCAAACAATTGAAGAAAACTGATTAACCTTTTGCTTTTCATAAGTTTTATTCTTTAATAATTCACAATTAGATTATCCAAAAACAAGAAAAGCTTGCAAGCGTCACTTTTTAAATGAGAAATCGAATTCACAGACTCAGAGACGCACTCTTTAGATCACTGCTAAGCGGGTGAGCTGCTCTCTACGGGGGCATAGGTATTTGTTGGTTTTGTGAAAGAGTACAAGTAAAGCATACAAATACTGTGGCCTTCGAGCTTCTCACTCACTCCGTTCTTATTGGCGCATGATTGCCACACTCAACCTTTTGTATACAGTCCCATTGCTGGAGCAGGAAGTTGTGAAATTCTATTGCATCTGGCCCCGACTCTAACGAGAAGCTAATTAGCTGTCATCTCCACTTTAGTGATCCTCCATACATGGCTCACGTGCATGCTGACATGTGGGGTTGGTTCAAAACTTCAGCTCTAGATTTGATCCCATCCCACCACGGATTTGGCTGTATCGGTATGCTGACTTTTATTGTTGCTATATTTCTCAAGGAACTTCTATATTATAAATCAGATTAGGGGGATTTAGTTTGAGTTTGAATGAGCAGGAAAGTGAATGGGTAAACAGAAGTCCAGTATGAGGTATGCACAAAAGGTGCCCCCGTGAAAGCTTGATGCTCCAGCTCATGGGGCCACTTACCATGACTTCTGTCCACCACAACTAAACACTGCACTGTTTTGTCCACTGCAACTAAACATCGCACTATCTTCAACTTTTGTTCCGTTTCGTTCTGTTCTGTTCTGTCTATAGCTACTGGAGACAGGAACCAAACGTAGCATTAATGCACTTCCAACTGTCTCTATTCCTTTTCCATGTTTTTATATAAATTCCGTTTAGCATAAAATGCAAGTAAAACTTGGTGAAAGTAAAAATTTTTTCCCATATATATTAGGTATTTTAATTTTGTCAGACTTATCTTAAATTCTTAAGACTCTATCTTAAGAATTACGGAGGAGGTAAATTTGAAACTCTAATGTCTCTCAGATTTTTGCGTAGTCTGTATATTTTTGCGTACAAGGAATCATTATATACTGATTAGTCAACTGCTGATTGATTACTAGTCCTGCTCAGTATCAGGTTCAGGGAGCTAGAGGATCATTAATGAGAAAAATTCTCCCCCCTTTTCTTTGTGATAACTCGAAGTCAAAACTTCCTACAAAAGATAGCCTTAAATAAAGAGTTGAATCTAATTAGATCACTCTTACTTGACTTTTAATTTGGGTTGTATTGTTTACCTTTCGTCTCCTATTGTCTGCTAATATTCTGTTCAATGGGCTTGCGATCTAAGGATATAAAGCCCAACAGACTCTCACCATCCCATCATGACCCAAGCCGATTCCCGGTTCTTCAAGTATCTACCTTATAAGACATGTTCACTTGATATTGTATTGATAAGCTAGTTTGTTTCTTCGTTGGATTGGCGAACAAGGGACGTGTCGCCCTATCCATGGAGACATCTACATGGACCATTGTATCCTCATCGGTTCAACTCTGCAATTTTAACTTCCAACGCTCTTCTCGAAAACATAGTACCTCTCTCTCTAGTCTTCCATTCTTTTAACATTTTCTGTTGATAACGGACTAACCTTTCTTACTTGATCACAAACTTTCAGGGAGTTGTGGTTTAAGGAGGCTAGTTCCCAGAAATGGGCTATTTACAGCAGTGAACAAACCAAGACCGAAGCCAGCACTAACAATGGCACTGGCAAAAAGTGGAGATAGTAAAGTAACTGAACTTCAAGCTGGTGAGAGGCTGTTCCTAGGAATGGACTTTGGAACCTCCGGAGCTAGATATGCTCTCATTGACAAAGATGGCACAATCCACTCAGAAGGAAAGAGAGAATACCCCCGCTATATGGTAATGTTCTGATTGTCCCACTATTAATCTGTGATTGCTTTTCTCATGTTTCTTAGATAAAGCGTAAGGGCATTGACTTGTTTTTGTCAAACATATATATGAAGATAGCTTTCTTCCTATTTAAATGAACGAGGTTAAGAAATGAGATTGAAGTTGAAGTTGATGATACAAACTCCATAAAACTGTTTATTTCAACGAATAAATTGTTAAGTGTCCAGTCCCATTTTGTGACTTTCGGTTATTGTTGCCGTCTTTATGATTCGTAGGTATGACGAACGAGTAGATGAAGTTCTTTTTGGAGGAGATACGGCCGTGTAGGATGCTACACGCTCGTGTCCTTAATTTACACAACCATGTGAATCATTGTGTAATTTTTTAGAACTGTGTGAAGAAACATATGAAGAGCAAAGACATACACGGTCGTATACAAGCTCGTGTACATGAAATACACGGCCATGTGTGACGACCGTGTATCTTTATGCGATCGTGTACATCTACGATTTAAGTGACAATAGAAGAGACACGATCATTTACACAGCCACACTTTCGTATGCATGACATATATGGTTGTGTGTGACGACCATGTAACTCAATGTGATCGTGTACATTTGCAATTTAAGTGACGTGTATGGGATCATATATGATTCAAAAAACCTAATTTGAGATATGAAGTGTGTGATCAAACATATATTGATGGTGATTAGATACATCTTAGTAATGATAAGCTAGATGAAACACGCCCTGATAATGTTGAAGATGAAATTGTTGAGGATAATAAGCAAGAAGAGCAATCGAATCTAAAAACTAATGAAATACAGTTTCGAAAGTCGACAAGGGAGAAAAGACCTTCTACTAGATATCCAAGTGCAGAGTACTTATTAGTTACTGCTGAGGGGTAGCCTGAGAATGTGCAAGAGGTTATGTTTTATGAAGACAAAGATATCTGAGTCGCTGTTATAAAGAAAGAGACAAATTTTTTTAAGAAGAATGATATATATGAGCTTGTAAAGCTTCCAAAAGACAAAAAGATATTGAAGAATAAATATGCGTTCAAGAAAAGAAAGATAGTGACAAGCTGGTTGAAGCAGAAGATAAGGCTAGTGATGAAAGAGTTCAATCAAAAGAAGGTATAGATTTTGATGAAATCTTTTCACTAGTGGTTAATATGAGCTCAATTTGAACAATTTTGAATTTGACTATTTGTTTAGATTTTGAACTTGAACAATTGGATATTAAAACAGTCTTCTTGCATGGAGATTTTGAAGAAGAGATATACATGGAGCAGTTAGAACGTTTTAAAGCTAAAGGTAAGGAGAATTTGGTTTGCAAGTTGAAGAAAAGCTTATGATTTTGGAAGTTCAATTCTTTTATGACAGATTATATTTACAAGCGAAATTATGCTGATGCGTGTGTGTATTTCAAGAAGTTCACATATGAGAACTTCATCATTCTTTTTCTATATGTTGATTGTGGGTCAAGACGTTGATAGAATCTAAAAATTGAAGGAAAATTTGTCTAAATCTTTTGATATGTAGACAACTCAAGAAAGAAAGAGTAGGAAATTGTGGTTGTCACATAAAAGGTATATTGAACGAGTGCTAAAAAAATTTAATATAAAGCATGCCAAAGCAGTTAGCATGCCTCTGACACCTCGCTTCAAGCTGAGCAAGTGTGTATGTCCTCAACAGAAAGGGAGAAGGATGGTATGTCCGATGTTTCATACTCATCTGTAGTAAGGTCTCTGATATATGCTATAATGTGTACAAGGCTAGACATTGATCAAGCTGTTGGGTTAGTGAGCAGACTCTTGTCTAATCCTAGAAAAGTTCATTGAGAAGCAATGAAATAGCTTTTGAGATACTTGAGAGATACTTCAAAATGGAGTTTGTATTTTAGTAATGGGGAGTCAATTTTGGAAGGTTATACGGATGCGGATATGATTGGAGATCTTAACGGAAGAAAATCTACTTCAGATTTTCTATTCAAGTTTGTTGGGGGAGACATTTCATAACAATCAAAGCTACAATAGTGTGTAGCTTTATTTACAACTGAAGCAGGATATGTAGTTGCAATGGCAGCTAGTAAGAAGATGCTTTGGTTAAAAAGATTCCTTTAAGAGTTGGATGTGAAGCAAGAAGACTATGTATTGTTTTCTAATAGTTAAAGTGTTATTGACTTAAAAAAAAAAACTATTTATCATTCCCACACAATGCATATAGATGTCAGATATCATTGGTTGAGGTCTGTGATTTAGGAGCAACAATTGATGTTGAAGAAGATTCCTATGGACTTGAATGGTTCTGAATGTTGATTAAAGCGGTTCTTGGAAGTAAGTGTGAGCTTTGTAGTAAGTTTGCCGAGACGTCTCTCAAGTAACTGTTGAAGCATAACATGTTTTCCTTATAATTTGGGCAGGAGGGAGAGATTGTTGAGTGTCCAGCTTTATTTTGTGATTTTCGGTGATCGTTGACACTTTTATGGTTGTAGGAATGGCGAACGAGTGGATAAAGCTCTTTGGGGGGAGATGTGACCGTGTAGGGTATTACACGTTCGTGTCCTTAACTTACACGACCATGTGGATGAACTGTGTAAGTCTTTGAAACCGTGTGAAGGAACGTGTGAAGTCTTTGAAACCGTGTGAAGGAACGTGTGAAGAGTGAAGACATCCATGATCGTATACACGCCCATGTGCAGGACATACACAGCCGTGTGTAAGGATCGTGTAGCTTTCTGTGACCATGTACATTCACGATTTAAGTGACACTGGAAGAGACACGGTTACTTACACGGCTGTATATGTGATCATGTATAATGTAAAAAACCTAATTTGGGATATAAAAGAGGAGAAAACATAGGTTTATTCATTGAGAGGCACAAAAACACCAAAAAGGGAAAGAAAACAGAGAGTGAGAGCAAGTAGTTTCTGACTCTCATTCTTGTTTGATTGATTTTGGGATTGTTGAGAGTTTGTTGATTTACATATCAACTTTGGTTTCAATCCTAAAATTTTGTGAGACAATATGTTGTTGTGGGATGAGAAATCAAACTTTGTAAATTCTTATTTGTGATTAGTAGATTTGTTTATCAGTTTGACCCGTAATTTTTTCTTTACTCTGATTTCACTAAAATCTCTGTGTTCGCTTCTTTATTGAGTTTCTATTCTCATACTGATATTATCTGATTAAACTTGATTAGAGTGTTTTGTTGATGTTATTTGGTTGACTCTTTAGAGAGTTGTGTTCTTATTCTTGTTTTATTGTCTCTCCCTACCTAAACGAAGAATCTTGTTTATGTTGTCTAGAAAGAGTGGAGAAACAATTGATTGGGTGAGATCTTGGAGAACAACCCTTTTCTCATTGCTGGAAGATGTTCCAGTTCATCTTCGCCCTCTTGTGGCTTCGATTTCTATTGATGGTACATCTGCAACTACCCTTATCGTCAACAGGTTGATGTCTAGGAAACATTGAAGTTATTTATCATTTCTTTGTCCAAATTAAGTTCACTTGAAATCAGAGATCTAAACTTCTAGCTACAGTAATACAGGAGAGCCATTGTGGAGACCGTTCCTCTACAATGAGAGTTGTCCTGACGCATTGCCAATTGTGAAATCGATTGCTCCAGAAAACCATACAGTTTGCTCTGGATCGTCTACGCTCTGCAAACTTGTTTCCTGGTGGAACATTGAGAATTCAAGCAAAGATTCAGCATTATTGTTACACCAAGCTGATTGGCTGTTGTGGCTTCTTCATGGAAATCTTGGAGTTTCGGATTATAATAATGCTCTGAAGGTACTAAATTAGTAAATCTTCATTTTTCTCCTACCCTGTTATGTGAAATTGTGATCGTTTCCAGGTTGGATATGATCCTGAACTGGAGTCTTATCCACCGTGGCTCCTTTCTCATCCATATTCACAACTTCTGCCATCTGTAGTAGCTCCTGGAACTTCAGTTGGATATGTAAAGGAAGACATTAGAAACCAATTTGGTATTTTCATGTCCTATTAAGTAGCTTTGATTAAATTGGTGCTACTTCCGAGTATATTAGAATCGCATGAAATGTTCTCTTTAAAACAATAAGGCAATAGTGAGGTTATTGCTTGTCTCGCGAATTGCAGCCATTGCACTATGAAGATTTTCTGTAACCAGATCATTGACTTCAGTACTGAAATTGAAATCTTTCAATACATCTTGGCAGGTTTTTCTAAAGATTGTGCTGTTTGCACAGGAACAACTGATAGCATAGCTGCCTTTATTGCAGCTCGAGCAACAGAACCTGGAAAAGCTGTGAGAATATTTTTGAATATGAGCTTTCTACAAATATTCTTCTAGGAGTATCGTAGATGTTTTATCACTTCGATTACTCTATATCAAACTCTTAGTCTTGATCGATTCACTTGTCTTGTTGTGTGATTATGGAGGCCTTCAACACAATAGTTTTTAAACAGAGATGATCTTGTTTGACTGGAAATTTTTTTTCCTTTATCTAAATCCTAATGTTTTTCATGTTTGCAATTCTAATTCATACTTTGGCCCCGTCACAAGCATAGAGCTGTAAGTTCCAGTATATTTCAGCTTTCAGGTGCTCGTGTTTTTGGTAAATATGTTGACAGAGGGTCTCCCTGTTAGGTCACGTCTTTGGGTTCAACACTTGCTATTAAGCTATTGAGCACTAGTAGGATTGAGGATGCACGATATGGAGTGTATGGTCATCGGCTTGATGATAAATGGCTGGTTGGAGGTGCTTCGAACACTGGTGGCGCGATTCTTAGACAGCTGTTTACTGATCAGCAACTGGATCAATTGAGTGAAAAGATAAATCCAATGGAACAGTCTCCTCTAGACTATTACCCTCTGAAATCAGTTGGCGAAAGATTTCCTGTAGCAGATCCAAACCTGGCCCCTAGGTACTTCTGTCTGACTCCATAGAAAAATTTCTGCCTTTTAACAACCACAGCAAGACAAATAGCAGCAGACATGTTAACAGTCTACAGGTCATATAATCCATGCAACATTCTTATGCAGGTTACATCCACGACCGGAATGTGATGCCGAGTTCTTACATGGCATCTTAGAATCCATTGCCCGCATAGAGGTATTCCTCCTTCATGCTCCTTTACACTGGATACGGAAAATGGTTGCTGTAAGTAGTTGAATGTTTGTTTTTCAGGCAAAGGCTTACAACTTACTGAAGCATCTAGGAGCAACCCAAGTAGAGGAAGTGTTTACCGCCGGAGGTGGTGCGAAAAATGAGAAATGGACAAAGATACGACAGAGGGTACTTGGCTTGCCTGTTCGTCAGGCAACTCAAACTGAGGCTGCTTTTGGAGCTGCTTTACTTGCATTGAAAGGTGCCCAGCAAAGTATCAACTGAAAAAACTGTGGGAGAAAAGGAATCAAAATTCAACAAAGAAGATCAGAAACTGCAGTTAGTTGAGGAAGGATCGAAAAGTAACTTAGATTCACAATATTGTATAAATGCCATCTTCAAATCCCATTGATGGTGCACCAGCCACAGTTGGGAGTAAAGTAATACCAGACAATGTTTTATGTATCGGTTTTATTTTAAGCTTGCAATAACATATATAGTCTTGAAGTCCTTCTTGTGTATATGTATGTGTGTGTATATATATATATATATCCTTTAAAACTTGTGGTAACGTATTCCTATGTAGAACGAATGCTCATAAATCATAATCTATTATATGGAACCTGAGATGGAGATATTAGAAAGCATAGTTACATCAAAGTAGGTATAATATAGTGTTGAGCTCAAACTTTTGGGAGTAGTGCTTGAGCTGAGCATGACTCACTCCTCAGAAAGGTGAGATTGAACACACGTCCTTATTCGAGGGAAAATCACTCTTCCATCAGCAAGCGGTGATGTATGGTAAGTAGATCGCGGGCAAAGGTGGCGATGTGACAGAAAAAGTACAGATGATAGATAGGTCGGGAACAGAACATTCGGCCCTCGTTTAACGGGAACAGCCTGTTCCATTTTTACTGTTTTAATCTTGTTCCGATTCATTTCATCCTATAAATAAATGTGTAGAAAAAATAGGTTAGAAAGTGGAGCATGCGATTTCACGTCTAGTGAGTGATTCTTGCAGTAGAAGTCATTTTTTAGAGGAAAAACGAATCCACTGCATTAAATGCTCACTATCCATGCAATCATGATGAGAGAGATCTTCCCTTTCCCTAAGAAAGCCCTTTCTTAAGGTGAGTTGACTGGCTTGACAACACGGTCACTTGATTTTTGGACACGAACCAGTTTTAGCGTCATCACTGACTACACCTTCAATTCGTTCTCAGCGAGTATGTTATAAGGTTATATAAAGCATGACGACTCGTTAGTTAACGCTGAAATATTAACGTTAAATTAGAGTTGAAAAAAATAAAAAGATTATAATTACAAATTGATGAAGATTTTTTAATCAATCCTATAATTAATTATAAACTTTTGATTACTAACAATTCAACTTATTTCCTTGCGTTTTGGTGTCTACAACGGGACTTGTTTCGTATCTGCCCATTTCTTGATTCGAGAGAGAGAGAGAGAGAGATTGAAGGGCAAAGCGGTAAAATCGACTGTCATTGTCATCTTCTGTTTATATAAAGGTATGTATTCATGTTCAGAGAAGCTCCTACTCGGCAGCTCTCGATCTTTCTCTATTTCCCTTATTCTTCTGCGTCACCACTCGGCCTCTTTCTGTATAGCAAGGCAAGCTTAGCTTCTCCGATCACTAGCTTCGTAGATATGGCTACAATAATAGTTCAAAGCCAAAGTAGCTTAAATCCTAGAGCACCTGAATTCTATCCTATTTACGATTACCACAACCGGTTCATCATCAATTACCAAAATCTAACAACATTTGGCACTTTTCCTTCGTCACAACAATATCCATCTTCTTATCACTACGAAACTTCAGTGCCATCCCTTTATGTTTGTTATCCAACCTCTCACAACCTCAATACTGCCCCCGACATATTTCCCAAACTCCATTGTTTCTCATCTTCAGAAGCAGTCGAGTTGATCCCTTTCTTGGTACCATCTGAACAAGCCAGCATCGGGCATGACCACCAAGTGAACCTTGTTGATTTAGGAAACGATGCCGTTAGTGTAAGAGTGAAAGGTGGAGTCTCTAAGCGTAGGTGCTCTGGAAATAGCTGCCGTTGGGGTTTGAATGGGAGAGAAGGTAGTTACAGAAGACGTGAGCATCAGAATGTTAAAAAGGATCGTAAGGTAAAGAGTAATGACGGTAAAGTTAGCGAGGAATCGAGAAGATGTAGAAGAAATGTACGCTCTTCTTCGGGTGGTTACAAGCATTATCATCGTGTTGTACCCGTGAGACCGGACGCAGATAACACGACAGTGATGATACGAAACATACCTAATAAATATACGTATGACTCTTTCTCTATTCTGTGTCTCTCCACTATTGTGGCCTTTTGACCTTATGTTCATTAGAATGCTTTGGTAGAGTAGTGTTGGTAACATGTTTTTAAAGGTCCCTTTGATTGTGCCTGGCATTCATATTGGTTCTTAAGTTTCTGTAGTCGTGAATTGTTGATGGACTTCTTGGACAATTATTGCATGGCTGAGAACCAGAACCACAAAGCAGAACTCCAAAGATCTGAGCTTGTCAATGAAACAACTGTCTCGGCCTTTGATTTCTTGTATCTGCCTATGGACTTCGCGTGAGTTTTCATACTATAACAAGTGGATTCATTGATTTCTTCCTTGTTGGGTTATTAATGACATTATATGCATGAAACCACTAATAAATACATTCATTTAGAAAAGGCGCCAATAAAGGCTATGCATTTGTCAACTTCACTGACCCAAGAGCTGCATGGAACTTCCACCGCGCAACGGATAATCAACCCTGGGATCTTTTCCAATCGTGCAAGATACGTGAAATAGCTTGTGCTAGAATCCAGGTGTCTATATAGATATAATGATGCAGTTCTTTCAAATCATTATGGCAGTAACCTCCATTTCTCTCTAAGCTTTTCTGTTTTGCACTTGAACTTTGGATAGGGCAAGGAGGAACTGGTAAGCCACTTTCATAACTCAACTTTTGAGTGCGACTCTGATATGTACTTGCCAGTCTGCTTTAGCCCACCTCGTGATGGCTCCAGGGTAACGGTGAAGCAGACGACTGTAGGGAGACGTAGATTGGCAAACCAAAACTAGTGTTGAAACGATGTGACTGTACAAAAGTGATGACCCGTCATTCTCCTTTGAACTGCTGGTCTGTTTTCACTTTTGTTTTCCGTCTCTGTAAGTCGTTTCCAGTTCAAACTTGTGTATTGGTCAGATATGTACGAGGGTTTGTCACTTAGAACTGCAACTAGCAGTTGTATTGCCTGTTTAATTACTATAGATGAATATGATCCAGATTGTGTTGTGAGAGGAGTTGGTGGACCTTGGCACCCGCTAGGACGGTTAATGACACATAGCGGGTGATGGGATCCACCCTCTAGATGAAATGAATGGTCATGATTTGGTTTTCTCAGTTAAAACTTTTTGAGTTACGACTGACATGGGAGATTGTATCCAACTCTCATAACTAGTCCTCCTATAAGTAGTTCTAGTGCCGGAGTACAATGGAATAGCAATGATTATATGTATGTACAGTGAATCTCAGAGTCCATCTTCTACTTCTCAATCTTTCCGACACTGAATGTTATTTGTCAAAGTAGTTGTTGTGAAATGGCTGTAGCTGTAGGTGAAGAGAGAGTCTCTCTACTGTTTACTCCTGTAATGTTGCTTCCATTCAGGGATTGAAGCAGACAGAGCCTCTCCAAACTGTTTTTGCTTTTATTATGGATAGTACGATCAAAATCATCTCATGCTCTAACACAACACTGTGTTTGGTTACTGTCCTCGTGACTGGGGACAGTTGACAAAACAAATAAATCCTGTCCCTCTGGCTTGTTTGGTTGGTGTCCCTCCAGTTTTTGTCCCTGTCTCCGGTAGACAGGGACAAAAAATCTTGTCCCTTCCATTTTCGAAGGACAAATGTCCCTGTCTCCCAGAACAGACGCTCCTTCTTATTTTTTCAAAAATTCTCTTTTGATTTTACTATCATATTAAATACCCTTTGATTATTTTTGGACATAAAATT
>JANZXP010000196.1:39787657-39827490 GCA_027576715.1 Erythroxylum flavicans
ACATCCATTTGATAGATTTCCCAGTTATATAAAGTAGCTAGAACTAGAATAAGTCTGATGGTTTTGAACTTGACTATTGGTGGGAATATCTCCTTGTAGTCAATTCCCTCCTTTTGTCTGTACCCTTTAGCTACAAGCCTAACCTTGTATATCCTAGGTTCTGCTTCTGTCACTCCTTCTTTCAGCTTGAACAACCATTTGCTCTCAATCAGCTTGAATTTAGGAGGTCTAGGCACTAAAGTCCAAGTCATATTCTTCATTAAAGAGGAATATTCTTTCTCACAAGGTAGCTGTCACTGTTTGGCATCATTACTCCTCATGGCTTCTTCATAGGTTTCAGGAGCCTTATATTCTATAGATTCAGCCACAAGACATGCAAATTCAACCAAGTTGGAGTCAATATATCTCCTGTTAGGAGTTCTCTATCTTGGTTCCCTATCTCTAGTGAGTTGATAGTCTTGTAGATCTCCTTGAGGTTCATCTATAGCTATATGTGTGGCTCTCTCCTCACTCTCACCTTCAGTTTCTTCTGTCCCTTGTTCATGATGTGTAGAATCTTGCACATGTTCCATATTATGAGATTGAGTACTGCCTCCTCCTTCTGTTTCTGGAGGCACATAGAAAGAAACTGAGTTGTTAGTGATCCTAATTGTTCCTGAATTTCCTGTTGAAGGTCTAAATTTGAGAAGTTCCCATTCAGCAGAGGAAATTCATCTTCCTTGAAGATTGCATCTTTGCTTATAATGTTTTTGAAGCCTTCCTTTTAAAGTAGTAAGATCTTATAAGCTTTGACTCCATCTGGATAACCTAGGAATACTCCTTTTACTACTCTAGGTTCCAGCTTTCCGTCCTTCTGATGTGCATAAGTAGCACATCCAAAAGTCCTTAGATGAGTCAGGTTTGGTTTCTTACCATTCCACACTTCTTGTGGAGTTTTATAATCATTTGTAAAAGTAGGAAGCCTATTAACTAGATAGGGTGCTGTCTTAATAGCCTCTCCCCATAGTGTGTGTGAGCAACCTGAAGAAAGTAGCATACACCTAGTCTTTTCTAGGAATGTCCTATTAAGTCTCTCAGCTACAACATTCTGCTGGGGTGTAGCTCTTACTGTTTTATGCCGTAAGATACCTTTCTTGCTACAATAGTCTTCAAACTCTTTATTGCAGTACTCCAGTCCATTGTTAGTCCTTAGGCATCTTAGCTTCTTTCCAGTCTGATTTTCCATAAGTGTATGCCATTTTATGAAGATTTCTAATGCTTCATCTTTTCTCTTCATCGGATATACCCCGCATTTTCTAGATTTATCATCTATGATTGACATAAAGTATAGGCTCCCTCCTGCTGTAGATACTTGAGCTAGCCCCTAGAGATCACTGTGAGCATATTCCATGATCTTTGTGGCCCTCTGTGATCCCTTTTGGAAACTGGATCTGTGATTCTTTCCTAGCACATATGAGTCACAGAATTCCAGCTTTTTTAGATTTTGTTCAGGAACCAGTCCTTGTTTTGAGAGATGGAACATACTTTTGTTCCCTGTATGACCCAACCTTAAATGCCATTTCTTAGTTGAGTCATGATTTCCCTCCTCAGTAACTTGGTTAACTTCGGTAGAGCCTATAACATAGTACATCCCACCTCTTTCAACTCCTCTGATAATGACTCTACCATCCTTTAGGATTTCTCTGAGTCCATCCTTAGATCTGATATGAAAACCTTGTTTGTCAAACATGCTTTCAGAAATTAGATTCCTCCTTACTCCAGGTACAAATCTAACATTAGATAGGATTCTCTTCTTCCCATCAAACATGTTGATCGAGACATTCCCAATCCCTTATATCCTTTGCTATCCAGAATCTGCCATCTTTACTTTGCCAGTGATTGGTTCAAATGTTGTGAAACAGTTTTTATGAGGAGTCATATGTATAGTGCATCCAGAGTCGAAGATCCATTCTTTACTGAGATCTTCACTCTCTTCAGTAACTGCCTGTATCTCATCACCACTGGAGTCCTCTGGTTTCTCCACATTTCCTTCATCTCCACTTTGTGCAGTTTTATCCCTTTTCTTCTTTCTACAGTCCCTTACAAAATGTCCCTCCTTATCACAGTAGTAACACTTCTTACTTTTTCCCTTTTTCTTTTTTTCCTCACCTTCTTTGGTTTGCTTATCCTTTCCACTTCCCTTCTGCCATTTCCCTTTCTTGTTATTCTTTTTCTGTGGCTTCTTGTCTTGTTGATTGTTTTCTACAAACATCACTTCTGCTTCTTTCTTGAATAATATCCACTAGTTCTTCCATTAGCGAGTCTAATATCCTCTTAACAGTGAGGGATTCTCCACTGGCATGCTTAATTACCTTCTTGAATGCATTGAATTCAGAAGGTAATGCCTTTAGAATCACTACAGCTTGATGCTCCTCAAAGATCTTTTCATCTGTAGCTTTTAAGTCTTGCAGTAACTTAAAGAAATAGTCTAGGTTATCATCAAGAGATACAGATGTGTTCATCTTGTAGTTAGCAAGATTATACAGAAGAGTCATCTTGTTAGGAAGACATCTTTTTGCATATATTTCATCAAGTTTAAGCTACAGCTTCTGTGCAATGTTACAATTATGCACTTTTCTTATCACAATTGGTGATAAGTGAAGCATTAACTTGCAATGTGCAAGTCTTTGCATTTTGAGTCTTTTTATTAGATTAGTTTCAACATCATACTGATCATCGATGGCCCCATAATAATCATAAGACTCAAGAAGGGCTTACATCTGAAGTTTCTGGATGGTGAAGTCTTCCTCACCAGTGAAGACATCCATTTCTTTTCCTACCATTTTGAATGTAGTTTAAAGAAACACAAGAGAAAATTTACTTACAGAAAATCTTGATGAATCTTGATGCTTTCAGTAGTCAAGAAAAGCCCAGGAGGTTTCGGATAGCTCTGATACCACTTCTGTTAGGTTATTTATGTTACATTGTTGCTTTTTTCTATAAAGACTGACAAAGAAAATTATATCTTGCAGGTATTGAAGATTACGGAAAATAAAGAACACAAGAATTACTTGGTTTGATAGCTTTAATGCTATCTACGTCTAAGGATCTCACTATAGTGGTTCCAATAGTATCAAGAAGAAGAGAAAGTTTATAGAGATTGAGTGTTTTCTAAAACACTTGCAAAGAGTCTATGAACTCTCCTAGTACCCACAGACGAGTGCCATAGCACATTCTGAAACTTTTTTCACTCTAGTTATTACACTCTCTGAGTCTTTGATTACAATGAAATGCGTAAAGAATTGTGTGTGTTCAATGTAATGTTGTCTGATGCTTATGTCTCTTTTTATATATGTTGCATGCAACAGTTGATTTATTCTTCCTTCATGATAGATGCGAGATATCAGCTAAAGGAATTGGCTTCATGTGACTCTCACTACGTTTTGCTTTATTTCTGACTAATGAGAACATTTGAGAGTTTATCTCTCTTTCCTTCTTCGAAAACACTTCAGACACTCCTTCTCATACATGCACCTTATGTTTTACTTCTTTTTTTGTTGTTTGATGTTTTTGAGTGTATATTGATGGAGAAAACGTGATTATCATCACAGTAACACACGACTCTTAATGGGAATCAAAGTGACATCATTTAGGTACTCCTCTTAGGTGTCAGAATTGAACACCCTTATGTCAATGTCGCTGCCCCTACATAAGACTTGTAGACTGTCACCTGATCTTTTAGCTTTGTATATTCACTCTAAAATCTTTAATTTGAGTGCAACCAATGATATGAAGGCATCATCAACGGAGACGGGATCATAATCCTTAGAAATTTGAAAAACATAAACATTGCTTCTTCTTCTTCTCCTATGTCAATTAGAGTAATCACAACATTGAATGTGGAGAGTAAAAAGAAGCATAATCTTCTAAAGAAAAAATTTAGAGAATCCTTTTCTATTTAGGAGAGGGAATGATTATCAACTACTACTGTGAATTGTGTTATTCTTGAAGAGGAGAGATTCTAAAAAAGTGTTTTAAGAATTTTGATATTTTTATTTTTAATTATTGATTTGACATGTGATAATTAGTAAAGTACATATTATTAACATAGACAAAAATTAAGTTAACTTGGTAAAAATATTATTTTTATAAAAACTTAAAAATTGAAATATTTTATTGATATTTTTAATTCAACTTAATATAATAATATTGACTAACACTCAAAGAGTAATTTTTATAACTAAACCTTAAAGGTACATATGCTAAAAGATGTGAAAATGAGTATACAACTTACATTCCTTAATTTTTGCTTGTTTGATTATTAGTAATAGATAAAACAATGATTGACATATTTGGATTTTAAATAATCATGAATTTTTATTCCAAGGTAAATGCGGGTATAACCTACGATTAGATATCATGAATAACTAATAAACGTGGGTAACTAAAACTCTTTTTTTTCCTCTTTTTCTTTGTGTTTCATCTCAACTGAAACTCTCTGTTCCTTCTTTAGTTGCTTTATTTCATTCATTTAATAATTAATTTATTTTATTTCAATGATTTTATATCATCAAATAAGTTCATTATGATTTTTATAATTATATTCTTATAAGAAAAATCATACACAACTATTTAAAAATTAATAATTTATTAAATCATTAATAATATAAAATAGTTTATTTAATTATTTACAAAATCAATTACATAATAATCAAACATAAGTAAAAATTTGTCATTATGATAGGTCCCAATTAAGGCTAGCTAGAATTACAGAGAACGTATTCTTCTTTGGGTGATAACTAACCACAATAACTTTTAGTTGGAATAGGCCTGCATTATTATCAACTGAGAAAGCATTTAAAAATAAGAAAGACTCAGCAACTTTTCCCACCAATCAGAAAACAAATCTAAGAGATCTTATCTTATCTACTCCCTACAACAGTAGCTAATTTATTTCAATAACAAGCAACGACGGCTAAAAACGTAAAACTACTGCACCTATTTCTAAGTAAGCTTACTGTAGTCTTCCAACAACTTGGACCAAATCCCATATATAAAATTCCATGACAGTACCGTAATTGCTCTGCACTAGTCAGCATACTTAGGATTTGGAATTGACACTCTTTTAGACCTCCGTATTTTAACAATGCTACCCCTTAACAGTAACCTTGTCCTCAAGGTTCATGAATCTATCTTGCATGTCCGAAGCATTTTCCTAGGTAGCATCTTCCGCAGACAACCTTTTCCATTTAATTAGATATTCCTTAACAAACTTTGACCCATTTTAATTCAACATGTGTCCAAAATAGCCTCTGGTTTTATGACAATATCACCATAATCTAAAATAGGAGGTAAGTCTGTGTTCGCCAAAACATCATCACTAATTTTTCTTTTAAGAAGGGAGACATGAAAAACTATATGGATTCGGGACCCTTCTAGCAATTTAAGTTTATAGGCTACCTTCCTAATTTGTTCTACTACTTGGTATGGCCCATAGTACCTACTAGCAAGCTTTTGATAAGCTCTTTTAAAAACTGAATGTTGTCAGTAAGGATGAGCTTCAGAAACACCGACTCGTCCACTTGGTATTTCACCTCTTTTCTCTTAGAATCAACTTGTTGCTTCATCCTATTATTTGCTGCATGTAAGTTCTATTTGAGCTGTTGGGGCATTTCATTTTGAGATATAAGTCTATGGTTCACTTCATGAACTAGAGAACTACCTTTCTAATATGGTACAATAGCTGGTGGTGGACGTCTATAGAGTGCCTGAAAGGAAGTCATTCTAGTAGAGATATGACAGGTTGTATTGTACCATAACTCAGCACAAGGAAGGAAAAAGTGCCATTTAAAATGGCAGTTGGTAGGTAAAACACCAGAGATATTGCTCAATGTAGTGATTTACCTCCTTAGACCGTCCATCTGTTTGAGATTGGTAAGTAGAACTTATCTTTAATTGCGTTCCCGACATGCGAAAGAATTCCCACCAAAATTGGCTAATAAATACTAGGTCACAATTTCTAATAATAGATTGAGGTATTCGATGGAGTTTGATCTCCCCTTCTATAAATTTATTAGCCACAATTTTTGTTGTATAAGGATGAGACAAAGCTAAAAGGTGGGTTGATTTACTCAACCGATCAATAACCATCAGAATTGCATTTTTGCCATTAGACATTGGCAGACCCTCTATAAAATCCATGGTTATATCCTCCCAAACTTGACGTGGAATTGGCAATGGTTGTAAAAGTCCAACTAGTGACAAAGTTTCAGCTTTGGTTTACTGGCAAACATCGCAAGAAGCCACGTAATCTTTCACAGTTATGTATATAGATGGCCAATAAAATTATCGAGTAGTTCTTTTATAAGTTCTGAGCACTCTTGAATGTCCCCCCATGGTGAACCATGGAATTCATGTAGCAGTTGTTGAATAATGCTGGAATTAGGAGGAACTACCACCCTGTTTTTGTAGTATAACTTCTTTCGCCACATATATGGACCACTTGGATTCAAGGTTGCCTGCTCGCCGATCTTGGTCATAAAAGGATGATTTTGTGATTGCTCTTTGATTGTATTTCAAAACTCTATTTGAGAGACAAATAATGCATCAATACTAGGACTACCCGCCACTTTTGACAATGCATCAATTGCGCTATTTTCTCGACCCAGCTTATATAAAATTTCATAATCATAGCCTAAAAGTTTGGATACCCATTTCTCCTATTTTGGTGTGGCAATGCATTGCTCCATCAAGTACTTGAGGCTCCGTTGGTTAGTTTGGATATAGAATTTTTGCCTAAGCAAATAAAGTCTCCATTTGCATATGGCTTGAAAAATGGTTAGCATTTCCTTGGCATATATTGACCAAAACTATTTGGTGGTGTCTAAGGCTTGACTTATAAATGCTATGGGTCTCCCTTGATGTGTTAAAACAGCACCAATGTCATCAGCAAAAGCATCTGACTTGATAAAGAAAAGCTCATTGACATTAGGCATGGCAAGCTTGGGGGTAGTGATTATCGCTATCTTGAGTTCTTAAAATGCATCCTTTGCCTTGGTGGACCATTGAAACTAGCCCTTTTTAAGGAGATTTATGAGAGGGCAAGCTATCACATTGTAGCTGTAAACAAATTTGTGGTAATGACCTGTGAAGCCTAAAAGTCTACTCAACTCAGAAATATTAGTAGGATGAGGCCAATGTAGCATGGTTTTGATCTTGTTCTGGTCTAACTTCACCCTATAGGTAGTTACAATATGCCCTAAATATTCCAGTTCATGTCGGCCAAATGCACATTTGCTTAATTTAATGTAAGAGCTATGATGCCTTAATATTTAAAAGTTTGTTAGTCTAATTAGGGCTATAAATCAATATGTCGTCAAAGAAAACTAAAATGAATTTACGGAGAAAGGGATGAAAGCTGGAATTCATAATAACTTGAAAAGTAGAGGGTGCATTACAAAGTTAGAAGGGCATTATCAAATATTCATAATGACCGTTGTGGGTTCGAAAGGCCATTTTATGAACGTCTGAAAGGTGAACTCGTACTTGGTGGTATCCTGTCCTTAAATCAAGTTTTGTGAAGTAAGAAGTGACATAGAGTTCA
This sequence comes from Erythroxylum flavicans, assembly GCA_027576715.1. NCBI lineage: Eukaryota > Viridiplantae > Streptophyta > Magnoliopsida > Malpighiales > Erythroxylaceae > Erythroxylum > Erythroxylum flavicans. Next base: position 39,795,240 of record JANZXP010000196.1, read on the forward strand.
TCCAACATATCTTCTACTATAGGGATGGAAAATTGGTCTTTGATAGTCGCAACATTAAAGGCTATGTAATTAGTGCAAAAGTGCCAACTATCATCCTTCTTTTTAACCAGCAGTATAGGAGATGAAAAAGGGCTAGTACTAGGTTGAATGAGCCCTAATTGTAACATGTCATGAACTTGTTTCTCAATTTCTACGTTTTGAAAATATACATACCTGTATGGCTTGATGATGATGGGTTCTGCTTTGTTCCCTCCTTCAAATTAATATGATGATCCACTTTTCTTGCCGAAGGTAGCTGCATTAGTTCTTGGAACAAGTCTTCGAATTTGTACAATAATTGTTGCATTTGAGGATGGACATCTACAGGTGTAGAATTTGTTGAAATCGGTAAAAATATGGCGAATACTAAGCCCCTATTCTGTACCTCATTGGTGATGGTTTTCATAGATGTTTATGGATGGATCGTGACTTGATTCCTTGCAACCTGTGAATCTTATTGTTCCACTGAAACTCCATAGTTAGGTGTTTCTAGTTACATGCTACAGTGTCCAATTGTTCCAGCCAATGGATTCCTAATACCACATCCAACCCAATTAGTGGTACAACATAAAAAGTGAGGACAAAGGGAATACCTTGAAGTTGAATTTTAACGTTCTCAAATCTTCCTTGGCACTTTAATGGGCATCCATTAGCAACATTGACATCAAAAGGTGTAGTGGCCACTATGAGCAATTTCAATAAACTTGTTAACCTTTCACTAATAAAATTATGAGTAAAACCAATATCAATTAGGAAAATAAGCTTATGATGCCCAATTTTTGTGTCACTCATATAGTGCGATAGACTGACCAACTTGTAAGTGCAAGGAGAGAGATTTCTGGTGTAGGTTCCTCATTATCTGATTCATCTGAATTGCCCTCTAGCAACGGGAATTGTGGTCCACAACACCTTTGCCTAGGTGTGAATTTACTATTGCAATTAAAGTAAAGTCCTTGTACTCTTCGTTATTGTATTTCTTCCCAAGCCAATCCTTTCATGGATACTGCCGCTTTGAATGTTGTTAAGGACAAATCAATTGTCTTGAATTTTGGTGGAGAAAGAAGCTCGGTTGTTGCCCTGTTGGAGGTTAGAATGAATTTTTACTGTCGACTCACTTTTTCATCTCTCATTCTTGCAAGACTAATAGCTCCCTTTAAAGTTCTTGGTTTGAAAATTCCAATGCCATAAGCTATTTCAGCCTTAAGACCTCCCATAAAGGTTCCCACTAATGTCTTCTGGATCCATCCTTGTACCCGATTGCCTAGTCTTTCAAACTCCTTCTAATAATCATGTAAAGACCCAGCTTGTCTAATTTTGACAAGGCTTCGTTGAAATCTTCGCAATTTATAGGGCCAAATCGTGCCCAAAGCTCCTGCACGAAATTGTCCCATAACACCTCCTGACCTTCTTCCTTGTAAGCTCGTCGTAGCAATTGCCACCACTGATTGGCCTCACCTTCAGATGGAAAGAGGCTAAAGAAACCTTTTGTGTATCCAAAGTGCTTTGATATTCAAAGAACTGATCAACTATGGTGAACCACTCGGTTGGGTCATCTCTTACATACTTTCGAAATTCAAGTTTAGCCAATTTCAAAGAGAACATAGGCCTACCCCCCTTCGATATTACGAGAATCCCTAGTGAAAGAATTTCCATTACGGTCAGTGACATAGCTAGGATAGGGCTTTTACCTAGTAAGCAATGCTTCAGTAATTTTGTTGATGGCCGTTTCTAATTGGTGCAACTTATCAATTACACTCAATTCCATTATACTAAAGTTGTCCTGAATTCCAAGTGTTCAATCCGCTCCTTATTAGTTGTCATTGTTGGCTCTGATACCAATGATAGGGCCCAATCAAAGCTAGCTAGAATTATAGAAAACATATTCTTTTTTGGGTGAGAATTAACCATAATAAGTTTAAGTTGGAATAAGCCTCCCTTATTATCAACTGAGAAAGCATTTAAATACAAGGACTCAACAACTTTTCCTACTAATCAAATAGCAAATATAAGAGATCTGATCTTATCTACTCCCTACAATAAGTAGCTAATTTATTTCAATAACAAACAATGACTAAAAACATAAAACTGCTGCACCTATTTCTAAGCAAGTTTACTGTAATCTTCCAACAACCTGAACCAAGACCCAAATGAAAAATTCCATGACAGCACCGTAATTGCTCTACACTATTCAACGTACTTAGGATTTGGAATTGACACTCTTTTGGACCTTCGTATCTTATCACATAATCATTCTTAATGTTTGATACCAAACACTGATAGAACTATTAACTTTAATAATCTCATTTCTAGTGCTTGCATACCAAACACGAATAATCCATAATTCCATCCCTATTCCTATTCCAATGTCGACTTTTCATTCTTATTTTCTTTTTTTATTCAGATTCCTTTATTACTGGTTATCAAGGTCTCGTTTGATAATCAATAATGAAAGAATCAAAATAAAAAAATAGGAATATAAATGAAAAGAGGGAATTGAAATAAGAATGAAATTATTGATTAATCATGTTTGGTATGGTATGAAACAAAGTTAATAGTTATGTTAATATTTGTTATTAAATATTAAAAATGATAATGAGAATTTTTTTACTTATATTTAGTAATTCTATTATTAATTTTGTAAATAAATAAATAAAATATTTTATAAATAATTAATAAAATTTTTTCAATGATTTATAAAATTACTAATTTTAAATAATTATAAATGATTTTTATAATAACAATAAAAGTATCTATAAAATAAAATAAAATAATTATTAAAGAAATTAATGTAAAAGACTGTAATATATAATTTTGATAATAATCTTTTGATAAGAATTAATATCTTAATAATAACTTGATAATATTCTAATAATAAATCTTATCGTTTATTCTCATTCCACCTTATGCTCACAGTCCATCAAGAATAAAAGTGCATTATTATTTAGAATTTATTTCAGTTTTCTCATTATCTATTTTATTTATTGCCAATAACCAAATAATTAAAAATTAGGAAATAAAAGATGGATTCTCGTTTTCACATACCAAAGGCGGTTACTCTAAAAATTAAAAATGTTAAAAGGAATATCCGTAAGTTTTTATTTCTAAGATTTAGATTTTCTTAATTTCTTTGCATTGGAAGGTCATGAAAAAGTAAACTCTGGAAAAGCAAAGACTTGATTCGGACAATTAGAATTGTAGAAAGATCAGATTTTTATCGAAAGCAGTCTGTTACTATCCCAAATCCTCTGCTTGAAGACTTCTCAGTAAGGGCGGTGATGGCAACAACATCCTCTTCACCGGTAACCCATGTCCTCCACCGTTTCCTCCGCCCATCTCCACAACCATTACTATCCTTTTCCGTTAGACCCATCTGCACTGCCACAGCAATTACTTCCACGAACACAAGAAAAGCTTTTCTCTCAAATTATCAGAACTCTCATTTTGACAAACCCAGTACTGTTGACTCACTGCTCTGCTCTTTCTCATTTTGTACTTCTTCTATCAATTGCCCACCTAAAGCCTCCGCATACTCTCTCTCCCTAGAGCAAGAAACTGAAGAAGAAGATGAAGAGGAGAATGGTGGGTTGTACGTGGAAGATGATTTTGATGGTGAGACTAGTGAAGAAGATATTGAAGAGGGTGTTAATGTGGAAGATACTGATGTTGAAGTTGAAAGTGAAAAGTTGGAATTGGAGGATAATGGTGGTACTTCTAAAGAGGGTGCGAAGAAAGATGGGGTAAAGTTGCCAACTTTGACTGTAAAAGAAAAGAAAGAGTTGGCATCCTATGCTCATGGATTAGGGAAGAAGCTAAAGTGCCAGTTAGTGGGTAAGTCTGGTGTCACTGAGAATGTTGTCTCTTCTTTTCTCGAGACCCTTGAAGCCAACGAGCTGTTAAAGGTAAATGCTTTATCGTTTTCATAGCTAATTAACTTGTGCAACAATTAGTCGACCAAGGGGTTATGATTCTGCCACAATTTGGGTAATAATGTGATGGGAATTGTCTTCCTACAGTTTGTAGTGGAAATTTTGGGTAATTTTAGTTGCTAGAAATATTGAGATACACGTTTGGTTTGGTTTGGTTGTTAAGAATAGTGTAGTCCTTTCTTGTAAGGGAGAAAACGAAATGGGTTTAAGTGTCATGAGATATGTTTTCTACTCATTAGGGACTTGTTTCTCAGAGTGAAGTGTTTTTATGACGACATACGTGAAATGAGGAAGCTTAGGAGTTAGCTTGAAGCTGCTAGTAATGATCAGCTCCTAATATACTCAATCTATCTCTCTTTCTAATTTTTGTTTCGTGTATCATGGTTGCTCCTATTAATTTAGAGATCTGGTTAACCGTGGTTGACGAGCTAAGTCTTCTTCAACTCAGTTGCTAAGGTCCTGTTTTTACCCACCTCTTGTTTTATTTGTTGCACCAAACATCTGATAGAATTAAAAGAAGATTGGTGCATTTGTGGGATCAATGAAAGTAAAGCTTCTTGGCCTTCTTAACCATGAGTTTAAACGCTGTGAACAGATCAAAGTACACAGGACTTGTCCAGGAGAACTGGAAGATGTGGTGCAGCAATTAGAGGAAGCAACTGGGTCTGTGGTGGTTGGCCAAATTGGTCGGACTGTGATTGTATATAGACCCAGTCTAACTAAATTGAAAGCAGAGGAGAAGAAGAAACAAGCTCGTAGAATTTATACGAAAAGAGAAGAGAAGTTTAAGGCTGTCTCATTGGTAAAGAATCTGTCTTTAAAGTTCTGTTTACCAATCTGTCTTTACAGCCTCACTGATTGAGCTATTGAAACTTTCAGGGCAGTAGACAAGAAGCACGAGTATCCAGGCGTGGTCGAAGAGGAAGCAGCAAAATAACAACTGCGTGATTTTATACTCTTTACTCCAAGATATGAGGAACATGCCATCTTGATTTCCATTGAACAAACAAAACCCACGGAGTATTCTTCAAGAACTAACCTCCTGTGTATTTCTCTCCTTGAATTGGCCGGTGTTCTGATCTTTCCAGCTGAAGGCATTTGCGACTATTTATTACGATCATCGCCTATTCCCAGAATTGTTCTCTAAATATGCTTGGAACTTGGAAGTTGGGATACTCGTATTTCATGAATTCTGCTCTGCAGGATTTGACATATAGTCACCGTTACTAAAGTTTGAAGTAAATTAAGCACAAGGTAACAATGGTAACGGAGGTATATTATGCTGTATCGTGTACTAGATAAAGAAATCCCATAATGTTGAAGATCACGACTACAAGAAGACAAGTAATCTCTTACTTTTTATTTTTTAAACTATATTTTCATTTTTAAAAATTTGACATTTTAGAAGTCCTGCCGTTAGGTATATCATCGCCAACCCACAATGCCCACTTTCTTTCTGATGCTCAAAGGTTCTGGTTTGTGTTGTTGGTGACCACAATTTTATACTCATTTCTAATACCACTCCAAGTACTCTTTAACAAGTTGATGAGTTGCGGGTCCATAACTTGGTGAGAACTTAATAAAAGACCACACACAATCAATAGCTTGATGAGAAGTTAAGTCTTTTTTTTTTAAATTAAAATCAATCAAAAATAATAATAGAAGAGTGTAAGAATACAATAAAGGGTTTGCTCACATAAGACAGCCCAATTATAACCCAAAGGATTAAAACGGTGTCGCACAATACATTAAACACTCAACTCTAAACACAAAACGATGGCATGACAAGACGAAGATGTTTAACCATTACGATAAGACGAACTCGTTCTTTCATTTGAAGGCGTTGGAAGATTCTCGATTAGGAAGGATGACGAAAGCGATGGAGAGATTCTGACTCGGTTTATGCGGCTTATCTTCTTGATCACCGCTGCGTAGAGCAGGGCTCAGGTAACTTAGATTTCTGCAAGTTGTGATTTCAATTGCGATTAGGGCATAAAGTTCTCCCCTTTTCATTTGCGCAAGGATTATCCTTGAAGCACAGATCCACTACCCACCCAGATAAGTCGACTATGTCTGGTGCTTTCCTTATGGCTAAAACTTCCCCTTTTCAATAGACTCTGAGCAGATGAAGCTCTGATTCGCCACCCACCTTGGTAAGTCGACACTGTCTGATGCTACCGACATGTCTTTTTTCAGGGGCCCAAGGTCAACAAAAGAATCTGCAAGCAAAACACCATGAGGAAATGATAGATCCAAGAATCCTCTCCATTTACATAGGTAAGCCGAAGCTATCTTTGTTGTTAGTAGAACAGTGGGCTCTTATCCATGATGGTTGAGAAGTTGTTCTACTATAAATGCATGCTTTCTTGTATCCTGATTGTCTAGCTTGTTTCATTATAATCTCCATTCAAAAGCAATATGGGGTGAGCAATCCTTGATAGAGTTAGAGGAGATAATTTGTTCTCTAACTTTATCAAAGATGCAAACTCAGACTTGCTGTGAAGTTCTGCTATCAGAGTGGAATCTTCGCAAATTTCATTCTGCCCAAATTTCCTTGATGCAAACCACGAAGGAAATTAGATTAATTAGAGAATGAGAATAAGAATTTGTATGTAGCCTGATGAACCATTGCATAATCCTTGAGAATTAAGTAGTGCTTAGGGGCCAAAGACATTTGTGTCTTATCTAAGACCAAATGTCTTCCGAGAAGGGGCACTCAAAAAATAAGTGATCCCTACTTTCCTGTTCCTAAATTACACAGGACACAAACTGCATTTGAATTCAGAAAAGAGAGCCTATCCATAGTGCTGAGCTTGTTTTGAATAGTAAGCCATAGGATAAAGGAATGGTTCGGTAGTTATGCCAACCAATCTCATACCAGTCCACCTTGATGGTCCTTTGTAACAACCATTCCCTGCAAGTTTTTGTTGTGAAAAAACCTTAGGGGTGATTCCTCCAAATGTATTGGTCAGGGACTAATAGATTAGGGGGTGGGAGGGTTGAGAAATTCCTGATGGGAATGCCTCCTATTGGCCCTCCCTAATAAAAATTTTGACTTTTGCATTTATAGGGATATGACATATGAGTTGTATTACTGTCTGGTTAGAAATTAAGTGACCATTTTCTGACCAATTATCGTACCAAAACCTAGCCTTCTCCCTATCTCCTACCTTGCAAGAGATTTCAAAAGTCAAATTCTCCCTGGTCTTCAGTAGTTGGGCCAGAAACCAAGAGTGGGAGGACTTAGGGTTTATAGACCGTATGCTTTGATCTTTTAGGACATAGGCATGAAGCCATTTGACCCACAAAGTATTCTCTCCTTGCAGTATAGACCAGAATTTCTTCATCAAGAGGGCTTTATTAGACAACTTTATAGGAATAATCCCAAGTCCACCCTCACTTTTATGTCTGCAGACATCAACCCATTTGACCTTAGCATATACCTTATTCAACCCACCACCTCCCTATAGAAAATTCCTCATAAGCTTTTCTAATGATTTGATAACTCCTTTGGCCAGTACTATATTTGAGGACCAATAAATATGCATTAAGTTAAGAATAGTATTTACCAATTATAGCCTTCCCCCAAAGGTTAGAGCATGGTTGGTCCACGAGGATAGTCGCTTCTGAATTTTTTCAATAAGAGGGTAGCATTCCCTAAACTGTATCCTTCTAGAGGTAATTGGCAGACCTAGATAGGATAAAAGGGTATTAGTCCTTTGCATACCCGATAGGGATGAAACAAGCCCTTCCAAGTGGCCTGCACTTTTAGAGAGAACAAAGTGACTTTTATTGTAGTTAACGGTGAGGCCAGAGATACAGCTGAATTGGTTCAAAGAAGTTGTAAGAAGTTTGATAGTAACCTCATTAGCCTTAGAGAATAGGAAAAGATCATCTGCAAAGCAAAGATTAACCAAGGAAACTTTCTTACAACGGCTATGGTGTTTAAAACCTAAACCTCTGGCAGTATTGTGCTTTAATAGAGAAGTTAGAGCTTCCATACATAAAATAAACAGATAGGGAGACATAGGATCATCTTGTCTAAGTCCTCTATACCTATGAAAGAGTTTAGTAGGAGATCCATTAACCAAGACAGCATGAGAGGGGGAAGTGATACATTCTTCTACCCTTTTAATGAACACCCTCGGAAATCCCATCACTTCTAGTAACCGCAACATAAAGTTCCATTTAACACTGTCAAAAGCCTTCTTGAAATCAATCTTAAAAGCACAATTCTTTGGGGATTTCTTCCTTGAGTAGCTTCTATTCAATTCTTGTACAATAGAAACATTATCCCCAATTTGTTTTCTCTTTAGGAAAGCACTTTGATTGTCACTAATCAAAGACCCCAGAACATATTTCGACCTATTCACAATGATCTTAGCAATCACTTTATATATGAAATTAGAGCAAGCAATAGGTCTATAGTCCTCCCATGATACAGGGTTGCTTAGTTTAGGGATTAGGCAGAGATAGGTTTTGTTAATCTCCTTTAAAAGAGTTCTTGTAGAAAAGAACTCTTTAACAATTACTGTCACCATAGGCCCAACCTCAACCCAAGCTTTCTAATAAAAGAAACCATTGAAACCGTCTGACCCAGATGCTTTCTTAGGATTCATTTACCCTTTTATCTTCGAGTCCTCCACTGTTCTAGTTAGGATATCTTGCTCTGCAATTGAGAGCCTATTACAGATAAGAGTGTCTAAGAACTGAGTATTCACAGTAACCTTCTGAGAGACATAGAAATCTTTAAAGTAGTTCACAACTTCTGTCTGTAGATCCTCATGCTTGCTTATCTTCCTCCCATCTAGTAATGAGATCTCCTTCATAGAATTATAGTTCCCCTTAGTAATAATTGAACTGAAGAAAAATTTAGTGTTCCTATCTCCTTTTTTAAGCCACTTCACCTTAGCTCTCTGCTCCATAATACTTGCATGATTGTTTAGAGCTTGCAAGTAGGCAGACAATGCTGTTTTCTCTTGAGACAAAAGGACACCATCCCCCGAGTTAAGGGAGACATTGTGCTAAAGTTGGGAGTAGTCCGAAAGGTGCTCTCCCTTATCTGATTCTTTAGATTCTTTAGGGCCTCTAATTATTGTCATCTTTTGGATACATTGAAATTGAAGCCAAAGACAGTAGCTGTTGTTCCCTCCCTCACACAGTTCAGAAATCCTTCTACATTCACCAAGTAGTTGTTAAATCTGAAAGGATGACAACGCTTTACCTTTAGGAACATGTCCTCCACACACATTAGAGTATGGTATGAAAACATAGTGTCTAAAAAGGAAGCTTTACTTTCTAGGAAAGCCTGTAGCCATGTTTGATTGACCATAACCCGATCTAGCTTCTTCTGAAGTGCCCAACCATTGGACTGCTTATTACTTTAAGAGAAAAAGTGTCCTGTAGCCTTGAGATCAAGAACTCCTAACTGGTCAACATATTCCTTAAAATCACCTGAGTAATTTCTTAAAGAAAAATGGCCTTCTGTTTTCGTTCAAAAAAGTGTAGAATTAAAATCTCCAGAAATGAGCCAAGGACCTACTACCCTACCCTAGAACCTCATTAAACTCTCCCAAAGCTCCTTTCCTTGAAATACATGGTTGAGACAATACACTACTGATGCAAAACAGAAGTATTATGCTCAACAAACTTCCATTCCATGTGCATAACCTGTGTCTCCTCTCCCAATACCTGAATATCAACTATTTGAGGACCAAACCCAATAATAATTCGGCCAAAAACATGAGTTTGATGATTAGTGTGGAACTGCCACTTATTCCCAAGAAGTTTAAGGTTATTGAGGTTTTCCAATTTTATTTTTGTTTCTAAAATAGCAAAAATCGCAATATTTTCCTTAGCCAAAAAATCCTTTAAGGCTACAGTTTTTTGGGGCAATTAAGGCCCCGGACATTCCAAATTACTATCATGATGGAGAGGGTTTGGAGCTTTGTTTTCTCCTAGTCCCCTTCCACCTTTTAACATTCGTAAAAGGTTCAACAATCCCTTTCTCATTAGCAGTAACAGAAGTTAAAGAAGATGAAGTTGCCTCCATATCCTCCCCCTTATCCTCTCCCAGGTCCACTTGCTTGCCTTTAGCAACTTCTGTTATAGGTGTAACAACATTGGGCTCTGCAACTAGGCTAGGGGTTGCTTCAGCATTTTGGCTATATCCCGACTCCACATTAATATCTTCAGCCATATGTTTTTTTCCAATCAAGCTCGACTCTTCTGGTGTACCATATTGGCACGTTTCTTGTACAACAAATCCTCCATTGTCACAAAGGTCTAGACCCATTGATTCCTTATAGCTCCCCTCCTTAAATTTTTTCCCTATTGGAACCCATTGTTTCCCTTTTAATTTCAAGGAAGGCTTCCATTGATAATCCACCGTGACAGTATCTTCATATAAAGAGCCATTAAAGCCTAACCTCAAGATGGGAATGTGTTTAGGCAATTCCTTATAAATATCCATTATAATACATAATCGGGCATAGCCAAGCCTTTTCCTTTTGCTAGTGTTCTCATCCATGCAAAGTGCTTGCCTTAGATAGCTTGCTATCATACTAAGACCTTTAGTAGTCCAATATTCTAACGAAATATTATGTAGATTAACCCACAAAGGTATTGACTTAGGTTTTCCTATTTCGGGATGAAAACCCGGCTGCCAAGTTTGGAGGAACAGAGGCATATTCATCACATGCCAAAGACCCTCTTCCATTACTTTAATAGCCTGTGCTTTAGAGGAAAAAGTGAATAAAGCTAAGTTCTTGTCAACTAACAGTACCTCTAACAAACCCTTAGTCTTCCAAACTTTGAATGCCCATTTTTGCAACATTAGAAAGGGGGGTCTTCTCTCCAAGAAGTAACCCACCAGAGAGGACTCCCATGAACATGCCCCTTCTTGTAAAATCTCCACTTCAAGTAGCACAATGTATCTGCCTTAATCTTCTTTTGGAGGGGAGTAATGCAGAGCAGTGTCCCCTTCATCAGTTATCACTTGCTTCCAGCTCTTTTTAAGAGCTGGAGGAGTTGAGGAAACCTTATCAGGCTTCGGGTCTGGAGGAGTGGAGGAGGTTTTTCCTAGTTGCGTGGGAGCAAGCAAGGGTTGAGTAGGTTAGGAGGGTAGAGGTGGGAAATCAGAGGGTGAGGTTGGACAGATGGGGGAGACAGACATGGCTGAAGTAATGGTAAGGAAGGACAAAATAGTGACAGGAAAGTGTTTGATTACCAGATAGGAAAAACCAGCCAGCAGAATGACTAATTTACCTTAGTAGCAGGAAGGCAAAATATGGGGGAAAGGGAAAATGGGAAGGTTAGGTCAGGGATCTGAGATCTGGGAATGGAGGTGGTTTGACAAGGGGAGGAAGAGGGGGAAAGGGCAGAAGGTTAATGGCAGCAAGAAGAAGAGGAATAAGGCGAAATTGGAAGGTTAGGTTGGGGAACTGAGATCTGGGAATGGAGATGGTTTGACAAGGGAAGGAATAAAGAAAGAAGATGAGCAGAGCTGTGGAGGTGGGGAAAAGTGCAAAAGGTTAATGGTAGCAAGAAGAAGAAGGCAAGGCATGGCTAGGGTGTGGAGAGAGAAAAGAGAGCATCTCTCCCTCCATCAAAGTTGTTGAGAAGTTAAGTCTTTGAAGGAATCGCCAAGAGTACTTTGGCTTGATGATATGGAAGTAACATACATTCATACATGAAAACATGAAATTGGAGGGCATTTCTTACCAAGAAAAAGAACCAATATTAGGCGGAATTGCTTTCACCTGACAAACAGGACACTTGATTGCTTGCAACCTCACAAATAAAACATGCGTGCAAAGACAAAGTTCGAAGAAAAGTTCTTCCTCAACATTCATTGTATCTTGGGTCAAAATCTTACATCAAATTCTTGCAGGATTAAGAAGAATAATACCTTACATAAGAAAAGAATAATATCTATATGATGAGGAAGGGAACTCATGGCCTTACATTTGTGTTAAAAGAGGCTCCGCATTAAATATCATGCAGCGCTAGCTCTTAGAGATGGACTTACAACTAGCCTTTCATTTCAAAAGACAAATCATAAGAGCACCCTAAGGCATTTCAGCAATTTTGCTCGCTAGAACATGTTCCATGGTATATCGATATGGGAATCAACCTGCCATTCCCTCGCATTCTCCTTTCGCCCATCCATTATTTGTCACTTGTAAAAGAAGCAGAGCAAAACTTTATGTTGATGTTGTTCCAAAACTTGGAACATTTCTTTCTCTTTGTTTTGGTTTATGTCAACATTGAAAGAATAAGGGACTTTCCACCTAATTTATATACTAGAGTGTTTCGTGAGACTTTGAATCAAGTCTTTTGAGGAGGGTATAAATACTACACACACACACGCATGTGCTGCCTAGCCCGGCCCGGCTGCGACATGGTTGATTTAATTCTTTTTTCTAGTTCGTTTTTAATGCTTGCCAATTACTAACATTAATATTTTGATCACTACTCCTGAAATCTCTAAAGATTCCCCATGATTATCCTACATCATTCCTTTTGTTTTTATATAACTTCATCCCCTTTTTACAATATATTACAGGTGCCTATCTCTTCTCTTCTTCATATAACGCTCACATATCTTTTCTCTCCTTTGTTCTTCTATTTTTTCAAATTCTAGGAGACAGTTCCTACTTTGCCTTTTAGAGTGCATTGAAGTTGGTGGAGAAGGCATTAACCTTGAGGTCGGATCCTTTTGTCCTATTGCACCATCGAAGGGGAATTTTCAGCTTAAGGTAATGATTTTCCTGACACCTTGCATTCATATAAGTTATTCCAAATTTGTTGTTATTTCATTAACAATCTAAGTTGAAAAATTGTTCAGTTCTTGGTGCTGGTTATTTATTTTGCTATAAGTCATCTATGTTTTCGTTTTAATATGTCATCTGCGAATGAAACCAACGTATCTGTGCAAACCAATTCCAATATACCTTCCGTCACTGCTGTTCACCACAAAAGTTATGTCCCTATCACCGCAGCCTAGCGAATTATACTTGACCTAACTAGATTGGACCTCTAGATGGGAGAAACTTCAAAAGATTGTCTGAGAAAATTCTGTTTTACTTTTAGCAATTCAAAATTGATTATGTGTTGTTTAAACATATTTCAAGTGATAATACTGACCCTAAGACAACTAAGGATAACCGTACCATTAGGGGAGTGTTGCTCAACCATATGATAAACCTGTTATTTGATATCCATTACAAGTACAAGGCTGCCAAGGAAATTTGGGATGCCTTAGAAGTTAAATATGAGACTGATGATGTTGATACAAAGAAATATGCAGTTGCTAGGTGGTTAAAGTTTATTGTTATTGATGATAAACCTATTATGAGCCAATTACATGAGTAACCTAGTTGTTGAAATCCTTACTAAGGGTATGAATATGAGTGAACTGTTTCAAGCTAATGCTCTGATTGAAAAATTGTTAGCTTCATGGAATGAGTATAAAAAACAGTTGAGGCATAAGAAGAAGGGCATGAAACTAAAAAAGTTGATAGGCATATAAAGATTGAAGACGTCAACCATACCCAGGACAAGGCCAAATCACTCACCCTTGCCCCTACTATTAAGGCTAATGTTATTAAACATAAAAATACAGGTAACTCTAATAAGAATGGTGGACAAAATAAGTCTTTTAACAACAACATGCATGGTTAGTTTAAGCGCAAAAGGATTGATAGTGCCTGTTAGTGATGCCACAAGCCAGCCTATCCTGCTACTCTTTGCCAAGCTAGAATCAACCATGAGAGGAAGGGCCAAGGTCAGAAACCATGACAGTTCAAGAAAGGAAACCAGAAGGGGTACCAATGGGGAAATCAGAAGAGTTTTGGTAAACCTTAAGCTAATGTGACTAAAGCTACTAGTTGTGATGACAAGGCGATCATTACTACCGTGGTGTCCGAGGTTAACCTTGCTAGAAACTTAGACAAGTGGATTGTTGACACAAGAGCCACACACCACATCTGCACCAACAAAGACCTATTCAAGGAGTTGAATGATGCTATCGATGATGAGTTCGTGTACATAAGCAACTCCAGCAAAGTTCCTATCCAAGGAGTTAAGAAGGTTAATCTCAAACTCACTTCTGGAAAAATTTTGGCTTTAGAAAATGTTTTATTTGTTCCTGATGTTTGTAGAAACTTGATTTCTGGTGCATTACTTAACAAAGCTGGTATTAAACTTACTTTTGATTCTGATAAGCTAGTTCTGACTAAGAATGAGAACTTTGTTGGTAAAGGATTTTGTAATAGGAGTTTATTTGTACTTGATGTTGAAATGATTGCATCGACTTCTTCTGTTTATATTGTTAAGTCTTTAGACCTATAACACTCTAGACTTGGGCATATAAATGTGAGGTCAATTAAAAGGATGCAAAGCTTAAACTTATTTCCTAACCAGATCACAATTGAAATGTAAAATTGTCAAATTTGTGTTGAGGCTAAACACTCTAAAAAACCTTTTAAGTTAGTAACCTAGAGAGAGTCACAATTGTTAGACTTGGTACACACAGATTTGGGTGATTTTAACGACTGTGTGAGTAAATGAGGCATGAGATATTATATTACTTTTATGGATGATTGTTCTTGATTTACTTATTGAAAAATAAAGGTGATGTAGAGGAAGTGTTTATGAAATACAAAGCTGAGGTTGAAAACCAATTGGAAAGGAAAATTAAGAGATTAAGGTCTGATCGAGGTGGTGAGTATAGTACTGATTTCCTTGCTGATTATTGTGGAACAGTTAGGAATAGTTATGAACTTTCAGCCCTTTATACACCTGAACAATATGGAATAGTCAAGAGGAACAATTGAACACTTAAGAATATGATGAAAGCAATGTTAATTTCCTCGGGTTTACCTGACTTTACGTGGAGGAAGCTATTTTTTCAGCTTATTATATTCTAAACGGAGTCCCTTATAAGAAACTAGATCAAACCCCTTATGAAATTTGAAAAAGTTACCCATCTAAGTTGAGGTTTTTGAAAGTGTGGGGGTATCTTGCTAAGGTTGATCTATTTGAACGTAAGAGGAAGAAAATTGAGTCTAAGACCATTGATTTTATTTTTGTGGGATATGCCTTTAATAGTACTGCCTATAGATTTATGGTTAAGGAAGAGGGATCTAGCAGTTATGAACCAATTATGGAGTCAAGAGATGTAGTGTTCTTTGATGATATATTTCCTATGAAAGTAAGTGTGCAAACTCCTAGAGAAACTGTCCTTAGTTCTTATACCAATGATAACATAGAGGGAGAGGAAATTGTTAAACTAAAGAGAAGAAAAAGAGCTAGAGTACCCACAAAGCTTATCTGTCATTGATAATACCAAGAGTCTGCTAAAGTCTTCCTTTGATATGAAAGATCTTGGACCTGTAGACTTTATTTTAGGAGTTAAAGTTGATAGGACGGACTCTATTTTTAGGTTGAACCAAACTCATTATGTTGAGAAAATTTTGAAGATTCGTTACTATGATGTTGACCCAGTCAAGACTCCCTATGATGCTAGTGTTACTTTAAAGAAAAATCATAGTAATAGTGTAAACCAAGCTGAGTATGCTAAAATTCTTAGTCGTGTATGTTCTTGATAAACTATTCTCGTCCTGATATTGCATACTGTGTAAGTAAAATTAGTAGGTATACTCATAATCCTAGTCAAGAGTATTAGAATGCATTGATTCGTTTGTTGAGATATTTGAGAGTTACTATACATTATGTATTATCTTTTAGTGGTCATCCTCCTATATTGGAGGGGTATTCTGATGCTATTTAGGTTACAGAGAGTGATGATATACACTTTACCAGTGGTTATATTTTCACCTTGACAGGAGCTACTGTGTCTTGGAAATCATCTAAGAAAACATATATAGCGAGGTCAATAATAGAGGCTGAGTTTATGACTTTGGAGCTGGCAGGATGAGAAGCTGAATGACTAAGGAATCTCTTGACAGATATCCCACTTTGGGAAAAACCAATTCCTTTATTGTGACTGGCAGGCTATTTTTTATGTTGCCAAGAATAAGGCATGTAATAGCAAAAGTAGACATATCAGATTGAGACATAAAATTGTTTGTACATTGATTAGACATGATGTAATCTCTTTAGAATATGTCAAGTCAGCGAGAAACTTAGTGAATCCATTTACAAAAGCTTTAAATAGGAAACTAGTTTCAGAGCGTGCTAAAAGGATGAGGTTGAGCCCAATTGTGTAGTAACCTCATGATAGACACCCGTCTTGGAAAATCAAGTTCAATGGGCCAAACGAAGTTATGTGGTGACTACTTGGTTGTACTTTGTTTGTGGAATAATACTGAGGTCTATGCAATTTTTGAAATGCGTTCCTTAGGCTTGGCAATTATGGCCCTATCCGTTTTTGGCTCGGGTTAGACGGGCCTACCATGGTCCGCCCACACAAAACTATGTTGTTTTATATTTTTCCCTTAAATTAATGAGCAGGCCGGGACGTCCCAGCCTACATGTAGTCCAGTAGGCCATAGCCCGAGCTAAGGGCTAGTACGCCCGTCAGTGGGCCAGGCACCATGGCACGAGGTAGGGCCGAGGGCGGCCTGGGTTTGACTCGACCCATTTACATGCCTATCCTTAGCATGACTTTTACTGCATTTGATGAGATTGGATAGTTTAATCCTTAATGAATTCTATAGACTAAGTTTGGGTGATGTGAGCAGTACACACTTGATGGACTCACCTAAGTGGTCGTGGGGGGCTAACCATCCTCCTATGAGAGAATTTGGACTATTTCTCTAAGCGATCACGCGACCAATGCAGTTTGAGGCTTTTTTTTCCCTACTAGGTTTTGTCTCTGAATTTTTTGGACACCAGGTTCAAGGCATAGGTCATCTGGTTGTTTGCCTCTCTTTCTCCTAAATTATTACAGCTTGTTTCTTAAGTTTTGGACCAAGTATGAGATTGTTGGTATTGTTCCAAAACTTAGAACATTTCTTTCTCTTTGTTTGGTTTGTGTCCCACATTGAAAGAGTAAGGGACTTTCCACCTAGTTTATATACTACAGTGATTCTTCAGACTTTGAATCAAGTCTCTTGAGGAGGTTATGGATATCATACACACTGTCACGGTCTCGTTAGCGTGTGTTGTCCCACATTGAATGTGTACTAGGGAGGTCTTGGGTTTATAAGTGGATAAATAATCCCCACCTATTAGACTAGTCATTTGTGAGGGCCCAGTCCATGACAAGTGGTATCAAAGCCACCCCAGGGGTATCGGGTCGCTCATCGTGACCCCTGATGAGGACGTCAGGGATTGGGCTAGTGGAGCCTATCACGGTCTTGTTGGCATGTGTTGTCCCACATTGAATGTGTACTAGGGAGGTCTTGGGTTTATAAGTGGATGGATAATCCTCACCTATTAGACTAGTCCTTTGGGATGAGGGCCTAGTCCATGACAATATGCACGTGTGCACTGCCCGACCCAACTCTGCTGAGGGCAGCATAGCGTGTGTGATATAAATCTTTTGGGTCGCACTTGGTTTAATTCTTTTTTTCATTGCGTTTTTATTGCTTGTCAGTTACTAACGTTAATATTTTCATTACTACTATTGAAATCTCTACAGATTCCCCATTATTATCCTATAACGTTCCTTATGCTTTTATATATCTTCATCTCTCTTTATAGTATGTTACCGACGCTTATCTCTTCTCTCTTTTGTTCTTCTGTTTTTCCTAATTCTCGAAGACAGTTCCTACTCCGCCTTTTAGAGTGTACTAAAACAGGTGGAGAAGGCGTTAACCCTAGAGTCAGATTCCATTGTCCTGCTACACCGTAGAGGGAAAATTTTCTACTTGGGGTAGTAATTTTCACGGCACCTTACATTTATATAAGTTATTCCAATTTTGTTGCTATTTCATTAACACTTAATTTCTTGCCAAAAAAACACTTCTTCGGAAGCTTTAGACTTTCGGACAACAAACATAGCCACCAACGGACAAAGCCTTCCCCGCATCAGATTCCACATGGTATGGATGCATCACCTGCAACATAATATAACAAATGAAATTAAGAATCAAACTAATGGTTTTGCATTTTTGTAGATTTTGTATTTTTCATGGTTGAAATTGCAAGAATCAAGGGGTAATTCAGCTGCTAACCTCCCCTTAAAAAGTATCCCAGGTTGTCTGTTGAGCCATCGGGTGTCTGAGAAGCATATACTCCATTCATGTCTCCATATGGTGGTGGTGGGGGCTTATTGTTTTCTAACTTGGGGTATGTGGTTCCCCAATTCTCTGTGTTTCTGCTATCATCTATCAGAGTAGCAAGTCCTGCATGATGGTCAAGAATGATACATGGACCATCAATTGTAGCCGAGTACTTAGGGAAATGTTTGGTGAAAGGAAAAAAAACATTATGGGCTCATACCTCGCCTTCGAGCTGATCAAGTATTTGAAGGACTCTTTGATGATAAGCGCGTTCAGCTTCAACCTTCAAAATTGGGACATGAACAGAAGGGTAAAGCTTTATTCTGACCTCCTCTTTGCATAAAATAAAACTAAACTAAACCAACGGCATAGCAAGCAAATATTTCATCATACCATGGCTATAAGCCGTTGAAGAGTTAACCTTTGTTTTTGAGTTTCAACTGCAGCCATTGCAGTAGCTGCTTCTTTCCCTAATACTGCCATGTTCGACTTCAAATCTTGCAATTTTGTTTCTGCAGCTTCAAATTTCATAACAAGCTCATGATTTCCTTGCATTTCTCTGACCTTCGCCTGGCGTTTATAAACTTCAATAGCCTGTCTATGTTCAACAAACATCTTATTAAAAGAAGATCTGATTTCTGAAAAAGTAACTCACACATCATGGTGCCAAAAGGTTTTTCCAATGAGCATATACTGACATAGCGCACATTGGCTTCTTAAGAAAAAAAAAAGAAAAGAGTAAGTGAAAAAATACCAAAGAAAATAAGACGCAGGTAAGTAGGCATAAGATTAACAAACGAATCTCATGTCAGGCAATGAATTTCACTCGTGCAAAAATATCATTAGTTGGTAAGTTTACTATTTGAATACCTGGGATTCTACCTCTTGTCGCACTCTATCGTAACGCTGAGCAAGATGCCGAGCATCCTCCAATGGAGCACCCATTACCACTGCTCTCAATGTCTCAGCAAGCAAAGAAATAAAACATTCAATACTCGGATTAAGTACCTGAACAAAGTGGTCCACAACTTACAAAAGATAAAAAAAAGGTATTAGTTAAAAATTAAATGGAAAAATGATCAGTGAAGAATAAGCATTTATAATGAAATTAAATTCACCTTATTACTCCTTTTTTATCAAAAGGTTACGGATTCAAGTCACGAAAAGAACTTCTTTGTAAAATACGGAGGGAAGATTAAATTTGCAAATACAATTGCTTAAGGTAGGCTTAATTAGCTTTTCATGCTCTATTTGACCGACACCTTGGAATTCTATTGCTCAATCTCGGGTGATAGAAATAGTAAATATGAATCCGGCAAGGATTTACCCATTTCAACCTGTTTTGACCCGGTGACAATATATCCATCCACCCCACGAACAATATTCCTTTGGAAATGCTGAGGAAAAAAATCACCATCATTGGTTGGAATAACAAGATATACAGTCTAGTCCGCTTTAGAAAAAGCAACAACCTTGGCAGCAGTGCTGCCTCATCAGTAGTAACCGTGTCTGAACTTCCATATGCTCCAAACTGTTTCAGAACACCGTTAAACACAATTGATTCTAATTAGCAAATCCTCCGGAGCAACAAAACGATAAAGCAAAATTGATTTCATCTTGGTTAAAGTTGCCTCTTATAGCCCTGATCTGATCAACATGCTGATGCTGTCAATATTTGAATTATCTCTAATTAATTATCGTATCAAAAGTCAACTTATATAATGTTCTTACGCGCTTTTTCCTTTCGTTTTCTTGTTCTTTTGAATCAAAACTAGTGGAAAGAGTTGGTAAATGGAATGGAGGATGACAAAGGCATCACTTAAAACAAATTGTTGATGCACTACTTTTTAACCTAAATGGTGGATACATGATGGAGGATTACAACTCTGTGTTTGTTCTTTTTTCCATTATATGGGTTGGGTCACACCCTTCTACATTTTTTAATATTTCTTTTGCATGAATGCAATGTCCTGTCTCTCTTATCTAAAACCGGAAAAGAAAAACCTGGGGTAGGTATATGTGTTTTTGACCATCTGGGCAATGATTAATTTTAAGTAAAATTGTATTATATATGTCAATAACAAATCCATTTAAAGATCTATATAACACTTGGTTTTTTACATCTTGTAAGCAATTTTAATCGTTGGTCTTGATTTTCTAAAAATCCATGTGCATGATTTTTCTTGACATATAGAAATGACCATATGTTACATATTCCTAGCCAGGGCAATAATGAATAGCCTATTTCTGCAACCAAGTAATCTATGAATGGAAGCTGGCTACGCCCTTTGTATCGGTTACTTGGAGCTTATCCATTTGTATCAATTACTTGGTGCTTAATTTCTTGGCAGTTGATGTAAAATAATTTTGGTGTGCTTGACTTTATTAAGTCTAAGTTTAGTTTCAAGGGTCTGTAGCTATATTTGCTGTAGTAATTACGTTGGATTCGAACTTGTAGGTTTGATTTGAAAATTTCCTCTCGATTACGCTAGTAAAATTAAAAAGAGAAAATTTAATATTTAGTAATGATTGTTCAACCACAAAAATTTTAGACCATAGGATATTTTTTTGGCTCAATTACTTTAATAACTCTTATTATTAAAAATTAATCAGTTTATTAATTATTCGATCAAATTTTATAAATTAACTTATTTTTATAAAATCGAACAAATCGTTTGATTTTCATTTAACATTCTCCTTCTTCAATTAAACTTCAACTTTTTTAATAGATAAGAACAATTTTTTTCTTTTAAGTTATTTAAAATTTTTAATTTTATTTAATTTTTACTGTATAACAATTCTATGTCAGTCTAATATCAATTGAACTCTTTAAACCTTAAATCTTTTATCTTAATAGTTTAATTTTTGGTCCAATTTTTGAAAGATTATTATTTAGTATAAGATAAAAATGTGATCTCATTTTAGAAGTAATACATTTATATAATGACTTAAGAATCTGTAAGAAGATACCACTTATGAGTATATTAAGAATAGGACTCTCATTTTACCATAAACTCAAAAGTATTTTATATTTATCATTTGTTCTCTAAGCTTTGATTAAAGGTACTTATTAATGTTGAAAATTTCACATTAATTCTTGTCTATTTATAGTCTATCCAACCACCTATATTTGATATATAAGGTCCTTTATGGTATGAGCTTTTTGCGGGAGAAATGGACTCGAATTGTTCCAATAAAATATGATTTATACTACCAAGTTACACGTGAGGCATTGTCATTTTTCTATAAATACCTCTTCTTGCTTGCATTTGTCTGCTCCTATTGCTTCTTCCCTTGGGATAAATACGTGGCTTATTCCAATCCAACTTTTAAGACTCTTTAACAAAAGATTGCATACTTGATACGTGATAAGGATCCCATAACTTGCTTTTTTTTAGATAATGTCATAATTTACTTGTAGTGGTTTGTCCAGTAGCTGTAGTTGAAGTGCGAGGATTAGAGGCGAGTTGAGTACTGAGTTAGGGCTAGTAAAAAGCAAACTTGTAGTTGTGGATTATGAGCTTTAGACCAGTAGTGAATGGCCTATTAATCTTTAGTAGATCTCTTGCCTCACGGTAGATTTTGAGGCCAAAAAAATATGAAATCAGCTTAGGAAAAATTATTAAAAATTCTAAACATTACCTAATTTTATAATACTAGCTAGAACTACTAAAAATTGCGATAAAATACTTTAACATTTAGTTTGTTAAAAAATGGTTTATTGTTAACCCTATAATTAACAGAGTTTCTATGACATGCCACATTATCATATTATTTAACTCGTGAGAGATTATTAATATTAAAAATAAAAATTTTGGTAAACGTATTCTCTATAAACTTAAACTCAACTTGCTGCCACAACCGCATTACCCACCTGAAGAGACTTTGATAGTTTGTTGCAATTTTGGCTCCATCATTCGAATTGTAATACCCTGAATGAGAGAACTGAGTTTTTAAGAGTTTTAAAAAATCTAGAGCTAAAAGGTGAAACACTCACTAAAAGTAACATAGATTACAACTGCAACACTTGTCATGCTTTAGCAACAATATTTTAAAAGAGAATAGGGTATTTATGGAGGTTTTTAAGACTCAACAAGCTCAACATTTAAGGGCCTTAACAACAAAGAAAGGAGGGTAATGGAGGAGGAGCAACCAACTCATTAACAAACTGGTATGAGATGAAAGAAGCTAAAGAAAAAATATTGTGAAAGGATGAGAGGGATAGGATTCCTCGGTGAAGTTTTCAAAGAAGACATAATTTATGGTAATGGAGCCTTGTTAAGGAAGTATGATAGTAATTGGGAGATGAGAACATATGAGAAAGATGGGCATGTAGGGTTATAGTGGGTGGTATAATGGTGGTGACAAGTTAGGTTTAGGTTTATAGAGAATAAATGAACTAATTTTTATTTTTAATTTAATAATATGATGTGCCTCTTAATTGCCACATGTCAACCACATGTTAAGCAGGTCTATTGATGTGATATGTCACATCATCACCATTAATTATAGATTAATGATATGCTATTTTTGTAACAAATTAAAAGTTTAAATATTTTATTATTAGTTTTAGTAATTTTGGCTAATATTGTAAAATTAAATAAAGTTAAAAAAATTTTCCTTAGGTTTATAGTGAACCTAAAGGATATAATGATAGAAAACATCTATTTTACATTAGGATTTGTAAATCTTAAGCTCATAAGAGGTCATGCTTCTACAAGCCTGAGGAGGTGAGTTTATACCACGATAGGTTTAGGTATAGTATAATGTTCTTACTTAATAATTTATGTGTTGCTTTATTAGAGGAGACATACTTGAATTCAAGTCAATTACACCACTGTTCTTAGTGTTTAATATCTAACTTCTTATTAATCATTATTCAAGGAGTATAGAGCCTAGCATCAACCTATGCAAGTATATGCATTAGTTAAGGCTTACAAGAAATTTTTGAGGTGATACATTCTAAATGCTAAAGCTGACAAAAATATCAAGGTGTGTAAGCCTCCCAAAGGCATGTGTGACTAAAGGAGGAAGTTCATTTTTCTTTCATTGAATGATGATAGTTAATAGGAATTAAGTCTATGTAGGGGACCCTTATCTTTTTTAAATAATATAAATAAATCTAATGGTTTGTTATCTATGTTTGTTATCTACCTAAGCATAGGTCCTAGTAGAGTAAAGTAAGTCTCTTTCCTCTTGAAGAGATATAATCACTAAAAAGATGTTGATAGAGGATGGAGCTCCAATAAACATACCCATAGGTCTTCAAATAATTCTTTATTTTAATACTTTAAGTAGACTTGGTATATGTATATACGAATTGTTATGTGTATTATAAGGATAGATCCTGATTTGCGTTGCATCCAAGTTGAGAAGATTTCTTTAAAATACATACTTAAAGTTTAATAAAAAGATAAAGTGTAACAAAGGTCATGAAGACAGTAAAGGACATTATTGAGATAGGTCAAAGCCTTTGAAAGGAACTTCAGATAAGAGAAAATCATAAACCTATTGTAGTCATAAGCTACTTAGGGACAAACTATGATTTACTTAGAGTCTACCTCAATAAATCCCATTTAATTATGATCCTTAACTCCATGTTACAGTAAGGGGAAAGTTAACTTTATCTTTAGAAATATGTTAAATTTGAAGACTTAATTTCCAATGCTAACAACAATGGATCTTAGGTTTTAGGTGATATTATGCTTCCAAATGATGAGAAGCACCTCAATAATATTGAGTGGGACACAATTTATCATACCTTTGAGCATCATAAGGATTAAGGCTTCTATCTAAACTTTAATCTCGATCATTTTCTTTTTTTGAATACAAATTTGATATTGTTCTTTTTTTTAGCTGATTAGCAGTGGTATTCCTTTCTTCATAACAAACTTTATAAGTAAATGGTATAGTGATAAGATGGCCACCTTAATATATAAAAATAGTTTAATAAATATGACATTTTATGCAATAAACTTGTGTATGAAGTGAAATTCTACCATTTTGGTAAACTCCTTGGAGTTGACTGTGACAAGGAAATCTAATTTTCATTTAGGAAAGACCTAGTCTCAACCAAATACGATCAACAAAAAGAAAGTGGGTCTGAGCTACTGTGGTCAATGTCTTACTTCCTTGAATGCATTGTAAAATAAAATGTTAATTAAAGTTATGATTATCTATTAGGATTTGATTTACTTCAAAATTTGCAACGTTTGCCTTAATGACCTTTGTATCTTCATAAGGGTTGCACAAATATAACTCCTCTTTTTCATCAAACAAAATTTGTTTTCTTAGACGTCATTACTTACTTGCAACATCTACAGTAATATTATCCGGATTAAGCCACATAAATCTTTTTAACTAAGATATGCTTTAACCATTGTATCCACTAATATTAGTGTTTATCACTCACACATGCCTTCTATCTTTATCTCTTTGGTTTTTAGTGCATGACTGTGCCTATCAATTGGTTAAACCTATTCATATATTTGAGGCCTTTGCTAATGAACATTTTCTTCCCTGCTTATGAATTGATGCAAATGTCTCCATTGTAAAAGTTAATATATAGTGTCTTAAGTTCTTGCATTGTTCAGCCTTATGTTTGTAATATCTATGAGATTTATAGTAATTTTCAGTCGACCTCTTCCTTAATGGTGTTGGGTGAGGGGGTTTGCTAAGTCCTTTCTCTGGTAAAGTTTAAACTGTGACTTAAAAATGCATTTATTATACGTAACTTAGATTCTACTTATCCTATGGGCCTATTCTCTATCTTAAAGTGTTCAACAACTTTGTTGTCCTGACTTTCTTGTGTATATAATGCATATTTTTCTCTTTTGTTATTATGTGACCTATGCTTTTAAGACCAATTTAGGCATCCTAGGGATAACTTCGCTTCTTCGAGGTCTATATACCTATAAATTCTCTCTTGAACCTCCTTCAAAATATATGTTCTATCCATCTATAGGGATTTTCATAAAGGTTTGTGTCTCTTTAACAATTTTTCAATGGAAATGGTTGTTATAAAAGTGTTGAGGTTATATCTTTAGGTGTTCTTGAGGATGAATCTCCTTATAAATTCTTAAAGGTTTTCCTTTGACTTTCGTATGACTTTAAAAGGGTTATTGAATCATGAGACATGAGTCTGTTACTTATGTAATGGGCTTCAAAATAGTTTGTTGACTGTTTGAGACTCACTATTTTGATTATAGATAATGTTTGGTGCCAATAGCTGACTAGGCTTGTCAGAGTAGATGAGAAGACAGAATACTTGACTACATCCATTACAACTCCATCATTTCTTTGAATCCCATCATATAGTGTTTTAAATCTGTCATCCTGTTGTAAGCCTCTAATGATGACAAATTATATTTTAGTGGCAATAAATTTATTAATATTGCTTTGATAAAAGAGTTATTCAGGTTAGTATAAGTGTGTTCACGATTTTTCTCTTAGGATATGTGCTGGTATACAATAGGTAAGATTGGAATCACACATCCCTCTTAATTGGTTGACCTACTATGGTAGGCCTTATCTTGCACTAGTTTATTCTATTGCATAATTTGAGGTGATTCAAACTTGATCTTATGAGTTCATTGCTATTTGTCTATATTGAAGTGATGCAACTAAAGTCTATAAAGTATTATCAAAAGGCTTGTACAACCAAAGTTTTAAGGAAGTTTTATGGGTTGCCTTACTAATTTGAACAATAGAGAATATAATTATCATTTATTCCATTCCCTTAATTGCTAAAATAGGAATCTTTTACTTTCATTAGTCAGCTGAGGGAGTAAATAACTCTTTAGTCTCAGAACCAATATAAGATAAATTTGTTATTGGTTCCACACATTGCTAAAAGGAATACAGGTATATGATTATCAATTATAAATTTCTCAAAATTGACTAATCACATCCCTCACGGTGAGTCAAATGATTAATTTTTATATACTTAACTCTTTTTGATTTAGGTTTAAGATCAAGAGTTTTAGACTGAGCCTATTATAGTGGGTTAAATTCAAATATGCAATTATAATTTGCAATCTTCCTCTTGACATTTTTTCAGAACTTAAATATACTGTAAGGAAGAAGAATTATGGCATTTTCACTTTTCATTAAGAGCATTACAATATATATATATATATATATATACAAATGTAAGCCTATTCTATAAAGGTAAAAACAAAATTATAGGAAGCTGATTGTTGTACATAAGGCAAGTAAAAAATGAGTGGAAAATCTTAATTTAAGGAATTTCCTTTATCAAGAATGGAAAGACTTAATTTGAGGGGTTTCCTTTATCATGCCCTTACAAGATGGAGGTCTATGACGAGAGCCCAATCTTGTCCTTCAGTAATGAAAATCGAGCACGCAGAAGTGGCTGAGTGAGTGCATCAGCTAATTAGTCAGCAAAAGAGATATGAGTTACTCGAAGAGCACCACTTTAAACTTGTTCACGAATGAAATGATAGTCTAAAGCCACATGTTTCATGCGTGAGTGGAAAATTAGATTGGAGTGCAAATTTATAAAACTAATATTATCACAGTAGATTATCGGTTGCTGTGGAACAGAGACAGCAAGTTTACTAAGAAGGGAACATATCCAATGGAGCTCAGTTACAGTAGTGGCAATAGAGCAATATTCAGCCTCAATTGAAGAGCAAGTCACTGTTCTCTGTTTCTTTTAGTTCAAAGAGATAGGATCACGACAAGATAGATCAGATAGGCACTGGTAGAGTTGAAATCATCTTTGTTACCTACCCAATTTGCAATAGAGAAAGCATGGAGAGATAAGGGTGAATGCTGATGAAGTACAATTCCACGATCTTGGGTCTCACATAGATAGCGTAATAATCACTTAACAGCAGTCCAATGGTCACTAGTGGGTTGATGCATAAACTAAGATAGTTTGTTCACCATATATACAATATCAGGGCATGTAAGTGACAGATACTGGAGGCTTCCAAGAATTGTATGATACTGAGAGGGATCAAAGAGCATGTTGTCGGAGTGAAAGACAAGTATAAGAGTAGTGGCAAGAGGTGTAGTAATAGGCTTTGCATCTTTCATTTGTGTTTTAGCTAAGAGATTCTGTATGTATTGGCGTTGAGTGAAAAAGAGGTCATGAGAGTGAGGAACCACTTTTAACTCCAGAAAATATGTTAGTGGTCCAAGATCTTTAGGGGAGAATCTACTAGCTAGGAAGTGGATGAATTTCTGTACAACCTTATCATTGTCACCTGTAATGATAATGTCATTAACATAAACTAGAAGAAAAACCATAATCCCATCTTTGTTGAAGACAAATAGAGAGGAATCTGCATATGAATTGGTGATTCCAGAGATGACAAGAAAGTGTTATAGCTCATGATACCAGGTTGGAGGAGCCTGCTTAATACCATAAATATCCTTGCGAAGTATGTAGATATAATGGGAATGATTACGATCAATAAAGCCCTGTGGTTGAGTCTTATATACATCCTCAGAAAGGGTTCCCTGTAGAAAAGCATTGTTGACATCAATTGTTGAAGACACCATTTGCGATTAACAACAAGATTGAGAACAATTCGAACAATGGTAGGCTTGACAACTGGACTGAAAGTGTCATGATGATCATACCAGGGTGCTAATGGAACCCCTTTGTAATAAGGCAAGCCTTGTACCTATTAATAAAGTCATTAGATAAATACTTAGTACAAAAAATCTATTTACAACCAACAAGATTTTGTGTGGGATTTAGGGGAACAAGTTCCCATGTCCCATTGCAAACAAGAGCATCATATACTCATCAAACATGACTTAGCGCCATTTAGGATCTTTGATGGTCTAATTTACAGTTGTAGGTTCAAGGTCCTTAGAAGCAGTAAGTTGAGCAATGGGGTTTAGTTTGGTGATCGGTTTGTAAATGTTATTTTTGGATCTAGTAACAATAAGGAGAGGCAATAAAAGTGGAAATGGATGGAGTGGGGTCAGCTGCAGAGGTGTGATGGTGATGGGGGAGAGTGGAAGAGGTGACGTGGAAGTGGATATGGGGGAAGGTATGGGCGGTATTTGATTTGCAGGGGTACAAATGTGGATGTCATAGATGATGTGTCGATAGCCGGGAGGAGAGACACAGAAGGATACCAGTGAGAGACATATTAAGAGAAAGGATGGTTTAAATGAGATTGAAGGGAAGTGAAAGGGAAATTTGATTTAACAAGTTTGACATGACGTGACGTATAGATGTTTGAGGAGGTCGGTTTAAGACAGAGAAAGGCACTTTGAATAGCAGAGTAACCAAGAAAGACACAAGGGGAAGAGCGAGGGGCAAGTTTATGGGATGAGTACAGTCGTAGTCATGGACAACAAAGGCAACTAAAACTACGAAGTTTTGAGTAGTTTGGTGGAGTGCTAAAAAGTTTGGCGTATGGAGAGAGGAGATTAAGTGTTGGATTGGGTAGACGATTGATGAGATAAACAGTAGTGGAAAAAGCATAGGACTAGTAGGATAGGTGCATAGATGCATGAGAAAGTAGAAAAACTTGCTTCAACAATGTGACGATGACGACATTTTAAGAATCCATTGTGTTTTGGTATGTGAGGAGGAGAAGTAAGATGAAAGATGCCATTGGAAGTAAGAAAGGAAAAGAGAGCTTGGTATTCCCCCCATTATTTGAATAAAGTGTGATAATTTTCTTGTTAAAGAAGTTTTCACAAGTGGCTTAAATCGGACAAAGGTATCATAAACATTAGATTTTTGTTTGAGCGGGTAAAACCAAATATACTTTATAAAGTGGTCGATGAAAATAACATAGTACTTGAAATAGTCAACAGAAAGGATGAGAGAGGTCTACATATTAGAAAATATAATTTCTAAAAGGGAGGAAGTTAATAGAGAAGAAAATGAGAAAGGTAACTTGTGGCTTTTATTGCATTGACATGATTGCAATTGAGATTCAAATTTGAAGGATTTGACAGTTCTAGGTGAAAATTAGAAACAATTTACCTATAGATAGAAGAGGAAGGATGCCCTAATCTATGACACCAAACGGCTGAAATGGTCTTGACGTTGGAGAAAGCAATTAATGGTGAGGACTTGACAGGAGAGATGTAACATCCCGTTTTCAGATAACGGGCTGAATTATAAAATAAAAAAAGGGGTACACGAGAGATTAATCGGAGAAATTAGGAAAACACATCTCATGCACATGCATTTGTGAATAGTGAGTTTTGCGCATGAAAATTTGCTGTACATGCATTCATGACATTCTTCCTGGCATAAGTGTGAATAAAGAGTGATTTTTGAAAAATAGGCTTTGTGAGTGATAAATTGAATTGGAGAGGGTCATAGTGATTTTCCAATTTTTAGAGAATTATAGAAATTTTCTGGGAATTTTTCGGAGTCATTTCCGGACCCGAAAAATTGTCAAGAGACAGAATAGAGGTTTTCCGGTAGAAAAATGACTGTCCAATGGCACTGGAAATTTAGTCATATGAAATTAAGAATTTTTGGAATTTAGCCATTGGAAATTGGAGAGAAATTGAAGTGAATTGGAAAGAAAAATTTGTAGCCAATGAGAGTTGTGACACTTGTCACAAATCTAGTTTAATTTATTAATAAATTCACTCTTTTAAGAGTCATCTACGACTCTTTTCTTCATGAACATTCTTGTAGCTTCTTTATCAAGTATTCATGGTGTTTGAAAGTGAGAATTGCTCTCACCACCGAAACTCTCCACCTTTGAGTTCTTCTTGAATTTTTATTCTTTCTTCTCCATTTCTCCACTCTACTCCACCTTGTCTTCTCCCCTTTGGTTCATTAAAACCACCAACCTTCTTTTTATGTTCTTAAGAAAGTGATGGCCGTAGGAGGGGGTGAAGAAAACCTCGGATCATCGTCCCATGCTGATTAATTTTCTAACACCGAGTCGGATCAATACAGGCCATCCCAAATTTCGGTTCCAATCTACTTGGTTAGCTCATGAAGAGTTTGACCAGGTAGTAGATGAGTATTGGCATCCAGATGAGGAGAAATTTAGTGATTCGCTTACTAAACTTTCAGACAAGCTCAAGAGCTGGAATGAACAAGTCTTTGGTAATATTTTTCATCGGAAAAAACGACTACTCACACGGTTAGCTGGCATCGAGAGTGCAATAGAGTACGATTCTTTTGAGTCCCTAGTAGCTTTAGAGGAACGACTCAGTGGTGAATTAATTCAGGTGTTGTGCTAGGAAGAAATCTACTGGAATCAACAATCCCGGTGCGAATGGCTATCACAAAGGGATCGTAATACTAATTATTACCACAACGTTACTATGGCTAAAAGAAAGAAATTGAAGGTAAAACGGTTAATGGATATCGAAGGAACATGGGTTTCTGATAAAGTCCAATTGCGCAATTTGGCTAGGACCTATTTTGTCAATTTATACACAAACGAGGAGGCTATAGACTTTCAATTTCTGCTTTCAGGAGCTTTTCCTTCTTTACCCCGGAGGCTATTACCGACCTTGCTAGCCCAGCCTGCACAGTGGAAATAAAAAATATAGTTTTTGGCATCAATCCCAATAAAGCACCTGGAATTGATGGGTTCAATGATTTATTCTTTCAGAGCTAATGGGGGCAAGTAGGCCCTACAGTGGTAGAGTTTATCCAGAAAATGTTTCGGCAGGAGAGCTAGGAGGAAGAGATGAATCAAACCGTTCTGGTCGTATTGCCAAAAATGTCGTCTCCAAAGTTTATGCATCAGTTAAGACCTATCAGTCTTTGCTCAGTGGTTTATAAGGCCATTTCTAAAGTGACTGTGAATTGTATAAAGCCTCACCTTGATTCAATAGTGGTCAATAGTCAATGCAGCTTTGTTCCTGGACGACACATAACTGACAACATAATCGTTGTTTAGGAAGCCATCCATTCGATGAGAAGGAAGAAGGGGAGGACAGGACAGATCGCTATTAAAATGGATCTGGGAAAAGCTTATGACCGTCTTCAATGGGATTTTATACATGACACTCTTACCTATATTGGGTTTCCTTCTAATTTAACCAGCCTGATAATGAAATGTGTGACTATAGTTTCTATGTTAGTGGCTTCAAATGGCAGTCTATCAGAGTCCTTTGTTCCGTCAAGGGGCCTTAGGCAAGGTGACCCATTATCGCCTTATCTCTTCATGGTATGTATGGAACGTTTAGGTCAACTAATTGAGCACGAGGTCCGTCAAGGGTGTTGGCATCCAATAATATTGAGCCACACAGGACTTGCACTATCCCATATGTTTTTTGCGGATGATCTGGTTCTGTTTGTTGAAGCGACGAAAAACCAATTACAGGAGGTGTTAAGGGTTTTGGACACTTATTGCAAGGCTTCAAGTCAGAAAGTGAGCAGAGATAAGACTCAAATGTTCTTCTCTAAGAACATGTCTTCGAAGAAAGCGAGACGACTTAGTCAAGTGCTACAATTCCAACGCACACAAAATTTCGGAAAATATTTAAGGGTTCATTTGATTTATGAGAGGACAACGCGGACCACTTATCAGTATATCCTAGATAAAGCCCAATAGAAACTCGCAGGCTGGAGAGCGCAGGTTTTGTCTCTTGCGGGAAGAGTCACGTTAACCCAATCAGTGATCTCATCTCTCCCAACCTACATAATGCAAACGGTGCGAATGCCCAGGCCATTGTGTGATGTCTTGGAGAAATTAATGAGGGATTTTATTTGGGTCTCACAGGAAGGACAACAGAAACTGAACCTAGTTAGTTGGGAGACAGTTTGTAAGCCGAAATGAGCAGGAGGCATAGGGATTAAACGTATTCGCTCATCCAATGATGCGTTCCTTACTAAGCTGGGCTGGGAGCTATTAAATAAACCAAACAAATTATGGGTCCAGCTCATAAGGGCTAAATATAGGTTTGATGTTCTTCATATTCCCCATATGCTAGAGAGGAAAGGAGCTTCGGTAATCTGGAGAGGGATATCAGCTACGTGGTAGTTTATGCGCCAAGGCCTGAAATGGAAAATTGCCAATGGTCTACGTGCTTATTTTTGGCTGGATAATTGGGTGGCCAACTGGGGCCCCTTGGTTCGAGTATCAACTTCTCCCCTGTCGGACTGGTTGCTGTACT
>JANZXP010000196.1:39827590-39859020 GCA_027576715.1 Erythroxylum flavicans
TTTTCTGTTTTGTCCATCACAACCAAACACCTTACTGTCTCCAATTTTTGTTCTGTTCCGTCTCCAAATTTTCGTCTTGTTCCGTCTCTGCACCCAAGAGACAGTAACCAAACGCAGCGTAAGTACGACACCATTGATAGCGACCTAGGAAGGGTTGAGGAGATGGATGATTGCTCTATGTTGTGGCGTTGATGGAGCCTAAGACAGGAATATTCGTTGATGGGCGTTGACTTTGGTGTCCATGATTTCCCGAAATGTATCAGGAACGAGCCAGATTTGCAATGGTAGGAAATGGAGAGGAGTTGGAATGATGGATGCGCAACAAGAGCTCCTTGTCGATTAACTTTTCATGGAGTTCATAAAATGAAATCGGTGTGTCGCAACCATTGACGACATCAATGATGGGCTGGTAATCTTCGTCAAGGCCATAGAGAATGTTCTCAATGAGACCTACTTGATCAATAGGCTTACCAAGTGCCGCAAATTCGTCAACACGAGTTTTAATAAACTGTATGTCGTCGGAGATTGTTTTGGTACCCCTAGTAGCTTGCTTTATTTGTTCCTTGATTTGTCCACCGGAAGGCCTAGCAGAAGTGTCAGCAAGAACTTGCCAAGCATCTCTTGATGTCTGTGATTGAGAAATGAGAGGTATGAGAGACGAGGTGAGAGAGCCAATAAGAGCACCAAAAATGAGTTTATCTTGGCGAAGCCATGTTTGGTATTCCGAATTGGGAGTAGTAATATTTTGTGGTGATTGTGGCTAAGGGAGAGGGATGAGAATTATCAATAAACGTGAAAAGATCATAACCTATTATATTAAAGGAAAATATAATATTTAGCGAATGAAAATAATGTAATATCACCCTTAATAAATAGAGAATATTTATATAGAAATTTACGAGTGTGTAAGATAATGTTACTGGTTCTTTTCTTCTGAGAATACTTTGAATGTTTGGGCTCTCATTTCACTGTAAACCCAAAAAGAGTGTACATCACGTCTATGAGCTTTCTAACTACCTCAGGTTGCTTGTTTACATTGTTATCTATAATGGCAAACAAATAAAGTAGGCAGGCAATAAACTAGATCGGATCTAAGCTCTAAAGATCCAAGTTGATCTAAAAAACATTTGGATAAAAAGTCTAAACTTGAAAAAAAGTCTTAAGTTCATGCTTAAAACTAATCAGATCTAAATGCCCAAACTTGAATCCGTTTAAAATAATTTAATTGAGTTTGAAAAGTTTTGTCATATCCGGATTCAATTCTGATTTTAAAATAGGCTGAATTGGATCGGATCTAGTTGGATCACTTGCCTGATACAAGCGTTGCTAGTTCACGTAGATATGTAGTCCAATGAAATAGAACTCCAGCATTATTCACATCCATCCATGGGTGAGTGGCAGTAAATTAGGTACTGTCATTTGCACCTCTTCCAATTTGCCGCTTATAGAAATTCAAGTCAACGGTCTTTCTCGGTCTCCTATGTGCTTTCTCCACAGAAGGACGTGTTGTTCCCTCAACGTTATTGCACTTGCATAGTTTCACTAAACGTGTTCCTCCATTAACGCCAATACAAACCGTCGAGATTTGAGCATTTCTCTGTGGTCCCGCATCACATCTTATAAACGGAGGACAACGCTCACCAACCCATCGCTTGACAAGATATAAAGCATACTGTTTTGATGGGTCTCGTGTTTCAGGTCTTAATGGCTAAGTTGTGGAGTAATGCGACTCTTCTTGTTCTTGCTCTGCTGCTACATTCTCTTCTCCTTTTTACTACTGCTAAAACCAACGTAGGTTTTTCCCATCTTTTTTCTACTACTCAAGATCAGTTATGTTTGTGTATTAATCTTGTTTTGATCTTTGTAGGTTTACATAGTCTACATGGGAGATAGGCGCTACGACGAGCCAGAGCTGGTCCTGCAGTCCCACCGTGAGTTGCTTTCAGACATTGTTGGAAGGTATGTTTTCTTGCTTTCATGGCTTTTAGGAATTTAGCAGCTTTATTTACACCCATCTTCTTAGATTTTTAGTTCAAGCAACAAGATAGGTGTAACTCATATTACTTTGTCCTTACAGTTTGTTAAACTTATTCATTGATTACTTGTTTGATCCAATGAATTACAAGGCTCTCAGATGAAAATAAATGAATAGTTATGTATTAAGATGATATGTATTATACTATTAAGCAGAGACGAATATGGTGAGTTGTGAAGATGGTAATGGTTCAGAAATTGAATGTTAGTGAGTGAAGTTCTATGATTTTTGGTCGTTTGACAGTAAAGAAGCTGCCAAGGAATCGATTCTCTACAGCTACAAGCATGGGTTTTCTGGATTTGCTGCAGTCTTGACCAAGTCTCAAGCCAAGTATATTGCAGGTGTCATAATGTTGGTGAACTGTGAACTCCACTTGTTTAGCACAATCTGTTACTTGTAGAAAGTTGCATTCATTTCTCCGTTTATCGATGTGTTCCTGCAGACTTTCCTGGAGTTGTTGGAGTAATTAGGAATAGAATTCTTAGTCCTCAAACAACTAGAAGCTGGGACTTCCTGCAAGTACGGCCCGAAATTGCCAATGGAATCCTTTCAAAGAGTAAATCTGGAGCTGGGTCGATCATCGGAGTCATGGATACAGGTTGGTGCGATGATTGTATAGTTCTCCCTTGAATGGACAGGTCCCTAATTTTCTTTTTGCACATTTCGCTATATAGGCGTATGGCCAGAGTCAAAGAGCTTCAGCGATGACGCCATGGGGGAGGTACCTTCTCGTTGGAAAGGGATATGCCAAGAAGGAGAAAGATTTAATTACTCTCATTGCAACAGGTTTAGTTAGTGATCTCTGATTACATTGTCGTTTATAAATGCTATCCTACCATACTTCACTTTTAGTTGACCGGACTAGAACTAGTCAGAGTTTGTAACTTCTTATAGGATCTCATATGCAATACAAACTTTTAAATCGAAAGAAAATTCTGTCAACTGTGCTTGCACGTCTCTGTTCCTGGTCAAAGCTCACTTCCACTGGGATTTCAAAAATTGTGGGCTGAACTCATTCCATCAGTAGTCAGAACTCAAATCTACTCTTTGTATTTACTGCTTGTTACTTATGAGCAGGAAGCTTATTGGTGCACGATGGTACCTTAGAGGTTATGAAGCTGAATTTGGAAAGCTGAATACAAGTGATGGGATTGAGTTCTTATCTCCTCGAGATGCTGCAGGTCATGGTACTCATACATCATCTACTGCTGCCGGTGGACTGGTTGAAAATGCCAGCTTTCTGGGTTTAGCTCAAGGACTGGCAAGAGGGGGTGCTTCATCGGCTTGGCTAGCTATCTATAAGGTATGTTGGGCTACCGGTGGCTGCAGCTCAGCTGATCTTCTTGCTGCAATTGATGATGCAATCCTTGATGGTGTCGATGTGCTTTCAATGTCTCTTGGCTCAGCACCTCCACTGGCTACTTATGTGGATGATGCCTTAGCTATTGGCTCATTCCATGCAGTAGCCAATGGAATATCTGTTGTGTGCTCTGGCGGTAATTCTGGTCCTTATCCTCAAACGGTCATAAATACAGCTCCTTGGATTATTACAGTTGCAGCAAGCACCATTGATCGGGCTTTTCCCACAACAATCACCACGGGGAACAATCTAACTGTAGTGGTACTTTTCTGAGCTTCCTTCGGCCAAAGCAAAGCTTTGCTAACTCCATTTACAGTAGAATCGACTGGAAGAACTTTTGAATTTGCAAAATTTGTTAACGTATATCTTTGTTTTATAGACCTGGAAATGAATTTTAACTTCTCAAACAGGGTCAGGGTCTGTATACAGGGAAGAATGTATACACATTTCACCCTATCGTTTATGGTGAAGATATTGTTGCTTCTGGTGAAGATGAAGAAAAAGCAAGGTATGAACTATGCACAAGATTACAAATTTTCTTCAAAATCTACAGAAGATTTAAAAGGATGTGCATATCCTGATGATATACTTCTAGCAGAAGTTGTGACTCGGGAACCTTAAATGCAACTTTAGCAAGAGGAAAAGTAATTCTGTGTTTCCAATCTCGGTCACAGAGATCAAGTATGATTGCTAGACAAACGGTATTAGATGTTCAGGGCATTGGTGTTATATTTGCTCAATTTCCCACCAAAGATGTTTCTGTATCCCTGGATATTCCGTGTGTCCAGGTGGATTTTGTCATTGGAACATCACTTCTCACGTACATGGCGGGAAGCAGGTAAATCAACATATTGGACTTCTGGTTAGTGGTTGCTGCTCATTGTAGCTTTCAACATATTGGTTTTGGTTATTGCAATAATGTCTGCATATAATTAAGTGTCAGAAACAAATCCTTGAATGTAATTTTATTTACTGCATTTTCATAAAATTTCGTGTTTCTACCAAGAACTAAGCTGATTAATTGTCTTTCTTTAACTGATGAAACATCTTATGTTACAGTAACCCTGTTGTGAAGTTTGGCTTCCCAAAAACAACTATCAGACAGCAGATATCCCCTGAAGTTGCATTCTTCTCCTCAAGAGGACCGAGTTCGCTCTCTCCTGCTGTATTGAAGGTGCGGCTTTTGTCTTGAAAAGCTCAAGTGTTTTGTTTTTTTTTTGGTTATTAACATTAACATGCTCGGTGTCTCTTGCAGCCTGACATTGCTGCTCCTGGGGTGAATATATTGGCTTCCTGGTCCCCTGCTGCTTCTGATATGACAGCCAGTGGGGCAGCACCACTAACTTTCCAGATTGAATCAGGAACGTCCATGTCTTGCCCTCATGTATCTGGCATAGTTGCCCTAATTAAAGCTATTCATCCGAAATGGAGCCCTGCTGCAATAAAATCTGCCCTGGTGACAACAGGTTAGAAAAGCCTTAATTACTGACTATCGGCTGCTATCAGAAGAAAAGCCTTAATTACTGACTACAGAATTTTGCTCAGCTTCTGTACATGACAAGTACAGCCAGAACACTGTCGCCCAGGGAGCTCCACATAAACAGGCTGATCCATTTGATTATGGAGGGGGTCATGTGGATCCTAATCGGGCTATAGAACCTGGTCTAGTATATGACATGGGGAAATCAGATTATACCCGTTTTCTGTGTGCCATGGGTTACAATAACTCTGCTATCAGCTTAATGACTATATATCCAACTGTGTGCAAGAAATCAACCAACTTCTTAGTAAATCTTAACCTACCTGCCATCACCATTCCGGAGCTGAAGCAAAAGTTAAGTGTATCAAGAACAGTGACAAATGTTGGTCCAGTGAGTTCCATCTACGTTGCTCGTGTTCAACCTCCTGCTGGCACTTATGTTAGAGTTGAGCCATCAATTTTATCATTCAATTCCACTATAAAAAAGCTCAAATTCAAGGTAACATTTTGGTCACAGATAAGGATTCAGGGAAGATATTCCTTCGGAAATCTGTTCTGGGAAGATGGCCTGCACGTAGTTAGAACACCTCTGATACTTAGAATAGTAATCGATGATTTCTGCTCACAAACATGATTAGAGGTTATTGAGCTTGCATCGCATCACATGATTGAGGACTTGGTCTTTGTTGCAATGTTGTTCATGATTAAGAGATATTTTGAGATAATAAAAGGCTGAATTCAAATGCTACAACTTCGTAAACGCTTCTTAAATTTGGAGGCCTGGATTTGTAAGAGTAACAATATCAAACCCAACCCATGGCAACTAAAGAAACCATCTTAGTCAGAATGGAAAAACGACATAATAATACATTATCGATGTAACCCATCACAGCAAACATGATCGAAATATATTTCACAAAAGCCAATGAATCGAACAAAGCATCTGATACAAGTTATAGTCAAATTTTGGTTGTGTCTGAGACATGGTATGCTGTCATAGAAATAAGCAATTTCCTCCTCCTGTAAGAACCTTCCGAAAGCAGGAATGTTGACCTCAAAACTAACTCAGCCAAAATTTTCCGAAATCAGATATCCTGTTATGGTATTTTTATCATGTTCCGTTAAATCTCATCCATATACTTACATAGGATCCACAAAAACATATAAATAAGACTTGAATAGAAATTTTCCTCTCTACAAAAGTCTGCTCTCCTTAACGTAAAACCCACCCAAATTCCTGTTGTTATTTAGTAGTACGAATAGGATCAAAGACTGCAACTTCTTTTCAGAAAAAGGATCCCGGATTTGGCCACAAAGTGTGCAGCTAATAGCCAAATCATCGAAGCTGGAGACCAACTTTCCGTAAAGGATTAGGACCGAAAGTAAATTGTCAAATTACTGGAAAGTGTTTGGTACCAGCTTTTATTTTGTCCTTTGCTTTGTACGTATCTTTCCTCTCTGAACTAAACAGTTGCACAGAACTGATTACGAAGGTTACAATTTCTTTCTTTCAAAGGACAGGTGAGCTAAAGCAGAAGTTTACCTTACACTTGAGTATACCTGACTACTGAATTATTGTTCATACTTATTAAAGATATTTTCCAACTCTCTATTTCAAATCTGCTATAAAAGTTTATCGGATATGGTTTCTTAACAAAGGGCACCTGCAACAATCATGCGTGGTCTCTGATTCTCAAGTCAATTAAGTTACTTAAAATATCAGACAATAGTTTTCTTCTGAACGGACCTGATCACTCATTATTCTGTGGTCTAGTCATGTCAAGGCAAGTGCTTCGTTTGGACCTTTAAATTGAGAAAACATATATTTATTACAAGGACGTGAGCAGGATTAGGTGGCTCTTAGGTGAACCACCAATCCATGCAGTCTTACTTGGATTTGCACAATCAAGCATACATTATTCAACACAAACACGCTCTACCGACGTATGAAGTCAACAGATAGGGCTTCTGTTTCCTCAAGAGCCATCTCCATCTCACTTCCCGATTTCATTACGCGTTATTGTTTCTAAGCTCTAAAACATCAATTAGTTTGAATTCCTTAATGCTCCTTCTTCTTAAACTGAATTAATTCTGTTAGGATACATGTTAAAACTTCTTTTTATAGGATTAAGAAGGAATGATTTGTATATAAAGGGACTCATGTTTTAAATTAAATGGCTACTTACGGGTAAGATTGCGTAATACTGACCCTTCATTCTATATTAACCAAAACCTAAGATGATTCTTTGCAGCGTCTTTTAATTACCAGAAAGGAATCCTTACTGCCTTCTGGTCATTCAAGAACATGGCCTACAATTAACAACAAAAATCAGCCACCATGAGAACAAAAAATCCTGCTGTTTTGCTGAAGTGAACTGTGGGGGACAAGTTGTGACCACATAACATTATAGTGGTTGTAATTATTCATCTACAAGTTGGTGTTTACCAAATCAAATTAATAGTTGTTAGGCCACTTTATACGAGTTAGTTAGGTACTTTGATTACTCACCTCATTTCTTAGTTTATGAATCATCAACACTTCAAATTTCACAAGTTTATAGAATTATTATTGAAAAACTTTCTTCAGGATAGACATGAAAGTCCCATGTTGTTTTGCTAATCTTGCGCAAATTCTCTACTTTTGATATTTCTTGTACAAACACGAAACCTTTAATTACTGTTACACTGTGGCTGGTCCTTAGCTTGGTCACATGCATAACATTAATTATTATATGGGTCAAATTAAAAAAAATATTGCATGAAAAAGGTAATTGAAAATGTTAGGAAGAACTATTAAAATTCGATTAACACAAGCTTTGGCCTTTTCTAATCTTTGCGAGGGAGGAATCATCAAATTTAAATTCGAATGATTGCAGGATCACTAAGCAATGTTTTAAAAACAAAATTAAATTAGTAAAATATGAAATTTAAGGTTAAAAAAGTTCAATTAATATTACAATGGATTAAATATTGAATAAAATTAAAAAATTTAAAATATAGTTAAAAAAAGACTATTCTTATCTACAGAGAATTTAAAATTTAATTATAAAAAAATTGTTAAATAAAAATTAACTGATTAATTTTAATTTTTAAGAGCTCATTATATAATCAATTAATTAATAAATTAATCTGTTTTAAAAAACGAGAGTTATACTTAAAATTTAAAAATAAAATCAAAAAATTAAACATTTTAAAGATTTGTACGATTGGTTGAATTTTTAATCATTGTGTAGATTTAGTGGAAATAAATTATGCATCTTTGATTCATCTTTTGATTTTTCAACTTCATATTGTTTCTATAAAATAAAGTAAAAAAAGGCGACGCAATCAACGGAATACCAATTTTGTAAATAACTTGGTATAGAGGGGCAAATGAAGAGCATGTGTTCGTTATTGCTTTGAAGCATTATTGGCGCCATGTGACGTGCCACTGCAGGCCAGAGTGATATGTGCTGCTGCTCACTACTTTTTATTATTGTGAGGAAATTTCCTTTTGTTCAAAAAGTTGACTCTTTATCTTAAAACATAATCATAATTAAGATGATTATTACCCAAACTATTAGAATTAACAAATACTGTTTTTCTTTTTTAACATGATTAAGAATTATTTAAAATTTTATTCCGGTTTAAAAGAATAATTTAATCCTTAATGTTTATATTGAAATCGAAATTAGATAATAATATTTCGTAATATTCAAAATAAACTATAATGTACGTAAAATATTTAATATGAACTATAATATTTAGAAAATGTTCAAAATAACCTCTGTAATAGAAACTATTTTGATGGTTTTCTGAATATTAAGAATTTATTTTAAATATTTTATAAAAGTTGGAATTAATTTTAAACACGTCCGAGCAGCTCTTTTTGCCTCCGATTCCTATTAAAACGTGGTGCAAAAGGGCATCGGGATTTGAGAAATTGTATTAGCTGGAGGCATGTGTTTATACGTTATATTAGGTGTATATTAGAAAGGAAGAAAATAAGACAAAGTCTTGGTTAATGGTCCAAGGGTGAAATGTTCCAACTTCCAAGTGGAAACTGTGGATTTGCTTTGAACTGGCAAGCCAGGAATGACCCAAGAATAGTCAGCTTCTAACTTCGCCGAAATGATATTTATCTTAAGATGTATTAGAAAAGTTTGAAGCTTTGTTCAAGTTTAAATTCAAAAAAAAAAAAGAATGTTAGAAAAGTCTATTGATAAAGAGATAGGCGGAGAGAGATATAAAGGAAACAAGAAAGAAAGACAAAGATAAACCATTAACTACGCACCAGTTTCGCCAACAAACCAGCCTTCATTTCAGTGCTCTCCAACCAAACTCTACACATCACCTGTCTCTCTATCTTTTTGCACACTTGTTGCTCTTCATCTTTTATCAGGTAGGAATTCGCAGAAGCACTTTGATATGGAAAAATCATAATAGAATGAAAGAAGTTGAAATTTTTTGTGGTTTTTCTTGTTACTGTTTGTGATATGTGTTGAAACCTTTTGGTGGTTGGATTTGGATATAGAATATGGAGTCTTGCATGGAAGCTATTGCCTTGAAGTCGAGTTTCCGGGGAGAATTGTCCAGAGAATTGTGTCCACATGCCATTTTCGACGATTTATCTTGTTTGAATGCAACTTCAGGAGGTGTTTTCCCAGCAGAGGAATTTTCCGTGGACTGTTTCTTCGATTTCTCAGAAGGTGAATGTAAAGATGACGTTTTTCAAGAACATGAGACGGAGGAACAAGTGGAAGAAGAAAAAGACTCGATTTCTGACTCTGTTTCCTCTCAAGAACGTTCAGAAGATGACAACTCCAACTCCTGTAGCTTTTCCGATTCTCTCTTCAATGACGAACTTCCTGTGCCTGTAAGTTTCTTTCTCATTCGTATTCTTAAACCAGGGTTTTACGTTTTCGCCTTCGAGAAAATGAGAATTATGAAAGAAAAGTTGCAACCTTGGGTTAAAACTCAAGAGAAAGTCTTGGAAAGCAGTACTGAGGATTCTTTCGAACCAATTTTTTTGGTGCTCTGTTCCTTGTAAGTGTTAAACTTAAAAAACCCATGTTTTGTTTTCTACAGGTTGATGATTTAGCGGACCTTGAATGGGTGTCTCAGTTTGTGGACGATTCTTTATCAGAAATACCTGTTTTGTACCCTGTTGGTGAAGACAAAGCACAAAGCTTTGCAAAAGCCAGGTTTCAGCAAGACCTCAAACCGGGTTTGACAAGAACTCCTTGTCTTTTCCCATATCTGGTTCCGGCCAAAGCAAGAACAAAACGTTCAGGACGCACCGGACGGAGCTGGTCTGGAGGGTCATCGTTGACGGAGTCTTCGTCGTCGTCGTCAACATCGTCGTCTGATTCAACGCCATATGTTACCGTCACCAACGCGGACATAAAGGTTGACTCGTCAAATGATGCGGTTGAGCCGCCGCTGAAAAAACAAAAGAAAGGACCAGCGGTTCAACTCGGTCAACTTTCCGGTTCAACACAGTTTCAACGACGGTGCAGTCACTGTCAGGTCCAAAAGACCCCACAGTGGAGAACCGGGCCGTTGGGAGCCAAGACACTTTGCAATGCTTGTGGGGTGCGGTACAAGTCCGGTCGGCTTTTTCCGGAGTATCGACCAGCTTGTAGCCCAACCTTTTCGGGTGACATTCACTCCAATAGCCACCGGAAAGTTTTGGAAATTAGGAAGAAAAGAGAAATGACTGGTCCGGGATCCGATCTAAACCAGATGGTTTCAAGTTTTTAAAAGTTTTTTGGAGTCAGAGCTCAGAAGTAGGTTGAACCGGGAACCGGGTTAGTGGTTCAGTTTGTAGGACTTAGACTAGTTACGCGTTATACGAGGTCGTATTCTTAATCTAGATAGATCCAATTTGTAGCTTTTTTAATAATTATTTCTTAAGTTATTATTTTTTATCACTTGTTTTATAGGGCTAATTAAGATAGGTTACGTTGTTGATGTAGGGAAGTGGAGTTTAAAACTAAGATTTTGCAGCTATCTCCCTGAGTAATTGTCTGTCTTATATATTTCAATACTGCTTTTATTAATAGAATCTGGAACAGATGGATCATCTCACAATTTCGGTCTCTATGGATTTGATTTGCCTTTTCATTCATCCCTGAAAATTAAATAAATGGGAATGGTAAAAGCCGGCCCGGAAGTGCCATGTGGGAGGTGGAAAGACGAGATTGGGTCGCTATGATAATGAAAGTGGGATGACTACAAGTGCCGAAGACCAAGGCACTAAACAAAGTCAAATTGTGTGTGTGTGTGTATATATAAATATACGTCTCAATAATGAACCCAAGCTACAGGGAAAAAGACGTTAAGGCTAACGGCTGCATTGACAAGTGGAGGCGTCTTTTGGCTGCAGATAGATTCGACTCCTCTTTCTATGATTTCCAGGAATATGAGCTACAATATCTTTTACCTGTTGCCTTTTTAAAAGACAATTGGCTAACCTGGGGCAACCAGTCTGCCTGATCATTTGACCTGGCTTAATGGACTCGATAGAGAAGAATACAGGAAACATGTTCCCTTTCAACAGTCTACATAGACTAGACACCTATGGCTGTATTCCAATCCAACACACACACTTCTCTTTTAATTCTACGGGTTAAAAATCTATAACAAGCCCCATCGTTACAACCTTGTTATTTATGAAACTTGAGCAGTAGTGATTTTATTTTCTGTAGATCACTTTAGAAAAGAAAGAACGTTAGTTCTCAGGGAAGACTAGATGATGAAAGTAACGATTATCCTACAAGGGTCCTCTCCAATCATGGAACGCCTTGATCACATTTCTCCTTACAGGAGCCAGTCAATATATATATATGTATGTATATCATCCACGTTAT
This sequence comes from Erythroxylum flavicans, assembly GCA_027576715.1. Classification (NCBI taxonomy): domain Eukaryota; kingdom Viridiplantae; phylum Streptophyta; class Magnoliopsida; order Malpighiales; family Erythroxylaceae; genus Erythroxylum; species Erythroxylum flavicans. Next base: position 39,839,317 of record JANZXP010000196.1, read on the forward strand.
GACGTCCATCCCATATGATAACACCACAAAACAATTTGTGCTGCCAAATTCCATAGTTATCTGTGACTATAAAACATTGAAACATTATTCCAAGTCATACTTCCAATAAAATTACTGTACAAATTTAAACTGCTCTATGTTGCTCAAAATTCCTACTGCCTAATTATGCAAATAATCACAAGCAGCACCCTTTTTGCAATGTCCAATTTCATGGAATTTGCACACTCTCTGTCCTTTAAAGGAGGGCCTGGAAGACTCTCCTCCTCTGCTAAACGAGGGTTGCCTATTCCATGGTTTACTCCCATGACTAGAATCACCACCCTGAGAACTTCTCTCTCTTTGGCTGGACAATCTGTCTCCACTTTGATTCTTTTCAGTTGCCCACCCACTCAAGTTTCCACTAGGAGCTGCCCAACCAGGATTTGCATTCCCAGAACGTGATCCTTGACCTGGTGCAACCCATCCCGCATTTACACTTACCGGTGCCGGCCCTTGACCAGGTGGTGCCCAACCTGGAAAGGAATTACCAGGTGCTTGCGCTTGAATAGGAGCAGTCCAACCCAAATTTGCTGATCCAGACCCTTGACCTTGCCTAGGTGCTACCCAACCTTGGTTGGCATTTCCAGGTCCAGGCACATGGGCAGGTGCAACCCACCCATGATTTGAATTTGCAGGTACAGGCCCACCCCAAGCCACATTGGGATTTCCAGGAACTGGACCCCAGCCAGTGTTTTGATTGTCAGTCCCTTGTCTCGGTGTAGGGCTCTGATTATCTGTCATATTCATGCCCCATGGAACATTTAGTGGAGGAGCCGCAGGTTGAAGATTTGATTGTCTAAGTGCTGAATTTTTCCAAGCATCCGATAGCACCAAATTTGAAGTGCCCGGGATAACAGAAGCAGCAGTATGATTTCCCGGAGTCACGGATGACGCAGAATTATGGAGGGAGGTTGGCGCATCACGCCAGTTACCATACGCACTAGGTTCGGTGGGCATAGGGATTGAGTTATTTGGATCTAGCTTGTGGGAAGAGGAAGCTTCCCATGCTTGAGGTCCATTTCCAGGTACAGTGCTTGAACTATTCACTCCTGAGTTTGCAAAGATACCAGACATCCATCCTTGAGATCCAGCAGGAATATTACCATTCACAGGTTGAACTAAGTTGTGGAGACTTTTCATATCAATAGTTGCACTAACAGAACCACTGGAAATAGCAGTTGGAAGCATATGAGAATTGAGTTGTAAACCAAGGGATTCACCAGAAACTGTTGATTGAGAATGCATTTGAGATAAATTTGCATTACCCAAATGCATACCTGCTTCTGGCTTTGGAACTGAACTAATTGTACGTGAGATATTTGTACCATCTACATGGTCACGTATCTCTACATGCCCACTTATCTTTGTTGATGATGTCTGTGGAGCACCATCGTGAGATAATTGGACATTATCTGATGAAACTACTGCATGATGGTGTAACTCGTTGTTTCCTGCTGAAAATCGGTTAGCTTCAAAGAGAGATGTAGGAGATTGAGCCTGAGTGGGTGACCACTTGCTTTCATAAGCTTGCCCCCTTTTCCCACTGGGAGCTTGTGCCGGAGTAGGAGAAGGAAGATTTGTATCAGAAGCCCACCTATCTGTGGCATTGTTGGGGACATTAAGGAGAGTTGGAGCAACTCGGACCATAGAATTAGTGCTTTCAGATTGAGGCTTCAAATTTTCTCCAGAATTGGTAGAATACAAGGATGATGGATGTAAATTCTGCACCAACGGAGTCTTCAAGAGACTGTTATCCACAGATGGAGGCTCTTTCTGAATATTTCCAGATAACGCCTCAGTCAAAAGTATAGAATCATCTTGCTTCTCTGTAGTTCTCCATATCCTCAAGTCAGAAGGGAAATACCCAGTAATACTCCATTTTCTCAGCTGTACCATTGAAAATGGTCCTTGAATTTTTCCAGATGGATCTCTGTAATGCCAAATCTTTTCAGTTTCACTGGTTCTTGAAATAGATTGTGTTGATCCCGAAGGAGGTGCAGGTGAAGTGCTTGGCATAATCTGAGGAGCAGATTCTGGTTTTAGAACTGAATGAGCACTGTAAGCTTCTGAATTTGGAGAAGTTTTTTGCTTCTCCCAGTTCTCTAGTAGATTTGCTTCTCTTTCCCTCCCTTGATTCCATTGATGGTCATTTACAAGCTCATCAGTTCCAATTGCATCTTCCACCCTGCTCAGAAAACCTTTATTAGACATGCTTCTGTTTAAATCCCGGTTCATGCTCGTGTAATTCCTTGTTCCAGCCCAAGATTCGTTTGCAGTAAAACCTCCTTTTCTCGGAGAAATCGGTTCTTGTCCTCTTACTCCAGCCCAAGAATCGATTGTAGTAAAACCTCCTTTTCTTGGAGAAATTGATTCTTGTCCTCTTACTCCAGCCAAAGAATCATTCACTGTAAAACCTCCTTTCCTTGGAGAAATTGGTTCTTGTCCTCTCCTGCTAAAACTACTGCTTCTAGGTCTAACGTAATTTTCTGCAACACCAAGAAGTAAGATACAGTTAAATGACACAAAATATGATACAATGAACTATACAGAACTCAGTAACGGAATCAAGCAAATGAGACCTGGTCCCTTGTCATCATTTTCTCCACCTTCTTCAGATTCATAGCTTGGGTCCATTTTTGGATCAGCATGTATTTCAGGAATCTCTTCCAATCTACGATGGCGCTCCTGAGGAGACTTCAAAAGCTGCAATTTCTCCACACATTCTCTGAGCGTAGAGAGAAGTTAAGAACTACTAAAATAGTTGTATAGAATTGCAAGAATTTCTGAGAAAACATGTGACAAGTAATAAGTTCGGCAATATAAAGGCTTCTGAATTCAGACTTGAAAGCTTTAATTTCCTATCATCTGTATGATTTTGACCATATCCTATCCTAGTTGAAATTTTACTGAAAAATCCCAATGCTTTATAGGCATACACCAAGAAAGAGCCACAAAAGTCTATGCGTAGACGAGGATTTGAAGCCAACACAGAACTCACAACAGTCATTCATCTAAATCTATCTCCCCATCTAAGGTAGAAGAACAAGCTTTGCTGTGATAGAAGTTTCAGAGCTCTGAAAGAATTCATACAATGGCAAGATGACTTTAAGCGTATCTGTCAAGTCTATTTTCTAATCTAAAGCCTATAATATGCAAGTAGATTGTTCAAGAGGACAAAGTTTCTAATTTAATTTGCAAAAGTTTAAGAAAATCCATACATTTATAAACCGCTGATATTCCTCAACTTGTACTCTAATTTGAATATGGAAAGAATACCAAGTAATATTAGCTTTAATGGCATATATACTTCAAGATGACAAGAGTCCAAATCATTATATAACTACATAATGGTAACTATTCAGATCTTCAAAAGGATATTCCTTTCTCCGACCCAAATCACTAGCTCGATCTCGAAGATGACTGAGACGAGTAATTTCAGTTTCCAATGCCTGCCACATAATAAGAGAATCATCAGATATCAACTCAGTTTACATAAAGTGGAGCCTGTTGGAGTGCTCCAGAGGTTTTTTTAATCCTTTTTTTTAAAATTTGTATTAGTTCAACAACCAGACAGATGATATACCATCAGCAACACAAAGTTAAACTTCTTATATCATCTTCAACCCATCATTTTGAAATTCCATATTAATTATCACCATGGACGGTTACTATCCTAAGGTTGAGCCTCAAGCGTGCAACAATATAGTTCTATACTGTTATATTACTAAGAAGTGACTATCATCCCCATTGTTTACGCTCAAAACTTACATCTTCAACTCTCACAGCCTGAAGTGCCATAGCCTTCTCTTGTATGTCCCCCTACGAACAGCACACAATTCAGAATGAAGAACATCCAGTAACTTAACAAAACACTACAAAGTAATGCTGCCTCACCACAGTCAACCGATTAAGAAGTCCACATTTTATGCTTTGCCGAAGACGCTTGCATTCATCCTAGGACATTAGATAAGATAGTTAACAAGCAGATCCAGCAAAATGAATGCAACCATTCAAGCCAACAGATTCATCAAGTACTGCCACTGGCTTGCAAAATCAATAAAGCTAAACTTTGTCCCTCAATACCAACCCAAACGCAATGTAAGCAATCATTCTAGTTTCTACAGAGTAAGACATGCTTTAGACAGTAAAAGAAACAATATAATCATCCCAGTTTTTCACTCTAAAAGAAGAGTTGTAAAATTACATCAACAAACGAAATCGTGTAAAGACACCAAATACGACAGAATAAAGAACAAATAAAAGGGAAATGGCTTGTCACCTCAGTAAAATCTTGATTTGAGATTATATCAATTGTCACCACCTCTGTCTTGCTTAGATTTAATATTTCAAGTTGAAAAATGGCTGTTTTTTTGCCAACTCTGTAGGGCTCAGGAGCTTTGCTTGTACCTGCACAAAAATATTAAAATGAATTTATCCTACTATTACACAATTTTTATACTTCCACAAGGCAATATGAATAGTCCACAAGGCAAACATGAGGGTTTTACCAACAACTTGCACAAGCCTGTACAAATCTTGCTTTTGGGCACTGCCAGAGATTCTTATTCTCACAAAAGCACCAACAACTTTGTCATGAAATGTCTCCATATCTTCAATTAGATTCTCCACCAAACTGCGTTTCAAGTAAATTAAGCTGATATTATGCATATCAATAGCTGCATAATCATCAAGGTTTGATTGCAGTCCTCTCCCATCACCCTTTTTCCGTGATTTGCGTTTCTTATCCTTAGTTGACTTCACAGGGGTATCATAGTTCCCATCAGCATCCAATTGATTAGCGTCAGTGTCAACAACACTCCCTTGCTGATCATCCACTTGGGAGTCCTCTTTCCAAAGGAAGTGCGACTCAAGAAGCTTTAACATTTCAAAATGGCCCACGCGTGGCTTCCCAAACAGACTCTGAAGCCTTGAATCACAAATTATTTGACTTTTGCGACGAGGATCACGGAGTTTGTTCCTTTTTATGTATTCCAGCAGGAGAGCTTGTACATCAAATTGAGAACAAACTGACTTGTCGCCATTCCTCATGTGCACGACAAACTCCAAAAGCTCCTTGGAGGCCCACTGAATTCTTTCATCAGATGTTACCCCTTCAGCTCCACTGCCTGTTGCTGAGTTTGGTAAATTTCCTTCCCTAGAACGAGAATTCATTCGTTTTCTACCTCTTCTTCTTTTAGGGGCTGTCACTTCCATATTATCAGAACTGTCTGATCCTGATCCTTTGTCATTATGAATGTTATAGACTTCATCTGGTGAATCTTGCATACTCATGTTTATTTCAGGTCCTTTCCATGGGTTTTTAGCTTGAGCAATTTCTTCAGAAGTTAGAGAGAACCTCGCTTTTAGGTCAATCAAATAATCCTTGAAAAGATACTCCCAGCTGTTTTTGTCATCAAAATTCACATGGCCCTGCCAAAGTACAAAAGGACAAGTACATACATCAGAATGAAAGTACACTTACAAAAGTCAAGTCATAAAGCACAACAAAAACAGAGATAAAATGGATGTGGTAAAATTAAAAGTAGGAAGGCAAAGCAGATTCTCTTCCACAAGTAGAAATCTCAAGTGATAAACCACTACAAATTATGTATAAACCAAGCATAAGAACTGGCAGCATCCTGTTAGGAAGGACTTAAGATATTAACAATTGACTGATATAAAGGAGAAGAATGAAATCAGTATAAAGTCAACAACCAGAGAGTGGGAAAACTGAAGGGTACAGGATCAATCGGCTAATTGAAAAGTAAACATAACAGTCTCACGAACAAATTCAAACTCTACTGATGAATGCAGATGAACACAACATTGATTGGAGGAGTTGGAGCATCATGGATACAAGAAATTTACATCAGAAACATTCGATGGCCTCAGTTAAAAAGATAGTTCATTGACCACAAGCTTATTTACAACCTGCATGAAAAATCTAATTTTTTAATCTCAAAATACTGTCAAAATACTAACTTTTGTGTGTTGATCTCCACCACAAAATTTTGGATTTTTATTAGTTACTTACTTCATTACGAAGTGTTACGGCAATTTAAGAAAGCATCCTTAGAGGCGCTAGAGTAACAAGTATTTATTGTTCAATCGTGCTGTGTGTTTCTTTGAAATAATATGATATCACATAATATATTCACCACTAAAATTGGCCATCTGCTGCCACATTAGATCACAACTTAAACTTCATCCAAAGATCTGTGTTCCTTCGTTATATAGATTTGTAAAGCAAAGAATCTTATAAGTTGTTCATAATAGAATTTGAGAAAAAGAGCCTGAAAAACAATAATAGCAACAGTAATATGGAAAGATAAAACAGGAACATACCATCTCCTCGTTTCCTTGTCCATTCCCTTCGATCAATAGAACAGTTTTCATGCATGTCTCACAGAAGCCTTTATTACCTCTCACACAAAAAATAACTGCATCTTTGATGCACCCCTTGCATAAGGAAAATGTACATGTATAACACATGTAATAGGCATTCTTCCCACAGCTGCTGCAAAGGTGCCAACCTAAGTATTGAAAAAATATTACCATGTTGACTTTAGATAAGTTACAAACTAAGCAGCCAAAGACGTGAGATACATTGCATAAATCATAAGACAATAGCTTCCAATAAAGAATGACAAATGAAGAAGCAAAAAGCAAAACATAACGCATAAAAGACAACCTCCACAATGCTTAAGTCATCAAGAACACTTATACAAGGAAAAACATGAAATACTTTAAGCATAATTGTTGTATCTGCTTATGTAATGACTACAACGTAAAAGAACATAACCAGTCACCTTCAATTTAAAAAATGTTTCCAGACAAGCACTTAAGTCGTAAGTTCCAACAGTAGAGGGCAATTTTGTAAGGCATTACTAAGAAATTCATCCAAATACACCTAGGCCAAGAAAATAAATAACTATATAGTCAGACACATTTAGAAGTTCCTGAAACTAGAAGCCAGAGTTTAACCCATGTCACAAAAATGTACTTTGGATGGACCACAATCCGTTGGGGAATGCACACATGAACTATTTTAGATATCCTTTTGAATTTAATAACTTGCATTCCCTTCTCAGGAGCCTTTTCATTTGCACATTTTGCTTTCCCCCAAAACACTTCTCTAAGTGCACATCTTTCACTTCTTCTGGAGGAAGAAAAAAAACCATTCAGAAAAGCAGTTGGCATTAGCAACCCAAATGCAAAATGCCATGGAAATGAGTTTAACTGCATACCCCTCCATTTTCATCCATCCAGACTACAAATCAAAGTTGTCCCAAAATCCACAGAATAGGCAAGTTAACAATAGATAGTGGTCTGACCAAACCCACCAAACGCTTTACAGAAGAATGGAAATTTATAGAGCCAGTGAATTTGCAATCATTAACAAGCAGAAAGCATGGAATTAAAGTTGGATATAAGGCATATAACTACTTGAAGGGATAAAAGTTACTTGATTCGTTGAACTTAGGAATCTCTAGTTGCTTAGAAGTAAACTCCATCACTAATGTTTGTCAAACATTGTCCAATTCTAACTTCAAAATTCTCTCTTTTTTAACTTGTGTTTATCAAGACTCCACATTATTTACTTTTTTGAGTTAAATGGCCTTTTGCTTTTTCATTATTGTGGTACAGATAACTCTTGAGCTCAAGGCTGGGAAAGGACAAGTGGGTAAGAACCTTCTTCAAACCAAAAGTGATATGGTCGTGTTTGCAGCCTAATCACGTCAAATTCCTAAAGCAAAATGGTCTAAGAAAGTGACAAAACCTTACTGCGTTTTGGTTTTTCTCAACAAAAACACCAAGATTATACAAGAAAAATAACAGATGTTGAAGCAGGCTGTACAACTCTTGGCATACCCACTGTTATAACTTTGATCCTTAATCATATCCAATAAGCACAAAGTCCATGTACAATCAACATCGTAGCCCGATCGTAACATGTATAGGAAGCCAATATTATGGTTGTCTTCATGATCTTCAAGACTTCAGTGGCTTCTTCAAGCACCAAAGGTTGATGATTTAGTAATAGAGATTTTTTCCATCTCTATTTTAATGCAAACATGGTTATTACCAGTCACTGCCATTGGGACTTCAAAAAGTTCATGGAATTTAATTGTTAGATGAAACGTTACACTTGAAACGAGGCACAATAACCCAATATGGTGAGCTTGCAAAATTAAACAGTAGATAAGAGCATCCTGTCCCTTTGCACAAGTCCACTCCTGCAAGATTGCTGTTGTGGACATGAACCCTTTTGTCAAAACAAGAAAAGGTAACAACTTCAACAGTTTACAAGAAATGATGAAGTAGTCTAGCTGACAAGGGAGTTGAGATTCAATAAGTTCTCAAGGTATCCAATCAGTAATCTTTTGTTGAATTTCTACTTTGAAATCACCAAAGAACATTATTAATAGCTAATGTTTGATAAACAAACTTCAAAAATTTACCAACACTAGTACAAATCCCACAAATATTACTGTTACAAAGGAAAAGAAGAGATTGCTTATGAAACCTAGCATAGACATTGGCAAGTTATTAAGTAAACTTTAATGCTTATGCATCCTTCCCTAGAAAATAATTTCCCTAGTCTAGTGGAGTCTCAAAAATCCAAAAGGACATAAAAGACTAGAACTGAAGTCCAGACAAACAACAAGCTTAATGGTCCGTCAACAGTGAAATTTGGAACTTGGGAAAAGAAACGAAAGATTTTAAGAGCCAAAAAACAGAAAACGTGAGTAAAAGAACCTACCACAATTCCATTTCCCCTTAGATTGAAAGAATGCATCATCTCGATTAACACAAGCAGGATGATATGCCTTAGGGCACCCCCTGTAAAGAACCTTAACCAGTCAAGCAAAATGTTGAAAGAATGATAGTATGAACAACCATACAGAATACGCATAAAACTACGCCATTGACAGCAATGAAACTAGTGGCCGCTTTACCTGCGGTCACAGAGAACAAGAGAACCTCCATCAAAACAAATGAAACAGACATCCTCCCCTGACTTTCTCCTTGAGGGGACTCTGGTAGGAGTTTTTGTACTTTTTCCTCTTTTCCTCTTCCTACCAGCACTTTGTCCTATTTCTTCTGTTTCCTCTTCTGCCCCCTCAGTTCCCTCAGCCATTTCTGTCTCCTCCACTTCATTTGCTTTCCCTGCTTCTTCTTGCACTTCCATCTCTTCTCCCACAGCATCCAACTCCATCTCCTCATCCTTATCCATTTCCATCTTTTTAGCATCCTCCTCTGCCTCCACTCCAATTTCCGTCAATTGAACCTGCTCCGCTGCATCTCCAGCATCGTCTTCCGTCTCATCCAACAACTCTACATTATGTTGATTTGTATCCACTTCAGTCTGCTCTTCCACCGCAATCTTGCCAGCCACCTCCTTACTCTGCACATTTTCCTCTTTGAATTCCTTCTTTATATTACCTTCCCTACAATAATCAACATCCACCATATTCCTTTTCTCTGTCAGACATATCTTCTCCACAGTTTCCGTTCCATCTGCAATCACCGTCCCCTCTGTTTCATCCATAACATCTGCCTTCAGTTTCACTCCAGAGCGCTCCCCCATTTCAATACCCTCATGCTTCATATCCTCTGCTGCGCCAGACACCTCTGCCCCTGTTGCAAACTGCATCTCCTTTTCCTCTTCGGGATCTTCATTTATTCGTCCTACTGTTTCCTCTGTTGAACATGACACCTCTGCCAACACTCCCACCCGCATCTCTTTTTCCTCTTTGGGATCTTCCTCTATCCCTCCCGCTTCCTCTGTAGCATGAGACACTTCTGCCACAATTGCCTGGGCCTCCTCTTCCTCTTTGGGATCTTCCTCCTCCATTCTTCCCATTTCCCCTATTGCATCAGACACTTCTGCCACCATTGCAGCTCGTCTCTCCTCTTCCGTTTTGGGGCGTTCCTCCACTATTTCCACTGTTTCCTCTGTTCCACCAGGCACCCCTTCCATCGTTGTTTCCCGGGTTTTCCCTTCCCCTTTGGGATCTTCCTCCTCTATTCCTCCTGTTTCCCCAACTGCACCCGACACTTCTGCCACCACAGAGTCCCGAGTCTCATTTTCCATTTTGGTTTCTTCATCTTCAATTCCTAATGTTTCATCTGTTGCAACAGACACCTCCGCCACCACTGTGTTCCGTGCTTCTTCTTCCTCTTCGGGATGTTGATCCTCTATTTTTAATCTTGCACCAGCTACTTCTGCCTCCACTGCCCTCATCTGAAATCCATCTCTAATGCCCACACCTTCATCCTTTCTATCCCCATTTCCATCTGTTACCAATGCTTCCACTCTAGTTTCAATTTCCTCTCCCTTGCAAGCCTCCTTCATTCCTTCATCGACATTCGCTTTCCCCGAATCACGCACTTCAGCAATCCTCATCACATTCTCAGTCACCTCTCCTCCACCATCTCCCGATTCCACGTCAGCAACAGCCACCGTCTCCGTCTCAATCTCTTCGTTCACTGCCGGTTCACTCACTTCGGCTCTCAAATTCCCCTTTTTTATACCAATTAACTGGTTGCTCTCTCCATCCCTAGCAATTACATCTCCTCCGGTCTCAGCCGCCGGCGATTGAGACGAATGGCCACCGCATAAACCAACTCGCAATCCATCCGAGCCCTCTCCGGCAACCACTCCGAGCTTCTCAAGAAATGGCGGTGATTGGTCAGAGTTGCCGAAGACGGCAACTGTTCCCGATTCGTGCGACACGGACATGGGTCGAAGCTCCGAGTCGCAATTTGGGTCCGGGGGTTCTATTACTGGTTGGGATTGGGGATCTAGAGGTTTCAAGTTCTCATCTTCTTCGGCATCCATTAGGCAGATTGATATGATAAGCAAGAAAACCCTTAAAAAATTAGGGTTTAGAAAGATTTGGGGGAGAACTGGTGTGCTCGATGAAATATGCAAACTGTTATTTACTGTTGTTTTGTCTAGCGAAGAATGCGATAAAGAGATAAAGAGACTAGGAAATAAGGGCTCGGGATTTCGGACTGTTACGCAGCATCTGTAACTTTTATACTTTATGAGCCAAGTTGATTGGGCTTTTCTTACTATGTGGGCTTTTATTGAGTTTTTTCTTACAAACATTATTCCGGTCAAGACTTTATTTGTTAATGGGTCTTAGTCTTCAATTATTCTTCCTCTTCCTTTCTTTAGAAGAAAAATCCTTTGTAGTCAATTTTCCGTCTTGACTTTTTTTTTTGTTTTTCTTTCCATTTTCAGGGAGAATGTTTATGTAATTGTAGAAGGTTAAAGTTGGAAACTATCACTTTTTTTAACAATTTATTTATTTTTGGTTTTTTCGTCCATCTCTACATAAAGACTCTCATGTAATTGTCCACTAAAGATTATCCCATGCTGTCAATTTATTATTTTCATAGGGGAGAGTAAAGCAAAATTTGAAAGGAAGACTATCCTTGGTAGATTGAATCATTTTGACTTCTTTACATTTGGTATATAATGGATTTTGGTATTTGATTATTCTACCAAAAATTTGTTCAAGCATTGTCACGCCTCGTTATATTTTAGGCCATGCATATGTAAAAAATGCATTAGATGTTCATTTAAAACAAACCATAACTTCATTTTTAAGCGAATTCCATGATTAAGTACTAATAATTTTATGGCTCAATAGAAACCATATTAATACTCAATACATGTATTAGCAACCTAATGTACACAAAATACTATTAGTCATTAAAATAAGTATCACATACCCTTTATAAGCATAATATCATCTTTGAATATAAACTATACCATGCCTCAATACTGGTACTTTTTCTATTTAATATCAGGTTTAGGTATTTTAATTGATTACATATAACACCTAAACTTTTAAATAGGAATATCATGACTAAGTGAAAAGAATATTTGTCCTAATAGCAATAATACTTACACTTAGTACGCTTAATACCACAACTATAAATAATAGTTACCAAGACAAGACATATTCAAAAAAGGTCATAACTTTAATGCATGATAGGAATACTACGGTTAAGTTGTAATAATACCAAGCATTAATATGATGGACATAAATTGATACAAATACGTGCAACAAAGTGGATAATATGAAGGTTTTGTCTAGCATAAGAAACTATATCCATTTAAAGTTTTTGAAGAATACGAAAAAATATATACGAATGTATGATCAAGGGGGGTCTTAATGGAAAAATTGATGAGAAATTATAAAGTACACCGATTTGATGCATGATTATGTATGAAACTGTATTCGTTAAAGGTTTTGTCTAATACGGTTTAAAACATGGTCGTTTAGTCAACCATGTTATTGTTTAAAAATTTTGAAATGAATTTGTCAAATACATAAATTGGAACATGATCATGTATGAAATTACGTCCAATAAAATATTTTTAATATTGTTAATTACACAGTTATGTGGTTACTCATATTCTTGTTTAAATTTTAGTAGGGATTCTTAAATGGACCATGTTATGATGCCATGTATAAGCTATTTTATGATGTCATTTATGGGTCGTGTTATGTTAAGCAGTGACAATAATGGATAGGAATTGTAGTCATGTGTAGGCTCTTTTTATTTAGAAGGGCAGAGTGTTCAAGATAATTTCCTTTAAACCATGTTTATGAAGGACAATATAGAAATAAAGAGTTGCACATAGGTCTCAACTTCACTGAGCTCCACTAAAAGACATGACATGCATTCTTAACCCTATATTATCATTTCTGGTTATGGTAATCAAAAAAAAAAAAAATATATATATATATATATATTGTAAGGCCCCAACATATACCCTAGAAGTATTATAGCATATCTAGGGTGTATTAAGAAGCGAACATAACGAATTAACTGCATCTAAGTATAGTAAGAGACATAGGAGTACTTAATGTAAAGGACATAGGTAAATGAGTAATTTGTTGGTTTCAGCATGGACATATATACTTAGACGTGAAATATGGATGGGTATTTTTGACATGTTTACTTAGATTTATGAGCATGATATGAGGGGAATTGATAAAAAAAGTATTCCATAAGCAAATGGGATGTTTTTGGTTAAATTGGATGTATTTGTGTGTTGCTCTTGCATGATAAGAACGATGTTAGTTGGTTTAGGATGTTTACCTCATTGGATGGATAGGTTCCACTAAACATACTTATGTAATTTGGCCATATCTCAACCTGTATGCCTCCAAATTAGATAATTCAAGTTAGAGATTAAATTAGAGACATAGATCAAAAACTTTTATGAAGGAACCGAAATTGATTTTGCCTCTAATATTTTGAATTCTAGCTTGAAGTTGAGTTATAGATGTTGTCCCTACTTTTGAATAGCCTGTAGTGTTTTGGGTATAACTCCCAAGATAATTAACCAAATTGCATGAAATTTATTCCATTAGAAAATTAAGACATGGGGAAATGAAATTAGTTAATAAGATTATAGGCCAATGTGAGAAGTAAAGGAAGAAGAAGTACCAATAACGCATGGACTAAATGGATTAAGGCATGTGTGACAAATAATAATAAAGCATGTGTGTTTAATAGAAATTAAACATATGTGTGAGTCTTGAAAGTTCTTGAATGGGCATATGGAGGGGGGAGATGGATGACATTTTTGGGATTCTAAGTTCAATTTTTTCTCCTCTCCATTTCACCTTCATCATCCCATCATTTTTCATGTAAAAAATCAAGTCAATCTTAGGTGGAAATCAAGGTAAAAGTTAGAGATTTTTTCTTCACCTTTACCTTTTCTTGCTTTGATTATGAAGAACTGGAATTATAAGGTTGGAAGTGGGACTAAGATGTGTATTTGTGATGTTTCTATTTAGTGAGTCAAGCAAAGCCAAAAAGGAAGGGAAAGAAAGGCAATAGAAGACCAACTTTGTCAATTTTAAGGTTTGGGACTTCACTTAGTTAATTTCTTTATTTATGTATATTTGAATGTGTAAAAAGCTTCATCTAGATGTGGAGTGGTTGCTAGGATGATGCTTTAGTGTTATTTTGCATAGAATTGGTTGAATATGATAAGAGAGTATTGGGTAGTGGAATTCTATCTATGGTTTGTTGAACCAGTCACATTGTTTGAGTCATAACTCAGCATATAGACCTCCAAAATGGGTGATTTCAGTTTCATATGAAACATAAGAGATAGAAATAGAAATCTCTAGAAGATACTTTGACTTAATTCTAGCTTTATGATATGGAAAATTGAGATCGTAAATGGTGACTTGATGTTGCCCCTCTTTTGGAGCAGTTTGTGATATTTGATCTATATCTCGTGATTGGAAAGTCCAAATGGTATGATTGTTAGTGAAATAGAAAGTAGAGACATAGGCCCTATTTGACAATTAGCTGGCTGGATTTAGTTGTTAGTTGATAGTTGATTATATCAACTGATTTGACCAGCGGATTGCATTAGCTGTTTATTAGAGATGTTTGGTAAAATTAGTTGTTTAGTATTAACTGTTGATGTGTAAAATGACTTATATGGTTTTTTAAAAAAATTATAAGGCATGAATTTGTCACCCGTGTGTAGGCTTTTTAATTTTTAAATTTTAATTTTTTACTTTTTTATTTTTATTTTAATTATACTAATATTACTTTAATAAAAAATTAAATTAAAATTTCAATTTAATTATTACTTTAATAAAAAATTAAATTAAATTTTAAATTAAATTATTAGTTTAATAAAAAATTTATAATTATAATTATCGTTATAATTATGTTATTATTAATTTTATAAAAATTAAAATTAAAAAGAAAATAAAAAACATTCAGGAGTAGCAATTGTGCATTCATGGCTTGTAGTCAGGCTTTGTTTATTTAAGAGGGTATAATTGATTTTTCAGTTGCACATAACGAAAGTGCTGCTCGAAACGCTGCTATTGTGTACTTTTTCCAAATTCAACGGTTTAGGATAAATCCGCTAACTATTCATCTTATAGCAAACAAAAATTTCAGCTGTTTGAAAAGGTCAAACAGTTGAAACACTTGAATCAACTAAAAAATATCTGAACCTCTATCCTCCAAATGCAGCCATAGAGTAACAAATGTCTAGAAGACCTAAAAATCTAATCCAAACGTTTTCTATATGCATTTTAAGGAACAAGTGGAGTATGTCATGTGATTTGCTTCTGGACTGATTGTTTGCCTATTTTTAGACCACCATGGGCTTAGCCCAATTTTGAGTTTGTTTTCATTTCTGATTTGTACTGAATCTTATCTGAACCTTTTTCAATGTGTATGAAACTTTTCAAGTGAATTGGATGATTGAACATTGGAATTTAAGATTGAGCATAATGTATTTCAAAGAAAACTTGCATGTACATAAATGATTTGTTTGTGTATTTATTGCTCATATGTCTATAGTATGATTATAAATGTAACATCCCATTTTTATACTAAAGGTTAAAACCCTATATTTCTGTAAATGAGAAATAGCAATGAGAGATTATAAAAATACATTTCATACTCGTGCATAATATTAGCATACATACACGTGAATTTGATTGTTTTGTACACATTACAATGATTGTTCATGCACTCATTTGACTCTTTCCGAGTATAAATGATTTTAATGTGGTTATGATGTGAATAGTGAATGAAATGTCTTAAAAATTGATTTGGTGAGTATAAATATTGATTTAGAATTTTTGGTGAAAATTTAGGAAATTTATGCTATTTATGAGTATTTTTTGACTAAGAAAAATACCAGGTGGCAAGAAAATTGATAAATGGAAGTAGAAATAAATGCAATAGAATTACTGATAAGTGACATTAAGATTTACTGACAAGTATCATAGAAAATTGGGAGATAATTGGATTAGAAATTGAGAGACAAATGGACTGATTACTAAAAACTGTGTAATAGTATAAGCAAGAAGGCATTAGCATTTAGTTTGGTTATTATATGGTGTGTGTCATGACATGTTTCATGACACTCACCATGCAATCAATTTTTTGCTTATGATTCACGAATTATCCAATTAAATGACCATCTCTCTATTGTCTTTCATTTGTAAGAAATACTCTATTCTTTATCTCTTCTTCTCTTTTTAACGACGCACTCACGATCTTTATATCCTCAACCTCTCAACGTTGAGTTTTGTTATCATTTTTCACTAGCCATCCCTAGATGTTATCTTCTCCATCTTGTTACTTGAAAGCTTAACCTAATCGACCTTAAAAAGGAGATGATCGTATGGTGTAGGAGAGCTAGGTTAACCTACGTTTTGAAAAGGCTTGGAGTTAAACTAGTAAGTATCTTATTGATTTTTATGGTTTTTTAAATAGATACATCTATGATGAGAGTTTAGACATGGATTAATCTTGTTAATGGAGTTGAAAGAGTATTATATGTTAATGAAGAAAAGAATATGTTTATGTTATGTTTTTATATGATGAATAATAGATCATGTATTGTTTTATGGATTGATAGTTAAAAATGGTATTAGAATGAGAGTTGATAGTTGACAAAAGAAAAGATGTGTATAAGAGCAAATTTATGTATAGGATGAGTGCAGTAAATTGATGAATGAATACATGTGTTTGTGTTCTGTTTTGAGAATATGAAAACCATGAGTGATGAGTTATTATGTAAATGTTATAAGTTATGAATTAAGGATATAATGAAAATGAAGGTTATATTAATAAAGATGTTGAGTTATGTTCTTGAAATGAGGAGAACTAAGATGATAGTTTAGAGATAAGTGAAGTTGATAATGGAATTGAATGTAAGCTGAAACATTGATGAATGTATATATACATCGATGTTCTATTTTATGTGATAAATGGACAACAATGTATGATTTGTTTTGTGATTGATATGGATCTGAAATGGAGGTGAGAATGAAGAGGAAATGATAAGGAACTAAGCTAGAAATGATAGACTAAGCATAAGATGTTTTGGATGTAACTCATAGGAGTTGGAAAAGCTGGAAAATGGGAAGAAGATTGCCGGGATTTTCGAATGTGAGCAACCCACGATTGTGGGAATGACTTTTAAGTGAATATGCTTCTTTTATGAGAGGTTTGAAACAACAAATAGTTAGGTACTTTACTATGATGCTTTAGGATTGAATGAAGCTTGAAATGAACTTAGTTTGATGATGGATTAAGTGATTAAATATGTGATATGTTTAGGGGTGATAATTGAGGTTATAACTTAAGAATAGATTGTTAAATATCAAGTATTCAAATCTGGAAATTTGGAGATGCTATAGAAATGAAAGTGATCTTATAATGGCTAATGTGATTCAAAGGAGATGAGAAATGTGTAATGAGAAAGAATGAATGAGAACTTGAATATTATGTGAGCATATAATGCTAGAAAAGAAATGGTGAATGATTGAATTGTGATATTAGAATAACCAAGTTCTTTGAGCTATGAACCCAAGTGCAAGTTAGATATATAAAGTGAAATTGTTTGAGTGATTGAGATATGAGATTAAAGAAACATACCCAGAATAGTCGAATTGAGCAGCATTATACATTACACATATACATATGTGTATAACTGAATGTTTATGTGATTGTGCAAATTAGTAATATGTGTATAATCTGTATATTGCATGAAGTTGAAGCATAGGATTGAACGTTAGTGCCTAGACGTTTCCAGATCATGGAAGCAAACATTAATCTAGAGAGTACTGTGAGTTGATCTAGATAGTCTCACATTAATTAATTGTTCTGTTTTAAATTTCTATATTGAATTGTTACTGATGTGAATATGATTGAGACAATGCCAGACATTAATAGTTCGAGGAGTTTGATAAATGTGACTATATTGGAAGTGCTTCATTAAATGTGAATGTGCAAGAAATAAGTTATTCTCAACGTTTCGTTGAATGCCGGACATAGATCTGATGAAAATGCGAAAAAGTGATTGTGTACTAAATAAATGTGATTGACTGCATATATGTGAATTCATACATTTCATTACATGATATGCATGATCAGATAAAGGTAATTGTGACCGGAATAGCCGCCGAAAAAGAGCTTAAAGCTCATAATATGATTAAGAGCCAAAGGCTCACTTTGTATAATAAGCTCGGTATTCCTAACGGATACAGGACAGTTATCAATTAGCCTGGTATCCACAATAGATACGGAACAATTAAAGACACTCAATCACAATAACGTAACAATTGAAAGTGAGTCTCATGAGCATTGCATATATATTTGATATGTATGTTTTAAATGATCGCAGTTAATTTTTTGAATTGATCTGAATGAGAAATATGAATTAAGTGAATATAAAGTATATTTGATTCAACATGATGATTAGTGAAGTGATGTGTATTATGTGATTATATGAATTAGTTGTGAATTGTTGTGTTATGTGATATGAGTGAGCCATCAAGAATGGTTAACTCACTGAGTTCGCAAAACTCACTAAAATTGCATCATTGTCTTTCAGGCTCAGAGGAGATACCCAGTTAGACAAATTGGAGTACAGCCACTGCAATCGAATAAGAAATAGAGATCAGGATTAGTTTGCATCTGCATATGTCTTCAGTCATTTTTGTATTAAAAATTGTATTCCTTAAGTGTTATTTATTGTATAAATGAACTCTGAAATGTAATGACTTTCTGATTGGAAATGTTTGTAAATGAGATGGATCAGTGAGTGTAATAACAATTGTGATTGGTATTGTTATAAATAAAATAGGCTGAAAATGATCATTGGTTTTTTTGAAAATGCATATGATGTGTAAATAATTTGCAATGAGTGTGATTGACTGACTATCCTAGCATGCCACCCTTATAGAGTATGTTCCCGAATACCAATGGTATGTTGGGAATATGCCCTATAAGATTGGGGTGATGTAATAAAAGTGTGATTTTGACACCCTTTTAATGGTGGTAAGTTATGGCTTGCATTTATGAACACAGATACATATTTTATGACTTGAAGTGAATATTATATGGTGAATTGTGAAATTGGAAAATGGTTAAAGTAAAGGTTACAGTGCCTGCTCTATTGTCTTGGTGGTGGATAGATAGGCATGCCTATAAGGATACAACACAACTGCTACGGTTTAACACTAATGATGTCTTCATTTCGAGACTATAATGTCTCCACAGTTTGATGCCTTAGAGTATCCACAATTTAATACTTTTGAGTATCCACAGTTTTGATATCTTCGGATATCAACAACTCCTGTTATCCACACCCACCAAAATTTGCAGGCCTAAAACAGAAAGAAAAGTAAATGGTTATAAATAAGAAATGAAGCATGACAACATAAATAATTGATATTAGTGAGCATTTGCATTTGTATTTATAATGTGTATCAATGAGCATTTAATATCAATATTTGGCTTATAAATGTGCATTTTTGGTATATGGATAATATGTTGAAGCATAATTGCATTATCTACTTTGCTTAGGTATGCCATCATTGTTTACATGAGTTTTTAATATCCATGTCTGGTTCATGAATGTGAATTTATAGTATGTGAGTTGTGATATTTCTGAATGTGTGTGCTTGGCAAATGACTACTGTGAGTGATCATGCTGGAACCCCTCCCCGGGCGGGTCCACGACTCGACATCCTACGTGACATCTGGACCCGTGGCCCAAGGGGGAGGAATTCCCCACCAGTGATACTTAAAACAAATAAATTCATTTAATTACCTTTATACAAAAATAGAGATAAA
>JANZXP010000196.1:39874556-39890521 GCA_027576715.1 Erythroxylum flavicans
ACAACCACGATGTTGGCTTGGAGTGTAATTGAGTTTGGTGATTTGATGCCACCAAGTGAGCTGAGAAGCACCCTTGTGGCCACACGTTGGGCAACCGACTACTTGCTCGAAACTGTTTCACAACCGAACCGTATTTTTGTCCAGGTAAGTAGAGTGTTATGTTTCGTTTACTTGGGCTGAGTTAGTTAGTGACTGTGGTTGGCTAGTTTTCGGATTATTGTGGTTTAACTAACGGAGTGTTGGCTTTGTGGACTTGGGTGGTTCACGGTACACTTCATAGATACCTCTCGTGGATTGACCCTTGTGGTCCAGGCAGGTCATCACCAAACGGTTGACGTTGGTTTTGACGAAATCGAGAATTTACTTGTCTCGAAGCGTGTGTTTGTCTCTTTCTTTATGGGAGATGGGATTCAGCATTCATGGATCCGAATCCTGATACAGAGTTGGTGTTAGAAATACTTTAATCTAAACTCCAAACTGCTACTGCCTTAAGTTTAATACCAGTTGACAGTGATGGATCATCGATTAATGAATAAAATGAATCCATTCTTAATCAGAAAATTCGTGATATTGCCCTTTTCTCTTGGTTACCTTTCTATCAAAAACCGCCTTTTAACCTCATCACTCTCAGCTTCATTGAACTTATATTTGCCGTCTACTGCACTAGAATGGTTAGTGATCCTTGATGAAAAAACTTCTGTGCATTTCAGAGTAGAGTATTGATAGTGGATTACAAAAAACAAAAAAAATTTACTTCTTGGTTACTGTTCCTGACTGACATTTTTCTCTTTCTGATTTTTTTTCCATTAAGCATAAGCTGATGTTCAGTCGAACTTAAATAAAAGCTTGACTAATCCGCCCAACTCTCTATCCTTGAATTGGATTGATGTTGATATATGCATCCTGAGAGCTCAAACTGCAAGTGACTTCCTTTTGATTAATGCAAGTCTAACTCAATGTCTGCAGGGCGACTAGTAGATGTTCATTTACCAATTTGTGATGTAATTTGTGCAAGTTAATACTATGTCACAACAGGTGGGGGATCCAATTGCAGACCATAGTTGCTGGGAAAGACCAGAAGACATGGATACTCCTAGGACTGTTTATGCCGTTGATGCTCCAAACCCGGCGTCAGATGTTGGCGGCGAGACTGCTGCTGCTTTGGCAGCTTCTTCCATAATATTCCGATCATCTGACCCAGGATATGCTGACACATTGTTGAAAAATGCCATCAAGGCCTTTCAATTCGCTGACAATTACAGAGGAGCTTATAGTGACAACTCCAATATCAGAGATGGTGTCTGCCCATTTTATTGTGATTTTGATGGATATCAAGTAAGTAGACAACTTATTTAAGATGTTTCTGAGTTGTGTTATAAATCTATATCTGTTTCCGATGATTCTTGTCAGGATGAGCTGCTATGGGGGGCTGCATGGCTTCGGAGAGCATCTTATGATGATAATTACCTTAGCTATATCGAAATCAATGGGAAAACTCTTGGTGCTGATGATAATATTAATGAATTTGGTTGGGACAACAAGCATGCTGGCCTCAACGTCCTTGTCTCCAAGGTCTCCGCCAACTTTTTTCTTTTTTTGACGAAAAACATCCCTAATACCATCGCCATCAACCTTTAACACATTATAAGTAGTGTAAAATTATGCATAACTTGTCCTAATTAAGGTTCTAGTGTTGGTACAGGAAGTACTTCAAGGAAACATGTACTCACTCCAATCCTACAAAGCATCAGCGGAAAGCTTCATGTGCACTCTTATCCCTGAATCATCCTCCTCTCACATTGAGTACACTCCTGGTGGCCTCATTTACAAGCCAGGAGGCAGCAACCTCCAGCATGCAACAACCATCTCGTTTCTCCTACTTGTTTATGCAAAATACCTTGAATCAACTTCTCAATCTGTCAATTGTGGAAACATTAACGTCAGTCCTTATTCGCTTCGTAAACAGGCCAAGCTTCAAGTCGATTACATATTAGGGGATAATCCTAAGGGATTATCTTACATGGTTGGTTATAGTAACAATTATCCTAAACGAATTCATCATCGCGGCTCATCATTGCCTTCCATTAAGGATCATTCTGAATTTATCTCCTGCAAAGAGGGTTCATTCTACTTTAATTCGACTGATCCAAATTCTAATGTTCTTGTTGGGGCCATTGTGGGTGGCCCTGGCGAAGACGATTCTTATGACGATGATCGTGCAGACTTTAAGAAGTCTGAGCCAACTACCTACATTAATGCACCATTTGTGGGGGTGCTGGCTTATTTTGCCGCAAATCCCAACTTCAGCTGAAGGCCAACATGGTTCATTTTTTATGTATATAAAGCCAAGTTTTCATATTGGCATTTCAAAGTAGCAAATATGTCTCTCATCTTGGCGAAAGCAAAGAGGGTAGAGGCTTCTAAAGTGGTGAATTTGAAAGCTTGGGATTGGGATGGGATTACAACAACTCATTATGGCTTTTCACAAAGTGAAGATGAGAAGTTAAACTGCTCACTCATGTAAAAGTTCAAAAGAAAGGAAAAAAATTATTATTTGTTTCTTGGAGTCCCCCCTATGTTCATGATCAAATTTCCATGAAAGAGACATAATTGAACTTTAACAGAACAATAATTGCAGAGCTATACCGGTTGAGTCTGAATTCACTTGAGCCATTGGTCAGGTGGGACAGACAAATGATAGCCGTGAGAGACCAACATAGTTAAGGTTCTGCCTCATAAGATTGAATTTAGTTGAAAAAGTAAGTTTGCAAGTAAATTCAGTGAAATAATAGGCTTGACATTTGCTCAACGACAGGACTTGATTTATAGATTCATTCGTTATTCCAATTAGACAAAACACTAACATAATATTTTACTACATTTAATTAATCTGGATTAAGGATCATATGAAACACATTTCCAGAAAATTATATTCCATTATGCACTAATCTAATCATTGAAACACACTAACTTCTCTCGTTGGTTCTTCAAAGTAAAGCGTCACTGCTATGTGATGTATGCCATGTCTCCTATAAAGAGCAAAAAGTTTGACAAAAAGGGTCACATGATCGAAACTCACGCCAAGAAAGGGCAGTACCATCTACTCGAGATAGGCTTAGTATTGTTACACGACAAGATTCTGATAACAACAAGCACTTTCCTGTTAACTGGATTATTGGACTACAATGAGCTTTAGGCACCAACCAACGTATTAAGTTTAGCTGTGGATGGAAACCAACCAGCCTGCGCTCTATCTACCATATTAACTTGTTTCATGAGCTCCCACACACCTTGGACCCGTATGCTACGCTTGACTCCTGCCATTCTCATTATTAGCTAACTGTGGTAGTTTCACATAAATAATGACCGGAAAACCCCGCTGGCTTTTTCAAACAAGTGGTGATGATGTTACAGTTGAAAGAAAATGTGACCTTTATAGTTAACCCCCTTTGTTCAAGATGAGTAGTTTTCCATACAAGACATGTCGTACTAGTTAACGGACAGGATGGAGGTTGCTGATGCAAACTATAATGGTGGTTTGATGCTGACTGGACAGGAAACCATCTGTCTCTTTGTGGTGTTATGATCAAAATGTGGGGTGGTTCTTAAGACGGGCTGTCAAGATGATGTTTCTTGAGGGTGGATCTAACATGGATGGATTATTGTGACGATCTTACAACATAGAAAACATGGGCTACATCTGTAGGTTTATCAATAGTGAATGGATTCAAGTCCATTAACACAGCAATTTCATACCCAGCTATAATAGGAACAGAGTTTGTTGGACTGAATTAAAAATTAAAACAACTAGATAAGGTGTTATTGACCATTTCAGTTTTCCATAATTTACCTGTAAACGATACGTTTGACAGTATTTTATATAAAAAAAGGTCTATGTAGACAACAGGGATTTTATGTCTTGTCTTCCTGAAAGAAGTAATTGTGGGTCACTTGATGTAGCAAATGAAACCTTCAATTCAACCGGGGATATCTTGAGGATCCTGGAGTTGGCAGGAAAATGAGCTTGCATGGTCAGGGTTGAAAGAAGAGCTAAGTTAGTGGAACTATTGATCTTCCCTTGAATTAACAGATAAGACATTCTTATCTATTGTAAACTTCTGCCATACCCCAACTGATTAGTGTTCTATTCAATTCAAACAGATAATATGAACTAAGCAACTGTTTCTTTTTCTCATATCTATGTACTCAAAATCTTATTGATAAAGCCATCTTATGTTTAATTATTTTTTTAGCAAATTAGATTACAGACAAATACAATGAGAATTTGTGCAAAGCAAAAACAACCGTCCCTAAAGTTGCTGTGGGTCCTTAAATGATATGATATGTAGACCACCAAAGCGACCATGTCATCACATTCTGTCAACTATCATCTGTCAAGCAAGTTATCTAGTATCTGACCTTTAGAAAAAGTTTAAATCCTGCAACTAAACCACCACCACTGTTAAATCTAAAAAATCAAACCCACCGGAGATTAGAGCCTCATGTTTTGCTCCTAAAATAAGTTGAACTGAGAGCTGTAGGGTGTAGACTACCAATTTTGATTCATTTGTCTCTGATTGCTTCCTGAAAATTGTAGAAAGAAAAGATCTAGGCTTTGTGACCCCATTATTCCATTTGATTTTTAAGGTGAGAATAAAACCATCCATTTCAACCACGAAACATGCTATCATCCACATGGCAGAACCCTATTGCCTAGCTCACGATAGCCTCAAATGTGACATCTTTTTGATAACCAGATATAAATAAACAGAAACTGCATGCTTACATGTGGTGAAGAGGCTCGAGACAGGAAGAGAAGATAAGATTATAACCAATTCTAGCGAACCCTTTTTGTATATTTTCGCATTGTAGCTGTTAGCTTCTGAAACTAAAAGAAAGAGCAAAACAAAATAATGGCTTCAGCTTCACTTCTCAAGTCATCACCAGTCCTTGACAAGTCTGAGTGGGTTAAGGGTCAGACTCTCCGTCCGGCCTCTGCCTCCATTGTCACGTGCACCACCTCCGCCCCATCTGCTCTCACCGTTCGTGCTGGTTCCTACGCCGATGAGCTTATCAAGACCGCGGTATGTGCTTAATTTACCCTTTTAAGTTTATATACTCCAATTTCACTTTGGAACAAGAATTGTCAACATACTATTACATGCAGGACAAAAAACATGGTCTAACTCAAGTAAGAAGTGAAACTGTGGGGCATCCTATTCCATGACCCAATCGGAATACAAACTATATAGATGCCAATAGTAGCTCATTTTCGGTCATTGCCACCGAGTTAAAAGCTTCA
This sequence comes from Erythroxylum flavicans, assembly GCA_027576715.1. NCBI lineage: Eukaryota > Viridiplantae > Streptophyta > Magnoliopsida > Malpighiales > Erythroxylaceae > Erythroxylum > Erythroxylum flavicans. The sequence continues at coordinate 39,879,859 of JANZXP010000196.1, forward strand.
GACCGTAACCATGTGCACTTGTTATACTCGAGTCGCAGATTAAAATTCTACGAGAGCATGCTCGAATTGTAATTATGTGGTTAAGAAGTAATCGATGCAACCTTAAACGACGATTGAATAATATCCCATATGTAGATGTGAACTGCAGTTGAAGATCATAATTAAGAAACACTGTAAGAGACTGGCCTATGTTTCTTAGTGGATGAGTTAAGAGCATAAATCTCTCTTGCTAGAATTAATTTTTCGACTACATTACAGACTAGCTATACAAACACCGTTCGGTCCATAGTGAATTAGTGATGGAAGTAAGATGAAATATCGAGTACATATGTTAGAGGTGTTCATCTTTGCTGTGCAGAAAACTATTGCATCACCTGGCCGAGGTATCTTGGCTATGGATGAGTCCAATGCTACATGTGGGAAACGTCTCGCCTCAATCGGACTAGAGAACACAGAAGCTAACCGCCAGGCTTACCGTACCCTTCTTGTGTCCGCCCCTGGTCTTGGCCAATACATCTCCGGTACTATCCTCTTCGAGGAGACCCTCTACCAATCCACCACTGACGGAAAGAAGATGGTCGATGTTCTTGTTGAGCAAAACATAGTCCCCGGTATCAAAGTCGATAAGGTAAAATGTGTCATCGATATATATGAAGCATGTACTAATGAATTTAAGTTTACTCGAGCTGAATATAGTTGTCCACTTGTGACTTGAACAATGAGAACAGGGTTTGGTGCCTCTAACTGGTTCCAATGACGAGTCCTGGTGCCAAGGTCTTGATGGTCTCGCCTCTCGCTCAGCTGCTTACTACCAACAGGGTGCTCGCTTCGCCAAATGGTATAAAACATATTGTTGCTGTACCTCACATAAGATATTCAAATTATGTCAATTAGGTACTGGTATGAGCATATCTTTAATACAAGTTTCTACACTTCACCAGGCGTACAGTTGTGAGCATCCCCAACGGTCCATCAGCCTTGGCAGTTAAGGAAGCTGCCTGGGGTCTTGCTCGTTATGCAGCCATTTCACAAGTACAAAGCTTACTTTTGTCTGTTTTTGTTCCTTGTATTTTCGTAACTGATCTATGTATATGTCTGATCAAAAAATGATTCTGTAGGACAATGGTTTAGTCCCAATCGTGGAGCCTGAAATCTTGCTTGATGGTGACCACGGCATTGACAGAACCTTTGAAGTAGCACAGAAGGTTTGGGCGGAGGTGTTCTTCTACTTGGCCGAGAACAATGTCATGTTTGAGGGTATTCTCCTCAAGCCTAGCATGGTCACTCCTGGGGCTGAATGCAAGGAAAAGGCCACCCCTGCAAAAGTTGCTGATTACACCCTCAGGCTCCTCAAGAGAAGAATCCCACCAGCTGTCCCTGGAATCATGGCAAGTCCCATTTGACCTTACTTAAGTTTACTGATCAAAGTGATGAGCGGTTTTGTTAATCTCCTTATGTGGGAATCGAACTGCTTATACTAACTGTGAAGCCATCTTCGGGAACAGTTTTTATCTGGTGGACAATCTGAGGTTGAAGCTACCCTCAACCTCAACGCCATGAACCAAGCTCCAAACCCCTGGCACGTCTCATTCTCATATGCCAGAGCTCTCCAGAACACTTGCCTCAAGACATGGGGAGGCAGGGCAGAAAATGTGAAGGCAGCTCAGGAGGCACTACTTGTACGTGCCAGTGCCAACTCACTGGCTCAGCTTGGGAAATACACCGGTGAAGGCGAGTCAGAAGAGGCCAAGAGAGGAATGTTCGTCAAGGGCTATGTCTACTAAGCTTTCGAAGCAAAAAAGCTATAGATGCTGCAGATACAAGTGGAGACTGATTTCTCCTTTGATGTGTTAATAATTTAAAGCCTGGAAACTATTTTGTTCTTTGGTTACATTTGCTTAGCCACTTTATAAGCCTCTTGCCGATGAGATTGATTAGTCTGTACTAAAACATGATACATCATACTCCATTAACGTGCTGTTTTCGAGTCCTAATATTGGACTTGCCTTCTTTGAGAGTTGCTCTTAACAATTCCTAGAATGGTTCATCTGAAGACGCTCCTTTCTTAGCATTGAACGAAAGCACATATACAGAGCTCACTCAACAGTAGTAACCATTTCTTGGAACTCCCCGTTCCTATGTTAAATGACAAATGCGGATAAAGATCGGCCAACCACTGGGACAGGCTTGGACGAGGAACAACCTTTGTTATCTAGAACTCAAGCTACAATAAAGCTTTCGTATTGTAGTGACCACTTCATGATGGGTAGCCGAACTTACAGGACAACGTTAGGATAACAAGTTACAGGTACAACCACCTCGCACGAGGAATTTCTCATGGACTTGCGAAAACATCATTATTGTCCTGAAACCGCTGTCATGAATTCCAATACTAAATTTCAAGCTATCCTTCCAAAGTTAGGGCCGTAGTTGCTCAAAAGAAATGTCGAACATTTACTTTGCCAGTCCCAGAAACTAAATTGCAGTCTTAAATAGATTGGACTGACTGAAGTAATGCCCCAACATTTGCTTGGTAGATGGAAAAAGGAAAAAAGGAAGTGTGCTTCCACTTAGCTGGGACCAAGGACTTTGTGGCGTCCCAGAAATTGCTGGTGCTAAACTACTGTCTTGTACATAAAAGCTGTTATTCAGTTTAGGAAGTGGACCACAAAATAAATAATTTTTATCCTTTCAAGAAACAACTTTAGAGTAAAGGATTGCAAGGTACTTCTTCCTGGAGGTAGAAATGATCCTAGTCACTTTCTGGCGCCATTCGAATGAATCGTTGGAGGTTTTATTACAAGAATTAGCCTGCAAATGATGGAGTATTGATGAGCCTGTAAAGTGGTAATGGTTCTGTCGTCTTTTTATACGCAAAGATGAAAACCTTTTGGTGCACGGAAAATTCCCCCCATTCAACCAAATTTGCACAAAAGGAGCCTTAAGCGTAAACCAAAGAATTTGGAAATTAGAATGTCTAAAGCAGCTTCCAGTCCTACATTTGCTCATTCATATTCGAAAACATCTGTGCACCACATATCAAGACGAAGGTGGAGTCGCATAATAAAACAACAGTTCAAGGTCATCAAAAAGTTCTATATCAGAGGATAGGAAGGGAAATTAGCAAAATCCAAGTTGCTCTGTTATTTCTGTATGAAATTTCAATGATACAAGGCTACAGAATTAACAAAAAGACCTTCCAACTCATTACAAACATAACAATCCTATGTGGTAAACAGCATAAATCCTTCAACAGAACAAAACAGGAGCAGTTTGTCTTATTTTCCCATAAGTAACTCTCTCTTTGCACTTGATTATTGTACCATTTCTCACAGCCCGACCTAGTTAGTCATGCTTCAGACCTCTATTATTTAGACAACATAATAAATATTTTCAACTTAAAGCTAGCATCTGCAACTTCATCCAAAGAGATCGTAAAACCTGATAAAAAATATTCAGAAAGGCCTCATTTTTATCATGAAGTTCTTGGTAGCAACAAAACAAAATAAAAGTGAAACTATTACTCCACTTAAACGGAGCCAAAATATGGATTTCATCTTCAACTGTAAGTACCGACTAACCAAAGCTATTTGACATAGAGCAGCTTTAGATAACAGAAATTAAGAGAAATTAAAATAGAACAGGAGAACAGAAATAATTGACTGGAAAGGGGTCCTCAACCATCATAAGCATGCGGCTAACAATTATACTGCACATACTCCAAAGTCTCTTAACATTGTTATACTGAAACTGTGAGGCGTGAATTAACAGAATGAAGAACAAAGAAGAATTTATCTGGTGTTGCCTATTTTTAAACTCAATATTTCTAGGAATGGCACAAAAAGTTGCAATGAGCCACAGTCCCTTCATAAGGAACAACATATAGAAAAATCAAGGTTGACCAGACTTGTGAACAGATTTATGCCTTGCTTATTTTTCAGGCTCTCTTTTGAAGGTTCCAACAGGAACCACACCAGCTGATGCATGGTTATTGCCACTGGTTACATCCATGCCCTGTTCATATAAAGCAGTGACATTACTTCATTCAGTTTAAGATTTATGCATCATCAGAGGGGTGTTTTTATAACAGAAAAGATTGTGGTATAAAGTAGTAGAATTGTTATTAATTTGGAATTAAATGTGGTGTCAGATTACCTTTGTGGCTATCAAATGTCTCAGTTCTACCAAACACTGTATCAGTATGTTTCTAATTATGTGAAATTCTGATGTTCAAAAAGTTGTGAACTGGAAATAAAACAAAAATTGGACAAGAAGTACCTGGTTAGTTGAATTTTGCCCATGTATCCGCTGAGGACGAGTATTAAGATCAATCATTTTATTATCGACCTTGCTATCACCATTGGTATTATTCACCTTATGATTTTGTTGATTTTCCCTCGTTAACATTTTAAGTGGCTGATTTTGGTCCCTCCTGATCTCATTGTGATCAAGATTTTGTTGTCCTAGTTCCTCTAGGTGTCCAGGTTTATCACCTGGAAACTAGATAAAACAATCGAGGAATGACGTCCATTTCAGGGACCTTTTTAATAAAAAGATAAAAAACCCAAACCTCACAGTGCAGAGACACAAACCTCAGCTTTCTGCCTCAAGAGGAGATACCTCCCATGGGTCCTTTTACCACCAACATGCACAATCATATCACACTGAAGGCAGAGGGAACTACCATCTACCTCACAGTAAAAGAAAGCTACATGCATGTTCCAAGGGAAGCAAAAAACACTCAAACTTTTGTACAGAATTTAAATTTTCAATATCTAAGCAAAAGCAAATAATAATAATGAAATAAGAGAGGAAAGTCATAATACCAGGTGCATTCTCACATATGTCACATTGAGGGACATCACTGGGATCTGCAAGCCCAACCCTTACATGCCGACTAGCAAGCTTGTTACACATATGAACCTGTAACTTCAATATAAGTGTATCTTTACAAAAACTATGAGAATTGTAACGGTAGGCAAATTCAGAAGGAAAATCAGAAGCTTTTATTACCAAAATGTCCAGTTCAAAATTGAAAAACCATTCCTTACGCTCACATGCGTTGAGCATAAATGACGGGAGTGAAGACTCAAGGAATTCACTCCCTGGTTTGAACGTTTGGATGTTTTAAAATATTTTTCCTTGAATCAGTCATTACAAAGGTAAGACCTGAAATGAGTTGGATCACAAAAATCAAGGCCTTAGGTTACTTAATTTCGCCATCCCTATCTCGGAATTCAACCGGACAGTTGGAAGCAAAATATTTATAAAGAATCCAACATAATAGAATCATAAAATTCCAATCAGATCCTCACATTCTATCAGAATCAAATTATATATTTCAACGGTACTCAAGCCAACATGCCGGTTCACTTATGCATGGACACGACCTTAAAAAAATTAACGAGCAAGTAGGGATGAAGTAGTCTTTGACAGGCCAAAGAAAGCAACCGTCCATTTGTTTCAATGTGGATAAAAGTCTATCTAATTCGGTTTTATCCCCTAAAATCCAATCCGTACATGGAGAAATGATTAATCTAAACGCTACAATCACTAAATAAATCAAGAAAGGATGACAAGTTAACTGATAAGAGATCAACCCATGTCAAATTGATCCAAAAAACTTTGTTCCATATAAAATGAACAAGACTTTCAGTAAAACTTACAAACTGTGTCCAATCCCTTATCTTTCAAACTAAGTTTCGAAAACAAAGTAATCATAAAAGAGACAGAAACTGTAAGAATTCGTACCTTCTCATCGCATGAACGGCAAAGGGCAGCCTCGTCGGCGGCGCAGAAGAGGATCGCGGCGGCGCTCTCGCACGCATCACACAGTGTACGCATTTCTTTTTCCCCACTTAAGCTATCTCCTTCACTACTCAAGTCTCTTGCTCCTCTTCAATACAAGGTCTCCATCATCAACTCATGCCACCGTTTAAACGGCACTAGCTAAAGCCCGTCATGTAGTTGCTAGAAAGCTATCGAGAAATCGGAGAGAACAAGAAAGAAAAAAGAGGAGAAAAAAGAAGCTCTGAAAATTTATTATATATGGAGAAGAAAAGACAGAACTAAGAAGAAGAAGTAACAGAGACCTTCTTTGAGTACACATTGAGTTTATTTATATACTTGTCGCTGAGCTGTTGATCTATGTGATCTGTTCAAACTTCAACTGTTGTCGCCGGTGTATATAGATTAACGAGGATTTCCATGCGCCATGGAAGGATGTGAAGAGCACGCAACGTGGTAAAGCCACGACCTCTTTGTAAGTGGGATCCACCCGATTGTCAGGGTTTGGGTCATGAACAATAAGTTAGCGGTGCTTTATGGTGCATAGTTAAAGTTGGGCTATAATCTTTTATATAATTTTTATTAATATATTTTATTTTATTCTATTAAAATAAATAACTTAAAATTAACTTTATTTATAAATTAATATTTATTTAAAATATATATTAATATTAAATAAAAATTTATTTAAATTTTAAATTTATTAAGTAATAATCATCAGATAAAATAAATTTAATTTAATTACAATAAATAAAATAATTAAGTATATGAATAATTTAATTTAAGTTAATTAAATATCTAATATTAAATTAAATTATTCATAGTTCTTATTAATAATTAAAACATTAAATAAATAAATAATATATTTAATTCATAGTAGATCATATTGTAAAAAAACAAAAACTACTTTTTATGGCTTTCACAAAATAAAAATTCAAGCAAACAAATCTTTTTCTGAATTTAAAAATAAAAATAAAGATAGAAATAGAAACCAACATGCCTTAATTATGAAGTTTAGGTGATAAGATAGTATTTCATAGAAAGAAAATAATCTCGTTAAGATAGTACTTAATCCCATTGGAAACTAGTTTTGAATTTTATCATATGTTTGGCATAATATTCCTTTACGTAATTTAATTTAAATTTTCTAAAATAAATGTATTACAAATTTGAGAATAATTATAGGAATAAATTCATATAAAGGTTATTGAAGTGGTGAAGCTAATCTTTGCAATAAATTTTCAATTTAAAAGATGAAGATTCATATCATAATGAGAAGGGGTGTAACTCACCTAACTTTGTAGAAAATAGTTGATAAGGAAGAGAAACACTTTAGAAATTACGAACTTCAATCAAATCAATTTTTATTTTTTATTATTGATCTATCAAAATTTTTATTTAGAATACATAATTTACAAATTGTAATATAGATGAAGAATATTTATTAGTACAATCAATCATGATCAATTATGATACTATAAAATTCCCACACATGGTGATTTAAGATTTTGAAGTCAAGCTTAACAATTTTGTAGGTTTGAATTTGAGTTTAAAGATGATCTAATTAGATAAGTAGAGTATAAGTTTAGTTCAACTCAATCTAAACAAGTTTATTTTAAAAAATATTTTTCAATGTGTTTTGTTTGAGTTGGAGTCATTAAAAGTTAGAAAACAAGTGATGTTCTCGGTATGCTCTAATTAAATTTTCGATCGACCATCCCTATGCCAAATACTTAATTTAATTATAATTTTTTGTCAAAATCAACTTGTTAATTTTAAACCGAATTTAAGGATTTATTTTATTTCTATTACAATGACTCAATAAGATGCTAGGACAATGAGAAAATAAGATGAACATAGAAAATGTTACATAAAGTTTTCTTCTTTTATTTTACTCGGTAATTTTCTAGTCTCATAAAAAGGAGTATAAACACTCGGATAGTGTAATTAAGTGGGTTCATGTGATGAAGAATTTAAATTTTATCATTATATTTTCTTGATTAGTTAAGTAATATATGGTTCGTGAGTAATTGTTTGTTTTTTATGATAGAAATATTGATCCTCTTCTTATAAAGAAAGGCTTAAAATGTTTCGGTCTTAAGACTAACAACAACAATAATGACGACAACAATAATAATGTCTTAGTAATAATCTCACTGAGATATGGAGTCTGGGGAGATCTAGAAGTAAGCAACCTTACCTCTAACTAGTAAAAATGTTATTTCTGATAGACCCACAAAAAAATATTTTTGAAAATGATTGGAAGAAAATAATAGCCACATATATACACAAATAATTGTATAAAATATCAAATCAAAATAAAATAAAATAAAATAAACAGACAATAAGGAAAACAAATAAGTAAATAAAATAGGTAAAAATTGAAAAATAAAAAATATGAAATATGAAATATGAAGTATGAAATAAATAAATAAAATAACTAAAGGAGCAAGTATTACAAATAAAAGTGTTTAGGTTAATTAAAAAGATGCATGTTTTGTCAGCACCTCTGACCGACACTATGAAACTTGTCCAACAGGATATGCAAGGAGTGTTGTATCGCAGAGCGCTGCGATAGTGTAGTGTTTGTTTTGTTTGTTTGTTTTTATCCTTTGTACGGAAAAAAAAAGACATAAGAATATAAGAAAATTGTTCAAAAGGTCTATGAATAGATAATGACCTCTTTATATAAGGTTTTCTACTCGTATTCTGTTAGGGAGCCATGGATTCATGCATCACATGCACAACAAGGCAGCGAAAGTGTCGAAATCTAAATTCCAACCCTACGACATCCCCAAAAATCCATAATCTTATATGCATGCATACACAGATTATAAGAACATGAAATTTCAGCAAATATACCTTTGATAATGCTCCTCCTTTATTTAATCTTCTTCTTGTTTGAGTTGTAACAAGCACCAAATACCTTCCTTGATCACTCAAGAACACGTAAAGATGAAGAAAAAGTGGTGTGTAAGGGTAGTTAGAGCACCAAACAAGATGAATTCAAGTAAATGCTCAATTGGAGAGATAGAACGAGATTATATTGCATGTAATTAGATTTATGCAACAATTACATAAATTGCATGACCAAGACTCAAGACCACTTCTCTCTATCTCTAGAACACTAGTGTATTTTAACTTGTTAGTTTATGTGTACATAAGTGAAAAACTGACTTATGCATCATTTGTCGTGCCTTTGGTCACGATCATGGCGTGACTTACTTTAATGACAGCCATGTACACTTTGTTTTTCATCCAATCTTTTATGCGTGTGACCCCTAAGTTTTCAGTTATTTTGGGCACTTGAACTAACTCTTAATCTGAGCAAATCATGGATGATTTCATGCCACTTGAATTAACTCTTAATTCAAGCAAATCATAAAGGATTTCATGATGCCAATTTACCGGAATATAAGTGGATTAACATATGAACTCTTCAATAGTTAATTATCTGACTTACGAAAATCTGACTTACAAACCTTTCCATAGATAATTATCATGCAATCCGTCCCTTCACCATTCTAGACCCCACTTGGTTCGGAGTATGAGCTATGTGTCAACTCCTACAAGCTGACTACATCACATCTAATCCAAGTGATGTTAGTTCTTATCCTGAGATCTCATTACTCTATATGTCATTGAAGAATCTCTTGATAACGCATAACTACTCTGGCCAAAGAATCCTAAGTAATGACCCTGACAAGAGGTCGTGGGTATTATCTCCTTCTATCAGGAGTGCTGAATCCTTTATTAGCTACCCAATTACTTTCAAATACTAATAGCTGTACCTAATCACCACCTTATGAGCGACCTCGTCTTGAGGCAATAAGAAATTATGTAAAAGCATAGGATCAATATACAAGATATCCTTGAGTACCTCTAGTATAAGGATATTTGCATCATTGCTATGATGAGATTAATCATTGACATTTGATAGATCATCCATATGATAATCTCATAGTGGGTCATCTGATGTACTTACTACTTTTAGTAAGCATCCACATGTTAACTTTAAACGTCTCATGCTTACAGTTTGTGAGATCCACTGCTTGATCAAATCAAGGAGTATAACATGTGTAGTCTATCTAGATTAATAATGTCCTGTCTTATTAATCCTATGACTAGGGATTATTTACATACTAACATAATTGCACGTGGCAGGAATCACATTATCATGATCTCATCATGATTTTCTTCATACTATGTTTTGTATCATGGACTTCTTTAATTCGATCGACATCAATTCATATATAAAAGAATACCAAATTAATAAAAATTGGCTCTCGCTTTATTAATCAAAATAAAGTTTGTACAAAAGTGCTAAAAGTGATTGCCTTTAGGACATTACTTTAAAATAATTGCATAACAAATAATCAATCAGTTAAGGGTTTAGGGGGATTACATGCCTAGATACTAATTATTTGATATTGGTAATTAACTTAGTGTTTCCACGATTCTTTGCTTAAATCACGACGCTTGTTTTCTTGATTTGCTTAATTCAATCATAGTTAATCCTTAGGCTAGATAATAGAACAACAACAATTACTAGTACTCACTGTCCTCGTAGGATTGACCCGTATTTTTTGATACTAACTATAGTTACATCGTGCACTTGCGATATTAAATATTGAATACTCACAAAATAAGGTTAATCAAGGTTTTGGTGCCATTGTTAGGGATAGTGATATTAGGAACACCTTAGTTTTATTAATCTGGTAATTTCATATGTTTATTTGTTTTCATTTTATGTCATTTAATTTGTTTTTGTTAATTAGGTTATTTCCTTAGTTTAGGTTTTGTTGGACCCCGATTTCTTCTTCAATATGTTTGGGATTAATTTTATTATTTTGTTGTGATTAGGCTTTAATTTTAA
>JANZXP010000196.1:39901627-39921700 GCA_027576715.1 Erythroxylum flavicans
CTTATATGGAGATAAATCGCAACACTACAGTCTAAAACCATAATCAAGCGACCAACTTGATTATTCAACTGTGAATCCATTAATTTATATTCTAATAATATACATGTTTCCCATACATCTTATGTATATGTATATTACTTACAAAAGAATCTTGGTACCTTTTGACCAGATATATCACACTCACACAAATAAAACTAAACTCTTTTGTTTTATTAATAATAAATATTTTCATTACAAAACTGTAACTGAAGAAAATAAAGTTACATGTAAATACACTTGCTTTCCAGGGAACTATATTTACATAACTCCAACACCTCCAACATCTTGTAATGGATCTTTAAGAACAATAAACTTGTGATATGGGAATTTCGTTCAACCCCTTGCCTTGCGTATTCAAACTTCAAATCTGATCCAATTTCAGCTCCTAAGCTGCCTTTTGCAAGCTCATGTCCATGCAAGTCATATCCTAGGCTTCCTTGAGACAATCACACTATATATGCTTCTCTTCTTATCTCTCACATGCCCATGGTTCTCCATAATATCTCCGTTGCCTTCTTCTTAGCTACATCTCCCACTAGGCTCTTGGATTTCTTCTTTTTTTTGGTTTTTCTTTCTAGAACTAGAAGCAGAGTCCACCAGCATCACAGCCTTACTGTCCTTCTTGACACTTTGCTCAGCTGTTTTGAGCAGATTAATCAGCTCAGGAATTGTTATGGATATTTGGTTCATCCGATAGTTAAACACAAGCTGTGAACAACTATCGATCAAACCAGTCAGAAATAAGTCTATACTTAATTCATGATCCATAATGAAACCCAAACTGGCTAATCTTTTAATGTAGCCATTCATCTTCAATGCATAGTATATCGGAGATAATCGCTCGGCCATATTTGAATGGAAAAGCAAGCTTAAGGTCTCGAACCTTTCAGACTGAGCTTGCTTATCAAACAATTCCCTTAGATGGTAGACTATGGTATGAGCATCCATAGCCTTATACCGCTTTTGTAGTTCTGGTGACAAAAAGGACAGCATTATACAGCTAGCCAACTCACTATCATCAAGTAGCTTCTTGGAAGCTCTATGATCTTCATCAGATGCATCCGCAACAAGGGGATTGGGAAGTGGCTCATCTAGGATATATCCTAGTTTTTCAGATTTTATAACAATTCTTAAATTCCATAGCCAATCCAACAAGTTTGGTCCCGTGAGTTTGTTAGAATCTTACAGGGAACATAGGTTGACACTAACAGACATTGTATGATTCGATAACCTAAAAGAACGAGAGAAAGTGTTAGAATGTACACTTAATGAATATATATATAAGGACTTTAATAACATACATTAAGAGACTATTTTTATTCAAATCCATAGCCCTCACTATGAATTCGAGAAAACTAATAGTTTTCTTAAAGGTTCGATATCCAATATCACCAAGAATGACTTAGGTTTTCCCAACAAGCCACCTTAGGTCAATTGGTAGGTAGCATTCATACCAACTGCATTCAATTATGCAACTATCGACTTGTGCCATCAATTGTTGATTTAGCACAATCATTAGGTTATCATCTCTTGATTTATATACATCCCATGTACATAACCCATCTTCGCCTCTATCCACGTTAACCTTGGGTTTACCCAATAAATCAATGGTTCCTATTATGACTAACTCATTAATCCAAAAATCTAATTTCCATGATTTGAACATATTCTTGTAAAGCGGGCTTGGGTTTGCCCAACAACCGAACTCTAAAAGAACTCTAGTTCTTGCCATATCAATGGAAGGCGTAAGCCCTCATATTTTGTCTGAGGGATTTGTCCTTTGGTCTCATCAATACTTGGATGATCTTGATTATGGGCAGTTATAGACTATGCATAGTTATAACTTTAGATGCATAGTCAAGCCCATCTTGATTAAGGGCAGTTATAGATAACACAAAGGAGGTTTAAATTTAAGTTGTAACTTGACTATACATCTAAAGTTTATGATTCGATTCAACTCTTGAACTTAATCGGGTACTAGTGTTAGTCTTGGCTAATTTGAATTAAGAATGTGATTCAATTAGGAACCCTATAATTGAATTATTTTGATATCCAAATTAAACACTTTAATCCTAGTTTATAGGCCTTTATCTAGTCATACTAGAAATGCTATACTCTACTTGGATTAATTCTAAATTAATCCTTAGGGTTCCCAAATTCCCGTACACCAATTAGTCCTCTATAATATCCCTAGGTCATATTAAATTTATTTAAACAATTTCAGCACATGCCAAAATTATCTTGACGGTTAAAATCGTCAAGACAAATAAATTAACTTACTAGACAATAAAGAGGCCAATTCGATGTTCGGAAAATTTTCAAAACCCTAATTTCTAGTACATACATTAAGCATGTTATTTTCATAAAAATAATATATTTCTTATCATATAAGAACCTTATTTAGTTTCTATAATCGAAATACATACATTATAAGTCATTAAGTAAGTCAACTCCATTGACTTTCAAAAGTTGACCAATGTTGACTTTGACTTTATTTGTTAATTGAATCAAATTTAATTAATTCTGGAAAAATTATAGAATCTCATATGCAACCTTAATATGTCTAATAAAAAACACTAGAATGTAATTCTTAAAAATTATTTATTAAGAAATAGGAAATAGTCAATACATCATATGTGTAAGACACTTGTCACATTACTTCTAACACTAGTCAAACATTACATCATGCCTGCATATGACAACCACTTTAACAACAAATGTCATGCATATCATGCAAGTGGCAATAGCTCATCTTGCATATGCATAAATAAAACTTATAAAAACAATTTTTATAAAAATAATATAGAATTTTCATGCATGCACGTTCATCACATTTCTAGAATTTCCAGAACTTCATAAATGCATCAGGATGAAAGTAACTTTGTAATAAAATAGAAAATGGCATTCAATTGCAATTTCCTTTTACATAGTATGACATATTATAAACATTTTGGTGAAAGAAAAACAAAAAAAATGTTTCAATAATTAATAAGAAATTTTCAAAATCAGCACATGCAATCAGTTTTCCAGAAAATCCCAAAAATCAACGTATGAATAGTCTGGATATAAATTAGAAATAAAATAACAAAAGACATTCAATTGAAATATCCTTTTTTAGAAACATAATAGCTATAAAAATTTATGTGAAAGAAAAATAGAAAAAAATCTAAAACTTATAAGAATTTTTCCAAAACAACATGCAAGTTAGTCACAGCCTAGCAAACACTTTACACATTTTCAATACATCATCTATTACATGTAAAAACAAGCTCTGATACCATTGTTGGGTTATCAATTGTTTTGTGCATCTTATGCATGTGGATGCAACGGAAGTTTCAGAATCAAGATTCGAACACCGTGACAACCCAAAAAACACATAATCTCATATGTATGCAAGGATATGTAAAGAACATGAAATAGCAAAACATTTTACCTTGTGTATCTCCTCTTTTCTTGTTTCTTCTCATTTTTTAGGCTGCTGCAAACATAAATTCCTTGATCACCCAAGAACATGTAAAGAAGTAAGATGAAACAATATGTAAGGGTTTTAGAACACCAAACTTGATGAATTCAAGTAGATGTTCAATAGGAAGATAGATCAAGGTTAATTTATACAACAATTGCATAATCTTGCATGAAGATAACTCAAAAACACTTCTCACTCCCTCTAGAACTCTTCTAGAACCCTTTCTATATGAATTGAGTGTGTAAGAATTGAAGGAAGGTCATGTACATAAATGAAGAACTCACTTATATACCATTTCGTGCCTTCTGTCATGATCATGGCCTTGCTGGCCATGATCGTCGCCTGTCTCACCTTCTGCCACGATTGTGGCCCTTTCAGGCACGACCATGGCCTACTTAAAATAGGCCTTATACACTTGTTTTTCATTTGATCTTTTCTGAGGTGACCCTTAGGTTCCTAATTATTTTCGGCACTTAAAATAACTTTTAATTTAAAGGCATCATGAATGTTTTCATGATGCCTATTTGCCAGAATATAAGTGGATTAATACACAAACTCTTTGATAGTTAATTATCCAACTTATGAACCTTTCCATAGACAATTACTGTGCAATTTGTCCTTTCACCATACTATACCCCACTTGATTTGGAGTATAGGCTACATGTCAACTCCTATTAGACTGGCTACCTCACATGTAGTCCAAGTGATGTTAGTTCTCATCCTAGGATTTCATTACTCTATGTGTCATTCATGACACAGAATTGCTCTAGCTAGAGACTCTCGAGTAATGACACTAACAAGAGGCCATTGGTAACATCTCCTTCTATCAGGAGCGGTGAATCCTTTATCGGCTACCCAATTACCTTTTATTACCAATAGCTGTACCCAATCACCACCCTAAGAGTGACCTCATCTTGAGGTAACAAGGAATGATGCCAAAGCACTAGATTAGTATCTAAGATATCCTTGAGTACCTTAAGTTTAAGGATATTTGCACTATTGTTATGATGAGATTAATCATTAACATTCGATAAATCATCCATATGATAATCTTATAGCGAATATTTGCACCATTGTTATGATGAGATTAATCATTAACATTTGATAGATCATCCATATGATAATCTCATAGCGGGTCATCCGATGTACTTACTACCCTTAGTAAGCATCTATTTATTAACACTAAACATCTCATGCTTACAGTTTATGCGATCCACTGCTTGATCGAAGCAAGGAGTATAATATGTGCTAGTCTGTCTAGATTAATAATGTCCTGTCTTATTAATCCTATGACTAGGGATTATTTAGATACTAACATAATTGAACATGATAGGAATCTAATTATTATGATTTCCTTCATGCTATATTTTGTATCATGGACTTCATTAATTCGATTTAATATCAATATTAGTTCATATATAAATGAATATAAAATTAATGAAAAATTCCTTTTGCTTTATTAATCAAAATAAAGTTTGTACCAAAGTGCTAAAGGTGATTGCCTTTAGAGCATTACTCTAACATCATTTGTCCACAAGCAACTATTGCTTGCCATTTCCTCAATCAGCTCCTTCGCTTCATTAACAGTTTTTCGCATTAAGGATCCTCTTGACATTGCATCTATAGAGCCTCTCGTTGGTGGGTTCACTCCATTATAGAAGGTCTGCAAAAGGAATTCTTTGGGTAGGTTGTGGTGTGGGCACTTCCTTTGTAGGTTCTTATATCTTTCCTATGCTTCATAAATTGACTCCTTTTCACTTTGTTGTAATTAGTGATTTCCTTTATAATCTTTGTTGTCTTAGTTAACGGGAAGTACATATCCAAGAACGTATGCATAAGCTGATCCCATGTTGTGATATTAACTAGGCTAAGTGAATGATACCAAGCCTTCACTCTATCTATAAGTGTGAAAGAAAATAGCCTAATTCTAACCGCATCCTCTGACATTTGATTGTACAAGAAAGTAGAACAAATCTTGAGGAAGTTTATAATATGGGAGTTTGGATCCTTATTCGTCAATCCATAAAATTGTACGTTCTGCTGAAGCATGTTCAGGAGGGAAAGCTTAATCTCGAATGTCTAGCCAACCTTTGGTTCGATGGGTTAAACCCTGGTCTTATAAAATGTATGAGGGTCCTCAACTATCATCCTTGAGTTGCTTCATGATCCATATTTCTCTGAACTTTGCTAACTTTTCTTTTTCCTTTCGCTGAGATTTGCTAAGAGTTCACTTTAATCGTGTGATGTATAAATCCAACATCTCTACTGCCCGACTCAAACCTCTCATGACTCTTGTGTTAATGCAAGAGCACGAATTCCAAAATAAAACAAAAGAATGAAATCAAAAATTAAAAATAATCTAACGCCTTAAACTATATAACTAAATTGTCACCCGACAATGGCTCCAAAAACTTGATCGCAAGGTTACGTACGCTATGTTTTAATATTTATAACCTTGGTAATTTCCAAAAGTGCACGAGTCATTTACATAGTGCTTCAGGTATTGATCCCATGAGGAGGGAAGTCTAGTCCTAAAATCTAAGGTTGTACTAACTACAATAATTCAAAATAAATAAACTAATGCAGAAAATAAATAAATCAAACAATTAATTTCAAGAATTAAATTGTAGAAATCTAAACAAGTAACAAATCACACAAACCAATACAAAAATCAACCTAGAAATAATTAAGTGAGAGAAAAGGGATTTTTAACCCAAAATTAATGAAAATCTAACTAATTTTGCAATTATCGAATTAATGAGTCTAGACGGTCCCAAGGTCGATTACTTTCTCTCGAGTTATAGTCCTTAACCCTAATTGATAATCCCTAATTTAAATTATGAAATTTTGATATCTCGATTCACAATTGAATTAAAACCTAAATTAGTTCTAAAATTGTCTAATAACCTACTGAGAACCTATGCTTGATCTCTTATTACATGATTCTACCAGCTTGACGCAATTCTCTACCTATTAAATTACCTAACTCTTGTTAGCCTAATTTGATTATTTTCACTCGACTAACTCCCTCAGTTTATTGTTGAGTTATTACGAATAGATATTGAATCATAATTAAATCAATAAAAACACATTCAACCAAACTTTATTAGTCTCAAACACTAAAAACCCGAAGGTGAGTTTAGACATAAATCAACACTTGATAACAGTTAATTTCAATAATCATCCTAATTTCATGCATCCATAAATTGCAACAAAAATATAAATATTGTTGGAACAGATTTATGGAGGCAGTGACCACAGGAAACTACCAGTCTCGGAAAGTACGTCGGGTCAAACTTCCTCTCCATGACTCTTTTCCTTTGACTCCTTCCTCAATCTCTCGATAACTCTCTAGGTTTTTTCTTGGAATGTGGCTGACGTGAATGCTCTCTTGTCAAACTCTCCAAAACTATTGGTTTTGTCCCTTTATGATGTATTTATACTTTAGATGGCCTAGGTTTAATTCGGGGTTGAAATAGTCTGAAAGTCTTGCAAAACTCAAGTTTTTGCTTTAGTCCGATACAGGCTACGATCGTGACCAGCGCCTAAACCTTTCTATCATGATCATGGCCCAAAATGTGCAATTATGGCCTGGATCCAAGCTCTCTGTCACAACCATGCCTAAAGTGCATGATCGTGGCCTGGCTGCCCTGGCTCGTCTCTCTCTGTCACAATTGTGGCCTATTGTGCCACGATTATGGGCTATGTTTTTGGTCCGAAACTCTTTGTAACTTCTCCATTCTTCGCCATTTACCCTAAAACACGAATAAACACATCAAGGTACCTCGAAAATATAACAATTAAGTTTAAAGACTTATACTAACCCATAAAAACACTTAAAAACATAAACTAACACAACTAAACCATAAATACAAACTCAACACTCAAATTCACACTAAATGCCTAACAAATTATACCCTAAAACACAATGCAAATAACAACTAAAACCCTATACATCAAAAACCTCTAATTCTTGAACGTTGGATAAAGGCATTTCATCCCTCTTGGAAATGTTACCTATCCTGTAGCATCAATCACATTGTCCCCTTTAGGTCTGCGTATCCTTAAACAACTGTGCCCAATAAAATCCACTTTCAAGTATATGAGATGCCGTTTTGTTGGCTCTATAATGCCTAACATACTGACCTTCATGACATTGCTTTAGGATGTCTAACATTTCCTCATCTGTAACACAATGTTGCATTAATACATCTGCACAAGCTCTACATAAGGTTGGTTGATCCCATATATATCGATTACAATCATGCGAGAACTTCTTCCTTTATTGGTAAGAGATATCTGATGGAAGTTTACCACTAGCAACATAATTGACAATATCTGCAAACTATGGTATAGTCAGGCTCTCGAGTAACATCAAAGTTTCATCAGGGAAAATTTCGTTAGTGCCATTACTTGGCTCACAGTCAACTCCCTCAAGTCCAGATAAGTGGTCTATGACCACATTTTTTATTCCCTTTTTATTTCTCATATTTATATCAAATTCTTATAGAAGTACACCCATCGAATGAGCATAGCTTTAACATCTTTCATGTTGAAAAAGTATTTTAGCGTTGCGTGGTCAGTGAATACAATTACCTTTGAACCCAAATGATATTGTCGAAACTTATCACATGCGTACACTACTACGAGTAGTTCCTTCTCTATGATGGTATAATTCAGTTGTGGTCCTACAAGAGTCTTACTAGTATAGTAAATTGCATGCAGCTTCTTATCTTTCCTTTGGCCCAAAACATAACCTATAGCCTAGTCACTTGCATCATATATAACTTCGAACAGGAGTGTCCAGTCTAGTGGTGATAAAATTGGTGCTTATATTAATTCCTTCTTTAAGGCGTTGAATGCAGACATACACTTATCATCAGACATGAAAGGTACAACCTTGACTAAAAAGTTTGTTAAAAATCTTGCAATTTGTGAGAAATCTTTGATGAATTGATGATAGAATCTTACATGACCTAAGAATCCTTGCCCACCTTTATCATTGCTTAGTGGTGGGAGTTTCTTTATTACATCTGTCTTTGGTCTGTCAACTTTGAATCCTTTATATGAGATTTTATGCCCTAGCACTATCCCTTGTTGTACCATAAAATGAAATTTCTCCCAATTCAACACCAAATTTGATTATTAACATCTTTGATGAACTCTGTCCAAATTAGTTAAACATATGTCAAAAGAACCTTCAAAGATTGAAAAATCATCCATAAACACCTCCATTATATCTTTTATGCATCTCTACAAAGATCGACATTGTGCATCTCTGAAATGTGGCTGAAGCATTGCAAAGTCTGAAAGGCATTCATCTGTACGTGAAGGTATTATAAGAGCAAGTGAATGTGGTATTCTCTTGATCATTAAGGTAGACAAATATCTGATTATAGCTCGAGTATCTATCTAAAAAGCAATAAAATGAATGGCCAGCTACCCTTTTTATCATCTGGTCTATAAATGGGAGAGAAAAGTGATCTTTCTTAGTCACTGAGTTGAGTTCGCAATAGTCTATACATACTCTCCATCCTGTGGCTGTTCTTGTTGAAATTACTTCTCCACTTTCAGTCTCTATCACTGTTATTCCTTCCTTTTTAGGTATACATTATACTGGGCTGACTCATTCACTATCCGATATGGGACAAATTATCCCTACATTTAGGTGTTTTATGATCTCTTTCTTGACCACCTCCTTCATGTTAGGGTTTAGACCCCGTTGATGCTCCCTCACCATTCCATATCCTTCCTCTAAGTTTATTCGGTGCATGCAGACATTCGGGCTTATTCCTCGAATGTCAACAATATGCCATCCAATGGCTTTTATCCACTTCTTAATAACTTCCACCACCTTACTTTCTTATTTTTCATTCAATTGGTTGGAAATTATAACTGGTATCATTTAACCTCCACCAAAGAAGGTATACTTGAGTTGTGTAGGTAAAAGCTTAAGCTCTAATGTCGAAGGTTTCTCTAAAGATGGTGGTGTGGGTGCTTCAGTCCTAACTAATTTGTCTTACTACTTTTAAACATTTGCCTCCTCCATCTTACCATCTCCTTTAGATTCAAGATTTTAATAGTCTTTGTCAACCTCTGCTTCTAATGACTGCACTTCTATTATGCAACTCTCAACTTGTACTTGTAAATTTTGATACATAATTTCAACTTTCCTGCATGCACCACTAGTTATTAGATTTTTTAAGGCCTTATTTATATTGAATTTGACCTTATCTTCACCTATTCAAACTGTTAATTTCCTTTCGTTAACATCAATTATGACATTTCTTGTGTTCATAAATGGTCGATCTAAGATCAGTGGGCATTTCTTATCTTCTTTAAAATTTACAACTAAAAAAACCACTAAAGTAATGCACTTATCCACTTGCATTAAAACATCTTCCAGTATTCCAAATGACCTTTTAATGGATTAATCAGCAGTTGAATTAACATTGATGTTGGCTCGACCTCTCACAGCCCCAACTTTTTGAATATTGGCAACATCATAAGATTGATGCTGGCTCCAAAATCATATAAACACTTTATAAATTCAAATTCACTAACCACAAAAGGTATTGTGAAACTTCCTAAATCTTTCAATTTTGAAGGCATTTGATGGTGACTATTGAGCTATAAGTGCTAGTTAGAGCTACTGTTTAATTATCTTTCCAAGTACGCTTCATCGATAATATTTCCTTTAGAAATCTTACATATTTAGGCATGTGTTCTAATGCCTCAACAAAGGAGAGATTAATCTGTAGTGCCCTTAACTTCTTAACGAACTTTGTAAATTGTTCATCTAACTTCTTCTTTTGTAGTTATTGAGGAAAAGGAACCTTGGTTTGATATGGTGGAGGTGCAATAAGGAGGGTATTCGCTTATTCTGCTTCTTTGCAATAAGGAGGGTATTCGCTCATGTCTGCTTATTTCTCCTTTTCTTAATTTTCTCAACTGGCTGGACAGTTTCCTCCATTGCTCTTGTGGGTGGTTCAAGTTCCTTCCTACTTCAAAGTGCAACAACTTTTATTTGCTCCCTGGATTTTGTTCCTAACGTGCTAGGAATATTTCCCAAATTTTGTATAGAAAAGGCATTGGACAATTGATTCATTTGGCTTCTAGATTATGAAAGGAGGAATCATGGTTCTTAGTGACTTACTCAAATTTATCTTCCATCTTTTTTGTGCATTATCTAAAGTTCCAAGTTTATCTAAAATTTTATCCAACTTTGATTCCATCGAGCTCGCTTTATCTTGTTGGAAACTCGATTTCCCTCGAGGCCTGAATTGTCCTCCATTGTTGTTTGACTAGGAGAAGTTAGGGTGATTCTTCCACCCATGGTTGTAAGTGTTGAAGTAGGGATTATTACCCTTAGTTGACCATATTGTGCCCCCATCAAATTCACTTGCTCCTGACTATCCTCCTTTATCAAATAACACTCCACAGTATCAAAGTCTATCTGGCGACAAAGCTTACACTTTAACTGTGCGACCTTCACCTAAGCTAAGGATGATGCCTTCATGTTCTTTAGTTGTCACGTCAAGTTGTCAATCTTCTCTTGCATCTCTATCATTTGATCGCCTGCGACAATTCCCTTCTACTTTCTGAAAGTAGCCTATGGCCACCCCTACTCGTTTGTTCGTAAGCAACTATTTCTTACCATTTCCTCTATCAACTCTTTTCCTTCATCAACAGTCTTTCACATCAAGGATCCTCTCGAGCTGCATCAACCATGCCTCTAGTTGGTAGGTTCACTCCATAGTAGAAGGTTTGCAAAAGGAACTCCTTTGGTAGGTTATGGTGTGGGCACTTCCTTTGCAGATGCTTATAGCTTTCCCACGCTTTGTAATTTGACTCCCTGTTACCTTATTGGAAATTAGTGATTTCCTTAACTATCTTAGTGCTCTTGGTCAACGGGAAATACTTGTCTAAAAAGGCACGCATAGGCTGATCCTATGTCGTGATGTTGAATGGCCTCAGTGAGTGATACCAAGCCTTCGTTCTATCTCTAAGAGTGAAAGGAAACAACCTAATTCTAACAGCGTCCTCTGACATCTGATGACACCAAAAAGTATCACAGATTTGGAGGAAATTCACGATATCTGTGATGGGATCCTTATTCGCTATTCCATAGAATTGCATATTCTACTAAAACGTATTGAGGAGTGTAAGTTTTTTCTCGAATGAGGCTACTTGAATAGGCGGCCTAGCCGCTTCTTGGTTTTACGCATTGAACCCCAACCTCATGAAGTCCATTAAGGTCCTTTGTTGTCAGCCTTAGTTCACTCCGTGGTTCGTGATCTGTTGGAATTCCTTGGCTATTGTCAATTTTCCAATCCCTTTATCTTCTTCTTGCTGAACTTTTATAAGGGTTCGTTCTAGTCGAGTAATATCTAAATATAATGTCTCAACTACACAACTCGAACCTTTTATGGCTCTTATGTTCATATATTAGTACGATTTATGAAATGAAATGAAAGAAACAAAAACAAAAATTAAAAACTGATCTAACACCTTAAACTATAGAACTAAACTATCGCCTCCCTGGCAATGGTGCCAAAAAAACTTGATTAGGGTGTTAAACTATGAAAATGTTTTAATATTTATAACCATATTTCTACAGGCGCACGGGTCATTCATATAGCACCTAAGGTATCGATCCCACGAGGAGGGTTAATCTACTCCTAAAATCTAAGATCAAAAACTACTAAACAAATATTTAACAAATAATAAATTTTCATACGAAGACTATCTAAATCAAATAACCATATCAACTAATAAAACAATAATTGACATTTAACACTTAATTAAAAATAGTCGCGATGATGATTAACAACTTTAAATAACAATTAATGGAAATTTATCAAATTGTTGAGCAATGATCACACACCCTCAAATTTCACCTAATGAGTTTACCGAAAGAGGGAAAGGTAAAATTATTTATCCTTAATATCAACCTAACCTATTACAATTTATCGAATTAATGGTTCTAGATGATCCTATGGTTAATTACTCTCTCTTAAGTTATAATTGAACCCTAAAGCATAAACACATATCAGATTATTAGAAGTTGTAAACTCTCAATTACCAATCTATCTAAAACCTAATTAGTTCTTTAAGTTCTCTAATAAACAATTGGAAACCTAAATGTGTTCTCTTTACACAAGATTTACCAACTTGATTTAATTCTGAATCGATTAATTTACCTAACTCTCGTTAGCCCAAATTAATCGTTTTCTCTCAATTCACCCTCTCAGTTTATTATTGAGATATAAAGCATAGAATAAATCACAATTAATTCGATAAACACATAAAATAATCAGATTTCATCAAGTCAACAATAATAATCCAAAGTTGAGTATAGAACATCAGCCACAATGCAAGTCTATAATCAACTATATATCCCAATTCTATAATTGAATAAAACTGAAATACTTAGGAACAAAACTCGACAAGATGATGGGAGGTCGTGACTTCGGAAAGCTTCTTAATCTAAGAAGCACGTCGTGTCTATATCGTCTTCCTCTTCTCTCTTCCTTAGTCTCTTTCTCGATCTCTCAAGGTTCTCTGTTAGAGTTTCTTTTTTAGGCTCTTTTTTTGGCTATTTTAGGCTCTTAATGTTATCTTTATACTTTGGAAGTTTAGGGTTGATTCGAGGTCAAAACGGTCAAAAAAGCCTTGCGAAACTTGAGTTTTGGCATTAGCTTGACACAGGCCACGATCGTGGCCTTGCCTATCATAATTATGGCCAGCACCTAACCCTCTCTATCACGATCATAGCCCAAAGTACATGATCGTGGATTGGGTCTTGTCAGCTCGCCTCTTTCTGTCACGATCATAGCCTGGCCTATTGTGCCACAATTGTAGGCCATGGTTTTGACCTGAAACTCTTTAAAACTTCTTCGTTCTTTGCCATTTACCTTGAAACACTAACAAACACAATAAGGTACCTTAAAAATATATCATTTAAGCTTAAAGACTCATACTAACCCATAAAAAACACTTAAACACATAAACTAACACAATTAAAACCTAAATACATAATAAACACTCAAATTAACACTAAATACCTAACAAATTAAACCTTAAAACATAATGAAAATCACAACTATTAGTTTCCATAGATTTTTCTATTCAATTCACACTCTAATTATGACTATATAGTCCTAAAAGCAATTAAAGAGAAAATGTTTGTTTGTTTTTTTATTCTCTCTCATTTAGATGAAAACTATAAAAGAAAAGTAAGGAAAACTTAAAAACACACATTGGCCTTGTTTAGTGTCGTTGGGTTGCCTCCCAAACTTAAAAACTTAACTTCACTTAGGTTTCCTCCCAATCAATGCCTTTATTTAGTGTCAATAGCTCGACTCCTTGTTTTCCTTATCACTTGACAAATTATGATCTTTCAGGTGTCGCGTGTGCTTCCTCCACTTGAGTTTCTTTAGGATAGGGCCTTAGTTGATAACCATTCACATTCAACATCTTCCCTATCCTCCAATTCTTAATCTCTACTGAGTTCCTACACTATTGGAATATCTCGAATTTCTCTTCACCTTTTTCCTCCATGTTCAATTTCTCTAACCTACTAGGTAAAGTTAAAGAGTCAGTATTAAAAACAATTCAAAACTCAGTATTTACCTTTGAGCTAAAAGATGTATCCTTTTCTACTTTGAGTGCCTTATTCACTTCTTCGACATAAGCAATTCTATGAATAGTTCTCTTAAGATTCTTAAGCTCCTCTACACTCTTTAAGATCCCTACACTAACATCCTTTAGGTTTACCCTAGGTTGTTAAGGTTGCTCTTCTTTACTTTGTGATGCTAGGCAATTAAGAGTTTCCATCATTTGACCCATCTGGCCTGCCACGTCCTAGAATCTAGACATTATATCTAGGTGGAATTGTATCATATCCTCCTATAACTGATGTATAGTCTGTTGAATACCATGATGAAGTTGAGTATTTTTGGCCATTATAAGATTAAGCAATTCTTCCAGAGATGTACCTAATTTGTGATAAGAAGCTTCTGGCCTATTGGGGAATTACTATATGTCCTACATACTATCAAAGAAGTAATTATGTTGATTATCCCATCCGTAACTAAAGTTTGTATGAGCACTCCAAGCATGTTTATTAGATTGGGAATATAAGTTATAGAAAAAATTACTTCTATCCAGGTAATTTTAAATTTTTTCTTTTTTTAACACATAGACACTAAACAATAAGTGAAAAGATCAATAAATAAATGTAAAAATAATTATGAACAAGTATATACAAAACACCAATTAAAATCAAAAGCTAAAACTAAAACACTGCACTACCCAATAAGAATCCCAAAATTGTCATAGCATGTCGTAACACTACTCAAAATAACTAGACCTATAACTATAATAGTGGTGAGTCTAGGTTGATCCCACAAAAATTGTGTCTAAAGTTTTTTAAATGAAAATAATTGGTGTTTAGGTTATATGGGGTTTGGTTTTGGTTTTCAAATAAGAAAATAAAATGAAACTAATAAAAGCAAATTAAATCAAGCAACATAAAAATCATGAAAATGATTTTAACCTAGGTTATGTTATCCCTAATGATTAAAAACCATTAGTCGCCATAAATGAATCTCAACATAACAATTACTAATTATATTGAAATTCTGGGAATGGATTCTTATATAACAACAATCTAATAGAGCATTTAATCATTCTCACATAACATGCAAATATTAAATGTAGGATAACATAATCAATCCCTAAGAGAAAAACAATAAACAATGAGAGAAATGTTTAATTTGTTTCTTCGGTGTCCATATCACCTCTGAATCAACATCAAGAAGCCTATCCCTACATTGGTCTCCAAGGGTGTTGACCTTTACCTCTCTTTATCCTCCCGAAACCCTTAAAAGATTTCCTTAAATGATTCATATCCATTTTTGATGGATACATAATATTTTTTTACTTAAAAATTAGTAGGTTTGGTAGCTGGTCACTTCTCACAGTCACGAGACATGTTGTATGGGCGTGACATGAAGCGTGACACTTCATGTCACACCCATGCAAGTTGTATCATAGGCATTAGAGTTATCTCACACAATTTTCATGACCGTGAGAGGTGTTTTATGACCATAACAAATTGATGCTAGCTGTGAGTCACGTCTTGCATTCTTCCTCTTTATGTTTTCAATAGTAATTCATCATGTTTATGCATTTCCTTGTCTCCTCTTACTCTAATCATTCTTCTTTTTGCTTCATGAAGACAACTGAGTGTAATTCTCAAGAAGACAACTTAAATATAGTGCTTTTAACTCACTTTAAGTTTTTCGCTTCTGAATTGCACCTAAAACTAACTATAAACTAAAGTGATTATCTTAAACATTTCATATCATTAAACACTATATTTTATGGAATAAATTCGTAACAAATTAAACACATATCACAGACAACTATGGGTCAAAGGATGAGATACCCATGGTCTTCATCTTCTTAACCACGTGATGAATAGATGCCAAATTCAAGTATCCTGTCCTTAAATTTTCAGGTTCATAATTGTTAAAAACTGCCAAATTATTTCTAACAGATTTGTAGATTTTGGGGCAATTGATGAGTAAGGAATAGTTGATAGGGTTTATGAATTATTTCAAAATGCAGGTTGGGATAAATTTCCCAAATTTTCTGAGTTTAAGAAAAATTCATATATGGAATTGGCCATAGAGTTTCTCACTATTTTGGAAGTAGCTAATGAAACTATTGCTAAGAATACAGTGGGTAATATAAAATTTCAAATGATGAATAAACCTCATGTAATCACTTTGGATGTGCTTAATGCTATTTTTGGATTTCCAAATGATGATTTATGTGGTTATCGTCAGGATTTTATGGCTAATGAATTTTGGACCCAAATAACCAATTGTAGAAGAGTTTTTTTCTCTGATTCGATCCAAACCATCTGTCCTGGTGGACCTTGCCCTTCGTTATATCCTTAGATTTTTAGCTTTTACAATATTCGATAGAGGAGATAGCAATGGGTCAGTTTACAAAGATAAATTATTTATTTTTTGGTGTATGGTGCATACGAAGCCTTTTAATGCATTGATATGATTAAGTGCGCATTTAATTGACGTGGTTAACATAAATGTAGGAAAAATAGTAATCAGAGCATTCATGATTAAAATTGCGGAATATTTGTACTTACTAACTAGAACACTAATGAAGCTAGTTATAGGAAATTCGAGTCTCAATTTAGACTCCCTGGTATCTATGAAAGTTGTCAGGTAGGAAGGAGATCAATGTGTTCTTATCGATGATGACACGGAGGAAGCTTCGAGTAGTAAGTAAGCTCGAGTTGCGAAAGTTGAAGTTGATTAAGAAGATGATGTTCCACTACCAGAACCAATACATCATAATGCTCCAATTGCTTCGAGGATTACTAGTCATTGGTAACTTAATTCAGTGCATTCTAGGCCCAATTCATCGAGCATGTAACCCAATCTAAAGCCTTTGAAAGGTAAGCAAATGAGAGGATCTATAACATTGAGGCTAATGTGGCAGGAGATTTGGAACTTCATCGCCAATTTGAATGCCTGCTTCGGACAGTTGCCACCCCCACCTTAGTATGATATTTCTATCCTTTTCCTTTTTATTACTTGTTAATTTAATTTCTTGTAGCCTTAATTTTTTATCCTTATGTGATTTTTTTCATCTTAGTTCCCTCTTCTATTTTCTAATCACGTTGAGGATAATATGATATTTAAGTGCCGAGGTGGGGGTAGTAGTTTAATTATTTTTTAAGAAAATAAAAAATGTTTTTTTGTTTATTTTTTTCAATTAATAGTTAGAGATGTATGGGCATGAAGCAAACTTTATCGAGATTAGAAATTTATAATATTAGTGAATAAGCATACTACTTGCATTCTTAGGCTGATTGACTTGAATTTTGATTTAAAGGACATTAACTTGTTGTGATGGACGAATGACAATTTCTTTGGTGAGATTTTGATCTTTGTTGAAATATTAAACACTAAAATCAAGTGTTCTTTGTTGAGAGTGCTATTTGAAGATTAAGGAACTTTAGAACTTGCTTACTGATATCATTTGAGATCATAAAATCTTATGCAAACATTGAAATGTGGAAGGCAATTAGGATTTACCCTTTTTTTAAAAAAGTCACCATAATTTTACCCTTAGTACACCCCTTTGATCTTATCATGAAAACTTTTCTTTCCTTAAACCCAAACTATGATCCATAACCTTGATTATTTATCCTTTTCATTGCACTGAGCATTTGAAATGGTATAACTGGGTTTAAGGAATAATTTCTTGAATAAGTGTGGGAGAATCATAACATATAATTAGTTATTAAGTTAGGAATGGGTTTGGTTATAACAACTTGTAGCTCTCTGATAGTAGTGTTTTATATGATATTTTAGGGTTTAATTTGTTATGCATTTTATGTTAAATTAAGTGTTTAGTATGCATTTAGGGTTTAATTTGATTATTTTTTGTGTTTAAGTGTTTTTATGGGTTAGTTTAAATCTTTGAGCTTAAATTGTATATGTTTTAGGTACCTTGATGTGTGTGTTAGTGTTACAGGGTAAATAGGGAAGAACGGTGACGATTTAAAGATTTTTTAAAGCATACAAGCCATGATCATGCACAACAACCATGATTATGATAGAAGAGGAAAACACAGAGGCAGCCAAGCCACGATCGTACACTAAGGGCCATTTTCATGACAAAAAGGAAAAAGTGCCGGTCATGATCGTGGCAGGTAAGGCCACGATCGTGCCCTGCATCGAGCTGACATAAAAACTCAAACTTTGAATAATTCTTTAGACAGTTTCAACTCAAGTTTGACTTAGGGCCGTTACGGAATAAATAGGACAGGATGTGACAATTATTGAGGGGGAGATTAGAGAGCCCATAGAGCTGCACAACATGAGCTTCTGGCAAAAATTTGACTGAAAACCTAGATAGAGATCAATCAATTGACGAAGGAGATGAAGGAAGAGGGGCATGGATATATGCTGGACTCGACGTACTTCCCGAAGCATGTGGTTTCCCATAATCACGACTCCAAGATCCATTCCAACAGTATATTCTAATTTTTATTTTGATTTCATTGATGTTTGGGGTTTTAAGATTGATTAGAATTATTTGTCATTGAGTGTTGATTTTTTTTCTAAACTCACCCTCTGGTTAATTTGTTCTTGAGATTAATAAAAATGGTTTGATTGTGTTTTATTTCGATTTATTATGATTCAATTCGATTCTTCATAACTGGGCAATAAACTAAGTGGTTCATCGATTTAGGTTAACAAGATTTAAGTAAATCGATAGGTAGAGAATTGAATCAAACTGGTAGAGTCGTGTAACGAGAGATCGAGCACAGATCCTCGATAGGTTAACAGATAGCATTAGAACTAATTTAGGTTTTGGACAAATTATGGATCAAGAGATTGCTATTTTCATAATTTGAATTAGGGATTAGTAATTAGGGTTTAGAATTATAATCGAGAGAGAGTAATTCACCCTAGGTTCATCTAGGCCCGTTAAGTTAGAAAATTCATAATTGGATAGATTTTCTTTAATTTTGATTAAATTCCCACTTTCTCTCAAATGGTCACTTCTAGGTTGCAATTCAGATTATTTGTATGAGTTTGCTTTTGTTTGTTATTTGGGTGCTTTAATTTCTTGTATTTGATTTTTGATTGATTTAAATTTCTATAGTAGTTGTTAATTTAGGTTTGTGAACTTAGCTGCCGTTAGATTTTAGGACTAGTTCCCTACTTTATGGGATCGACACCTTAGGTACTACGCGAATGACCTGTGTGCTTGTGGAATTTAAAGAGGTTATAAATAGTAAAACTTAGTATGTGCATAACCTTATGAACAAGTTATTGGCACCGTTACTGGGGAAGGAAACTTAGTTATACAGTTTAAGGAGTTAGGATAGTTTTTAATTTTTGTTTTTGTTTTTTGGTAGTTTTACTTAGGAATCGTGCTCTTGTATGGACACAAGAGCCACGAGGGGTTTGAGTCGTGCAATTGAGACGTTAGATTTAGACATAACTCGTTTAGAATTAACCCTTAGGAAAGCTCAATGAGAGGAATAAGAAGAGATAGGAAAGCCAACAATGGTTGAGGAATTTTAGAGACATATGGATCAGGAAGATAACCCTAGAAGGCAACAATAGACGACCCTCAAGGACTTTATGAGGCCAGGGTTCAATCTTGCGATCCAAGAAGTGGCTAGACTGCCTGTTTAAGCGGTCTCTTTTAAAATTAAGCCATCCCTCTTGAACATGCTTGAATAGAACGTCCAGTTCTACGAACTTGCAAATGAAGACCCAAATGATCACATTGTGAGTTTTCTCGAGATCTTTGATACTTTTTGGTATCACTAGATGTCAAAAGATCCAGTACGAATTAGGTTGTTTGCTGGAATCCCTCTCCGGGCGGGTCCACGGCCCGACGTCTTACGTGACATCTGGACCCGTGGCCCATAGGGGAGGAATTCCCCACCAGGGATACTTAAAACGAACAAATTTATTTAATTTACCTCCGTACATAAATTGAGATAA
>JANZXP010000196.1:39921800-39960084 GCA_027576715.1 Erythroxylum flavicans
TTTGGGCTTGTGTCCATAACTACCCTATCATGCCATTTTAACTAACCCTTAAAATGCATCTAATGCATGTAACACACAAAAGAGGTTAAATTTAGGTTGTGACTTGACTATGCATTAAAAGTTCATGATTCAATTAAACTCTAGAATCGAATCGGGTACTGGTGTTAGTCTCAGATAATTCTAATTATGAATGCGATTCGATTAAGAACCCTAAAATTTCAATTATTTTGATGTCCAAAATAAACACTTTAATTCTAGTATATATGTCTTTTTCTAGTCACACTAGAAATGCAATGCTCTACTTGGATTAATTCTAAATTAATCCCCAGGTTTCCAAAATTCTCGAACATCAATTAATCATCTAAAACATCCCTAGGTCATCTTAAATTTATCAAGACAATTTCGACACAAGCCAAAAAAAATATCTTGATGGTCAAAATCATCAAGATAAATGAGAGCCTACTATACACTAAAGAGACTGATCCGATGTCCAAAAATTTTTCGGAACCCTAATTTCAAGCACTTGCACTTAGAATGCTACTAGCATCAAAATAATACATTTCTTATCTCATAAAATTTTTTTAAGGTCTTATAACTAAAACACATAAACATAAGTCATTAAACAAGTCAACTCCATCAGCTTTCAAAAAGCTGACCAATGTTGACGTTGACTTGATTTATTAATTGAATCAAATTCAATTAATTCTGGAAAAATTCCAGAATATTATACACATTCTAAATGTTCCTAATAAAAAATTCTAGAAAATAATTCCTAGGAATTATTTATTAACTTAGTAGAATCAGCCAGCACATCACATGTCTATGACACTTGTCATATTACTTCTAACACTAGTCATACTCTACATCATGCATGCATAAGATAATCACTTTAACAATAAGTGTCATGCATCTCATACACATGCAACATCTTATCTTGCATTTCCATGTAAAAAATTCATAAAAACAAATTTTATAAAAATTAATATGGAATTTACAAGCATGCGTGTTCATCAAATTTCCAAAATTTCCCAGAATTTCATACATGCATCAGGTTGAAACTAAATTTGTAATCAAATAGCAAATGACATTCAATTGCAATTTTCTTTAACAGAAGCATAATATAACACCTTATAAACATTTCTGTGAAAGAAAATCAAAAAAATTTTCTATAATTATTACGAAATTTTCAAAATCAACACATGCATTTAGTTTTTCAAAAATTCCCAAAAACCAACATATGAATAGAATAGATATTAATTCAAAATAAAATAGCAAATGACATTCAATTGCAATTTCCTTTAACAGAAACATAATATATCATCTTATAAACATTTCTGTGAAAGAAAATCAAAAAACATTTCCTACAATTTATACGAATTTTTCCAAATCAACATGTATGATAGTCATAACCTAGCAAACAGTTTGCACATGTTCAATAAATCATCTAATACATACATAAGTGGCTTTGATACCATTGTTAGGGAGCCATAGATTCATACATCACATGCACAACAAGGTAGCGAAAGTGTCAGAATCTAAATTCCAATCCCACGACATCCCCAAAAATCCAAAATCTTAGATGCATACATACACAGATTATAAGAACATGAAATTTCAACACATGTACCTTTGATAATGCTCCTCCTTTCTTTGATCTTCTCCTTATTTGGGTTGTAGCAAATACCAAACACCTTCCTTGATCACTCAAGAACATGCAAAGATGAAGAAAAAGCAGTGTGTAAGGGTGGTTAGAGCACCAAACAAGATGAGTTCAAGTAGATGCTCAAATGGAGAGATAGATCAAGATTATGTTACATACAATTAGATTCATGCAACAGTTGCATAAATTGAATGAACAAGACTCAAGACCACTTCTCTCTATCTCCAGAACACTTCTGGACCCCTTATCCTCTCACTTGAGTGTATTTTAACTTGTTAGTTCGTGTGTACATAAGTGAAGAACTCACTTATGCATCATCTGTCGTCCCTTCGGTCACGATAGGTCATGACCTACTTCAATGATAGTCATGCATATTTTGTTTTTCATCTGATCTTTTATGCATGTGACCCTTAGGTTTCCAGTTGTTTTGGGCACTTGAATTAACTCTTAATCCAAGCAAATTATGGATGATTTCATGCCACTTGAATTAACTCTTAATTTAAGTAAGTCATGAAGGGTTTCATGATGCCAATTTACCGGAATATAAGTGGATTAATATACGAACTTTTCGATAGTTAATTATCTGACTTACGAACCTTTCCATAGATAATTACCGTTTAATTCGTCCCTTCATCATTCTATACCTCACTTGATTTGGAGTATGGGCTATGTGTCAACTCTCACTAGTCTAACTACGTCACATCTAGTATAAGTGATGTTAGTTCTTATCCTGAGATCTCATTACTCTATATGTCATTAAAGACTCTCTTTATGGCACATAACTGCTCTAGCCAGAGACTCCTAAGTAATGACCCCGACAAGAGGTCGTAGGTATCATCTCCTTCAATCGGGAGTGGTGAATCCTTTATCGGCTACCCAATTACCTTTGAATACCAATAACTATACCTAATTACCACTTTATGAGCGACCTTGTCTTGAGGCAATAAAGAATGATGTCAAAACACAGGATTAGTATCCAAGATATCTTTGAGTACCTCAAGTCTAAGGATATTTGCACCATTGTTATAATGAGATTAATCATTGACACTTGATAGATCATCCTTATGATAATCTTATAGCAGTAATCTGATATAGTTACTACTCTTAGTAAACATCCACATGTTAACCCTAAACATCTCGTGCTTACAGTTTTTGAGATCTACTGTTTGATCAAATCAAGAAGCATAACATGTGCTAGTCTATTCTGATTAATAATGTCCTGTCTTATTAATCCTATAACTAGGGATAATTTAGATACTAACATAATTGCACATAATAGGAATCTCATTATCATTATCTCATCATGATTTCCTTCATGCTATGTTTTGTATCATGGACTTTATTAATTCGATTTAAGATCTTTGATAATGCTCCTCCTTTCTTTGATCACTTTCCATTAATTCTTCTTGGGTGTTCCTCTTCTTTTCTTATAGTCCTAAGTACAATCTTCTCGCATCTTCTTATTAAGGCGTTAGCAAGTCTCCTTTTAATATGTTTGAACAACTTAAGCCTTGTCTTTCTTAATTTACTATCGATGCTAGTCATCCTCAACTTGTCTCTTATCACTACATTCCTAATATTATTTCTTCTTGTAAGGTTGCACATTTAACAAATTGTCCTCATCTACACCACTATTGACTTATGATTATGCACATTTTTAATAGGCCAGCACTCCTTCTCATAAAGCATGACTAACATGATTGCTAAATTATAGAATTTACTTTTTTAGTTTGAGTGATATTTTCTTATCACTTAAAACTCATAAGATGCCCATCTAGTTAAGTCACTATGATTTGATACGGTGAATTATATAGTCATCTATTTTGCCACTGTTTGAATGATACATCCAAGGTACTTAAAACAATCTTTTTGTAGTATAACTTTTGTTATAATCTTGATCTCTACATCGGATGTAATCATGTGACTCAAAAAGTTACACTTTAATTATTCAATCTTAGTTCGATTCAATTTAAAGTCATTTGACTCTGATGTTGATATAAATTCATAATTAAGGAGAAAATAGGTAATATTCTAAATGATAATCATAAGGAAATGGGTATTTGAGAGATTTGAGTAGGGCAGAAGTATCTAAAAGTGTTAGCCCCGTAGCTAAAAAAAGAAAGGTTACATAGACATGTAGACCAATAAGGATTTTTGGCAAGAGGCTTAATTTAAGCCAAGGTCATAAAGCTTCAAAGATAGTCGTGTAAATTAATTATTTCATATCATCCTTTTTGTTTAGACTGTTTATTTTCTGTCTTGATCCATTCAAATCTTTCCACCCCTAGGGATGGCAATGGGCTAGCCCATGAGCCTAAATTCAGATGTTTTCAACAAGCTAACCTATGGGCCAAATCAGGCTCAGACCGGTCCAAAGTCTAATTTTTTTAAACAAAACGATATTATTTTGCTTAGAAGAGTTAGGCCTCAGGTAGACCTGGACTTTGGTAACCTAAGCCCGGACTTAATTAAAAAAAGACGTTATTTTACACTTTTAGTTTTTCAAAATTAGCGAGACCAGCCCATGTCATCCCTATCCACCCTTGAGAATTTTTATCGTATTCAAGTAATATTTTAAACATTGACTTATAGAAAATAGAGTAACAAACTTTTTTTGCAGGATTTGAATAACAATTTAACATTTTCTCATAAATTAGGAGAATAAAATAACAATAGCTTTTAATCTCTTATTTAACACAAAAATCAAGTTTACACATGGCACGTCACCTTTATGGTAACAAAAGTTCAAATGAATTGAAGTGATTGAATTTCAAAGCTTCGGTATAACCATCTTTTATTATTATAAAGTCTTGAAACCGATATATTACAACTGGAGATAGTATGCTTGTATTAGAAAGGTAGAGCATGCAAGAGAACTGTAATACCAAAGATTATAGTAGTTGTTTTATTATATCAAGTGCGAATTGAACCCATTTAGAGATGCTCAAACAGGTGAGAGATTAGGCGAGGTTGGTCCAATTTAGCCGTCACAGTCTTGCGTGTCATAATGGGCCTTATATTTATATATTCGTACAAGCCAATCCATTGATGACGAGAGGCGTGTTAGTATGACAATTCAGTCATAATATGATACGAATGTTTCTTATTTGTATTTCTATGTTACCATACAATTAGGCACGCAACTAGATGTGATAAAGTACACGTTTAAGTCTATACAAATTCAACACACACATTCACAAGAGCCACATTGCACAACAGGGGAAGTCATGAGTTTGTATTTTGTGAATAAGCTAAGGAATATAAGAGCCAATTACATAGGTAAGTCAGAAAGTCAAATATGGAGTGCAAGAACATTGTTAACAAGTTGAAATAGAGAAGAAACAAAATAGAAGTAGAAGAGAAGGATTTTTCTACCTGATCATCGTGTCTGGGTTTGAACAACTGTCGAAGAGAGGACAAATGAAGTAAGTGGCAAACGTCAAGTGGCTCTTAATTACTGTAATCAACACATGAGCGAATGAAGCAATATTAGTGGCATAATTTCAGGTAATAGGCATCATAACTTACCATCATTCTTGGCACTTGCCACAGTGATTTGTGAAAAAGACTCTGCAACTATCGAGTTTTGTATTGGATGGTAATTTTTGCAAAGCAAAGTGACTAATAAAGAGTGAAGAGTAAGAAAGAGATGTGACCCCCACTATCTCCACGATCTCTCCCCAACTCTACCATGGAAAACTTATCGTTGACCAACTGTATTCAAATAGTTATTAAATAACAATTATAAAAATTTTAGTATATATATATATATAATTATCTCTGTCAGGCTCTTATAAATTGAAAAGTCTTGTACACTAATGCAGTCCTATAGTAAGGATTATCATAATAATAACATGTTGGAAAGTACATATGGTTTTACTTTATTCACATGTATCTTTTGAGTTGGCCTCCTAAACATTTTCTCTTTTGCAGGTTCTCTGTTGCTTCTTTTGCGGTACTACAAGGCCCTTGTTTTACTTTTATCATCTCTTCCTTTCCTTTTTGACTTTTTCATTTTTCGTGATTTCTTTCTTTTTTCCACATGCTGTTCAGTCCTGGAATCAGATGGGATTCTTCATCATAACTAGGTACTACATTTCTCATAAGTGATAAGATGGTTTACTAAATCTGGTGAACTAGTGAATCCTCTCTATATATGTATGTAAAAATAAGAGCTACACATTTTTCTTTCTCGAAATTGAGATACCTTAACATTATTACAGTTTAAAGTGTTAAACCATGAGGACGCCATATAATGATGACCATGCGTGTAATCTTTATAATAATAACCTGAATAAAAGGTTTCAAATAACAATATTTAATGTGAATCCTATTGAAACATGAGATTTAAAAAAGTATGATAATACCTAACCTTATTTTGTTTACTGTGTTATTAGATCAACCTTTGTTGTTGGGCAGGAGCAGCACAACTAATCACAACGTATCATATATTGATAAGGAAAGGATAATATGTGAGCTAACAATTTCATTAGATGTGGACAGCAGGAAGTGGATGGGCATGAACATTTCAGGTCGCTTGGTTCAAAGGATTATGTAGGACCAATCACGGACGTACTTGTGAAAAAATTAATTATAATGAGCAATGGTTAAAATTTTTGTCCATTACTAATTTATTTAAAGGGTTCCCAAATCAGTTAAATTAGTTAAGGTAGGCCAACGGTGAAAAGGAGGCCCTCATCGTTCTCTTCTTTGTAATTTTGCGGTCCGTAATCCACGGGAGCTTAAAGTTGCCCACCTCTGTCCTTTTGTTCCTTCTTAAACCTACAAGTTTACTCATTTCGTGTATAATTTTATTCCAACGTAACCTCGTTAACTAGAACTCAATAAAATACTGTACCTATATTTACAACCAACACTTATCTTATTAGCAATCAATTGATTTTAAGACTAAAGTGCTTAAATTTTCAAAAAACTACGAGGAGTTGAAAAGGATGAATCATTAAAATAAATAGCTAAACCGGAAATTATTAAAACATTAAATCTTGGATTGTAAAATTCGAAATTAGTGAACCTTCTGATCACAAAAGAATAACCTTACTAATTGCTGCTCGTCCTCAATTTAGATCGTGTTAATATGAACCAAAGTTTGACTTCTCTTTTAAAAACAGATATGCTTGTGATATACCTTAATTAAGTAAGTAAATTTCACATTATAACTTCTAATTTTTTTATCAATTACTTTAAAGTTCAAAATCAATATGCCACAAACTTATTTGCTATTAAAATTTGTATCAAAATCTTATTAGTACCCAATAATAATATCTAACATTCTTTATTCTTTAAGAAGGTGGGTGTTAGAGTAATTGGTAAAGTTGCTCCTTTATGATCATAAGGTTTAGGCTCGAAAAGAGCTTCTTTTTTTTATTATATTAGATATCTCAACTTAGCCGAACTAATCTTAAGCTTCTAAGACCACACTCCAAGAGTCCTAGAGGGTATAAATCTGGAACCTTAAGATCCCTCAGGTTCTTACATAGTCTGTACATTTCTGCGCGCAAGAAGTCGTCACATACTTGATTGGTAAAAATATAAAGAGTCTTGTGCAAAATTTATCCAAAAAATTTTTTTTCTAATAAATCAATTGACATTAAATAAATATGTCAAAAAATTAGTATAATTTATTGCATTACTTATCAAATATTTTATTTTATATCTGTGATTTGTAAATTATTACTTATATTATATTAAAAATTTTGGTTATAAATTTTCAATTATCAATAAATTATACATCCAACTTTTACATTCACATAAAACCAATAAAATAAAATTGAACAGAACCTATATTAATATTAATAATTCCGTTTGCCCAACCGCCCATCAAACCGGTGGTCCACCGTCGATTAATTACGGAATTGCCAAGTCCCACGTGGCACGGATCGGACAACCCATCCCCACACTCCACGTGATATCCAAAAACAGCAAGGGGCAGAATTATAATTACACATCATTAAACCAAGAAAGAGTTTTTGTATAAGAAGAAAAAGGGAACCAGAGAGGGAGAGAGACCATGGTCGACGACGTTGACGCTGTATCAGCTTTTTAGCTCCTCCTCCTCCAAGAGAGAGGGTGTGTTAAACGTCCGAACGACGCAGTTTCGTTGTTTTCTTTCCTTTTCTGCTTTCAACTTTTAAGTTATCGCGTGTTTTTCAAGCTTTCCGGCACTGAAATGAAGAGTCTTGCTTATTTTCACTGTTCCATAGTCTCTTCTTCTTTTTTTTCGTAGTCTACTTTTCTTGTGCTCTTCCCTTTTACAGTTCACATTATCTTCTGTGCTAAGCTCTCTCAGTGATGAGTGGCATTTGATGTAATTAGTTAGTGTTTTCAGATTATATTTATTTCCATTGCTAGTTTGGTTGCCGTTTCTTTTACCAAAATTGGTTTTTGGGATTTAGTAGCAACGGTTAGAATGCGTGCAAGTCGGAGGATGTAACTGAAACGAGGTGTTAAATTTGATATTAAAGATGGTGGGGTGATTTTGTAATTTATGCTTTTTTGGTTTCTGGGTTGCAGAGCTCGAGACTTGTAGGACAGAGCAGAGCAGAGAGAGAGAGAGAGAGGGGCTTCAAATACTCCACTTTCAGGTATTGATCTGTTTCGTATATAAATGCTTTCAAAAACTCCACTTTCAGGTATCGACCTGTTTAGCATATAAATGCTTCTTCATGTATGTAGCTATAAAGAGAGATGGGTGGTTAGAATGGGGACCATACCCGAGTAAAAGTTGCTAACTTTGATTGTCCTGTGAACCTTTTGGAGGGAATTCTGTTAACTTAGTTTTCAAGCATAGTAGGTAACAACTTTCTTCTCTGTTATACGATTGAAATGGGTCAGTTGTTGATGGGAAGACAGAAATTTTCAAAGGGCAATTTAAGTTTTTTTTTTGTTTCTTTTCCTTTTGAATTGTTTTACTTGGGACTAAAGATTAAGCAAATTGAGAGTTTTCCACATTCTAAGCATAGTTTGTCAGTTATCAGTTGCTGTCCATTTTTTGGGTGGTTTGTGATGCTGCCGTCAATTGGCTTCTTCTGCAGTTTGAGCAATTAACTTCTGTTTGTCATTATTTTAAGGTTGCTTTTTAAGTTTTCTTAAATTGGGCTTTTATGGTTGATTGAAACTGATGATGTAGAAATCCTTTTCTTGATATATATATATATATATATATATATATATATATAACAAGTTTTAGTTAGTGATATTTATTGTTACTTGTCTTTTGAGTTAATTGGATGCTACTCATAGAAAGCTTCTTGTTGCAGAACACTCTTAGTAAAAGAAATGAGCCTACTTTCTTTTGGGCTAATGCAACAACCTTGCTTTTAACAGCTAGATTGTCTAGCATTTTGGGAAAGGAGAAGCAGTTGTGAGTATTTACTCCGTTACTTCGATTATTCAACTCTTAGGATTTAGAGATTATGGGTTTATTGTGATTTCTTTTTGGTTGATCTGAGAAGAAGCAACGTTGTAAAAGAATGGGGTCAATTGGAGAGGAACAGCTACCCAAGGTGGAGAAGATGCAAATAACACATGCTCGTGAGGAGAAGATTCTTGTTTTGGTCAGGTTGAGGCCCTTGAATGAGAAAGAGCTTGCAGCTTGTGAAGTTGCAGATTGGGAGTGCATCAATGAGACCACCGTCTTGTATCGGAATACCCTTCGTGAAGGGTCCACATTTCCTTCTGCCTATACTTTCGGTAAGAAATATGGTCGTTGCATCTTGTTTATTGTTGGTATTGGGAATGGTAATGCTTATATGTACGATATGGAGGATATCATTGTTGGGTCAAGTTTAAAAATTTACAATTATCACTGTCCATTAAACTTCCTTGTAAGTCATTGGATCTGATCTTTTTGTGAGGTGAGGGTGCTTATCCACTTCAAGTTTCATGCTTAGAGATCTCTTGTCATTTTCCTTACTTCCAGATCGTGTATTTCGTGGTGACTGTGCTACAAGGCAAGTATACGATGAAGGAGCCAAGGAGGTTTCTCTATCAGTTGTCAGTGGTATTAACTGTAAGTATGATGCTGATGCCTTTGTGTTTGGCTTATAAAGAAATGAAAAAGTTCTCATCTGCAATTGTTTTCAGCAAGCATTTTTGCATATGGACAAACAAGCAGTGGAAAGACATACACCATGATGGGGATAACCGAGTATACAGTAGCAGATATATTCGACTATATAAACAGGGTAATGATAAATTCTGCTGCAATTTGCTTTGCTTTCTTTTTTTTATTCCTTAAAATAAAGTTGTCGATGATGGAATTCCTTGCAAAAATATTACTTTCTCAGCATGAAGAAAGAGCATTTGTTTTAAAGTTCTCAGCTATTGAGATATACAATGAAGCCATCAGGGATCTTCTCAGCACGGATAATACTCCACTGAGACTGCTGGATGATGTGGAGGTAATTCTTACCATTTTAGTTCTCAAAACCATTCGAGAAAACACTCTAATGAGTAGAGATTTTCCATCAGAAAGGGACTATAGTAGAGAAAGTCACTGAGGAAACACTAAAGGATTGGGGCCATCTCCAAGAACTCCTCTCTGTATGCGAAGGTAAGCCGTTTAAGACTCTGCTGTTACTGGAAAATGTTGTTTTCCTACTTATATCGTTACCGTTGCAGCTCAAAGACGTGTAGGGGAGACCTCCCTGAATGAGAAAAGCTCCAGATCTCATCAAATTCTGAGATTGGTGAGTGAGCTCCTTACCCTTTCTCCTTCTTCTTCTCCTTCTTGTCCGTTGTAGCCTTTATGGAGAATTTGTGCAATATCCGGGTCGGGTGCTTATTTACTTTCCTGAATGAAAAATTTCTGCAGACGATTGAAAGCTCTGCTCGTGAATTCTTAGGCAAAGAGAATTCCACCACTCTTTCAGCCACTGTGGTATGTGTCAACATTTGGTTTATTATCAGTTGTAAAGGAAGTGAAGACCTGTCTATCTTATCATTCTGGATTAAAGTTCATAGTAATAACAATGAACTTTTTATGTGCAGAATTTTGTTGATTTGGCTGGAAGTGAACGTGCATCTCAATCAATGTCCTCCGGGGCAAGATTAAAAGAAGGATGCCACATAAATCGCAGTTTACTGACTTTGGGGACTGTCATTCGTAAGCTAAGGTTGGCTTCCTTTCTTTACCATGACAACTTTGAATTTCACTTGACATCTGCACTGGAATATTGTATCACATGAAACTTGTTCGAGTAAGCTATGAATCAATTAATTTAAACCTAGCTGTTAAACTTTTAAAACTGTGCTTGGAAAACCATGTTTTAAAATCCTCTGAACATATCCTCGGAATGCCACCTTACAGTTCTTGAAATCCCTGACGTCGACTGGGACATTCATCACTAACTTGGGTCGAAGTATCATTACAAGTTAGCTTGTTGCTTCTCCAAAATTATTACCTTTGAGTTGCTTTTCTTATAATATGCGATAAAAATAAAAAATATTATCCAGCGTTATCAAGGTAGCAAATGTGCCATAATCATACATGCTAGTTACTTCTGCAGCGGTTTAACTTGCTACACTAATATAAATGTTGAAGACGTATTGATATTACTGATATTGTTACCATATGTGATGAACGGAAAGAGAGCTCCATCTGTCCTTGTGTTTCCGCATGATTTTCTGCTGCTAAATTTTTTTCTTTTTTGCCTACTTAATTTCTACTTAACTTGGTGAACCATATTAGACCTTTTTAAATTGTAAAATTACACTATTTTCCGTTTCCTACCGTGATGGATGCAGTAAGGGGAGAAATGGACACATCAATTACAGAGATTCGAAGCTGACCCGGCTTTTGCAGCCGGCTTTGGGTGGTAACGCTAGAACTGCTATCATATGCACATTGAGCCCTGCACGTAGCCATGTGGAGCAAACTAGAAATACTCTCTTGTTTGCTTGTTGTGCAAAAGAAGTGACAACAAAAGCACAGGTTAATGTAGTAATGTCTGATAAGGCACTGGTTAAGCATTTGCAAAAAGAGTTGGCTAGATTGGAAAGTGAATTGAGAACTCCTGTTCCTGCATCTTCTACTGGTGATTATGCAGCATTGCTCAGGAAGAAGGATCTTCAAATACAGAAGGTAATGTTTTCCTTTCTACACCTAAGGTTTAAATTCCTTTGCCCCTGTTGATATGAACATCTATGGGGGTACAATTTACAAACTGATCGTTTCATATTGGCTTTCTGTTTTATGATGTTATTTTCTTTGGCATTCATGTGACTTGTTTTTTGATCATGTAGATGGAGAAAGAAATTAAGGAGTTGACCAAGCAACGAGATCTTGCTGAATCACGGATTAAGGATTTGTTAAGAATGATTGGACATGAACAAAATCTGGAAAAAGGGGTAATTCCTCTAATTAACTGCCCAGTGATATAGACCTTTGATACAATTTCTATCCGAATACTAATAATTCATAGCTCTCTAATGACAGTCTGGGATCAGTGGTCATCCTAGTCAGCAAGCAGGGGGTATATGGGAAGATGAATGCTCAGTATCAGAATCATCAAGTATGATTGACTCTCATTTTCCAAATGGAGGTATCAGAAGGTTCAACACAATGGATCATGATAAAGACAGCGTGACCAACATTGGGGAACACCAACTTCAGTACAACACCGAAGAGCATTCTTTTTCTGAAGCTTCCTCAATACTGTCAATTGGAAAGAAACTTGTTAGTGCCAATTCATATGCGAGCCTGGAGGATAATGCCGTAGGAGCTGCGGGAGATGGGGATGAGTACTGCAAGGAAGTTCAATGTATTGAAACAGAAGAGGCAAGGGGTGGGAACTTGTATGAACACAATTCTACAGATGATTACGACGGAACACTGTCTTTGAGTGTATCTGGAGATCGGCCTGTAGCAGGGCGGGGGGTATCAATGGTAGCAAATAGAGATGGAGAAGCAGCAAGCCACATGCAAAATGGTTTTACATACGACACATTGGAACAGAGACTTAATCATGTACAGAGAACAATTGATGATCTTGTCACTAATCCTAATGAACAATGTCCATTATCTTCTACAGCCCAGATATCAAATTCCGCAAGAACGAATTTACGA
This sequence comes from Erythroxylum flavicans, assembly GCA_027576715.1. Taxonomy (NCBI): domain Eukaryota; kingdom Viridiplantae; phylum Streptophyta; class Magnoliopsida; order Malpighiales; family Erythroxylaceae; genus Erythroxylum; species Erythroxylum flavicans. The sequence goes on from JANZXP010000196.1 coordinate 39,934,547, forward strand.
AAGACCTGGAGTCGCAGAGAGAATCCCATGAATGGGTCTTCTTCATGGTTTGAGAAGCTAGACCAAAGTGAGAGCACCCCACCTAACGGATTAGAGAAACAATTTGGTGGAAGACCGGAAGGTTTCCACAGAAAGTTTCCTGCACTAAATTATGATGCTGATATTGGAAAATTGTCAAGAAATGGTTCTAGATCATCTTTTGAATCTGGATCCACAGATGACATAAGATCACAGAGTATCCAAGCATCTGTAGATGAAGATATCCCCAGCATTAATACTTTCGTTGCAGGTTTGAAGGAGATGGCCCAGAAAGCATATGGAAAGCATCTTGTTGACGCTGAGGTGAGAATGCTCTATTCTACTTTCTCCTCGACGTCCTTTCTATGAATTGGGTTACTTTTGGTCTCGTAACGCCTCTCAGCTGCACTTTTGACATGATTTTTTTTCGGCATGTTAGGCTCAAGAGACAGAGTCCATGGCTGATAAATTAGAAAAGAGCGTGAAAGATATAGGATTGGATCCCATGCATGGAGTGGAGAACTCTCATGATTGGCCCTTGGAATTCGAGAAGCAGCAAAAAGCAATATTCGAGCTCTGGCATACATGCAATGTTTCAGTAGTCCACAGAACTTATTTTTTCCTGCTCTTTAGAGGTGACCCGACAGATTCCATTTACATGGAAGTAGAGCTCAGGCGCTTATCTTTCCTCAAGGAAACATTTTCTCAAGGAAGTCAAGCTGTGAAAAGCAACCGGCCACTCACTTTGTCTTCAAGGTTTGGTCTCTCTCCCAATTTACGAATACTATGTCCCCTGGTTTTCTCTTGTATCTTTTGGACAATCATACTCATGACCTGGAAATGAACCCACATGCAACTATCCATGATAAGCCTAATGGGGTAATATAAGAAGCTAAGAAAGAAAATATTTTGTTCATCTGAAATCTTTAGAAATGATACAAAGTTTTCATTTCCGGCGAGGGATTCCAGTTGTTTGCTTCACCTAGACTCTTAAGAGATTTCGCATGCTTAATACTTCAATACAACATGTTGCATGCCAATTCCTGTCTTGAAACTCACCTTTGAATAATGAATGCCCTGCATCATTTTTTGCAACTCACAAAAGACCTGAGACTTACGTTATCTATTTACTTGGGAAACAGCATCAAGGCCCTTCACAGCGAGAGACGCATGCTGAGCAAGCTGATGAGGAAAAGGCTGTCAGAAGAAGAAAGGAAGAAGCTGTACCAAAGGTGGGGAATTGGGGTCAACTCAAAGCGAAGGAGGCAACAGTTAACTAGTCGTTTATGGAGCAATCCCAAGGACATTGATCACATCAGAGAGAGTGCTAGTGTAGTTGCAAAGCTGGTGAGATTTGTAGAACAGGGACAAGCTTTCAAGGAGATGTTTGGGCTTAGCTTCACTCCCCCAAGCTCGAGGCGCAAGTCCCTGGCTTGGTCTCACACCAAGTCCTCACTGATGTAGGCCGTAGGCATATGTTAATACATGCAGCCACGAGAAACGTGATTCGCCACGCAGATTTGAAGTAGGAACAGATTTTTTTATTCTCATAGTTGTACAAAACTGTAACGTATTTGAACCGAATCTTCCGTTTTTGGTTTACTTCAGAATATTCGTATTTTGTCGAATACTGTTTTTCATACAAAGAAATGTTTAATTTAATTAATGTTTTTAAAATCGGATACGAGTATTTTGAGTGTTCAATTCGTTATAAAATCACTATAATTATTCAATAAAAAGCAGATTATATGAATAAATAAAAAATAATAAATAAAATATTTATTAAAATAAATTAAAATGCTTTTATAAAATATAATATAGAAATAAAACACTTTATTGAATTAACTTAAAATTCTAAATAATAATAAAAATTATAATTACTTAAAATAAAATAATATTCTTTGTCGTCATATTACAAGTAGCATCAACGAGGTCATTGAATCTTTGATGTTTCGAATGGTTTTGTTTTTTTAACATGAATACATCCAAAAATACTCTAATTATATTTGCAATATGATGCAAATACCATTTGATAGAATGATTTAATAACAAATTTTCTTACTAAACAATCTCCAACACATTCATTTTTTAAATTAAGAGATAATACAACACATTTATCATACTACACTTTTTTCATCATAAGTTCTCTTTTCATAGATGATCTATTAAATCTTATTTTCTTTATTTTTCCCCTTATTGTTACAAATAATTTTCAAAAATTTAACATCACCGATAGAAAAATTCAATAATACATAGCCTTATCTTTAATTAGCAGAGAGACTATTTTTAAAATTTGCCGTTAACTTAACTAAAATTTTCGTAATTAATTAATGGAATTTCTAAAACCTAGGATTAGAATATGCCCATTAATACTTTTAACATTGTCAATTGACAAGGTATATCAACGACTAGATGAATATATATATAATTTATTAAATATAACTCACCACCAACTATTGTCTTTAATTTTACTAACATAGATCATTGTATAAATTAAAACTTTGTTTATGTCAAATAAGACATAAATTATAATATATGGAATATTTAATAATTTATAGTTATAGATAGAAATAAATAGATAGTCATTTGATTTTTCTATTTATAAAAATTCACATAGATATACTACTGTGTCTGGGCCAATTAAGAGTGATAAAAAGCTTAGTTGGGCCTTAGGCACGTTAAATCTAGCCTAAATATCCAAGCCCAATTTTCAACTGAAGCCTAGTTCAACTAAAATTGACCCATTAATTATGGGAAATGTCATACTCCAAAATTTTTGTCACATTCTATGCGACACTCCAAGTAAGAGGAGCTAATACAAAAATTCAAAGAGTTAGGTCTTGTTTAGATTGAATTTTATTTTTCTATTTTAATTTTTTATTCTAATTTTTAAAAATAAAAAATGTTAAATAAAAATATAAACAAATTAATTTTATGATTAATTGAGAAAATAATTTTATTTTAATCTCTTACAAAATATTTATTAGTAATTATTAGTATATTTATTTAAAATATTAATTACATTTACAAAATTTTATTTATAAATTAATATTTATTTACTAATATAATTTTAATTTATTTTAAAGTTTATACATTTTGACGATATTTATTTTAAAATGTATGTTATTAAATATTTTTATTTGAAAATATTTTTACTTTAAAAACAAATTTGTACTTTTAAAATTAAAATAATTAGTTATATCAACCATACTTTTATTTGTAATTAATATTAAATTATCAAATAGTTTATATTTAATTGATGGTAATTCAAATTATGAAAATTTTTTTAATAATTTTCATAAGCCGGAAAATTAGACCGATAAAAACAAAATATAAAAACTAGAAACTTAACCAAAAAATTTTTGTATAGAAAGACTGCTAAATTTCCAAATTAGATCTACGTAAAATTGAGATTTTCAACATTCAATTAATATTTTCATATATTTCTTATTTACATTATAAAATTAAATCGAATTGGACATATAAGATATAATTTGACCAAACTACACTAATAATTTGGCCCCAATGCCTTACTCAAAATAAATAATTGTCCTGTCGTGTCTCTTTTTATGGACAACTAATTATACTTGTTGGCCAATAAAATCATACAATCCAATTTGGCTATTAAAAAGTTTTGATTTCCAAATGAAAAAGGACAAAACAAAAAAGATGTAGCCCTAGTAATGTCAGCACACTCTATATATGTTATAAAAGGGCATTACTCCAAAAAAGTGCTTGCTTTGTTCAAGCACCGAACGAACACAGGCGTCCCAGGCCCAGGCTTCAGTTTTATCACCGAAGACAGGGTGAAGCATCACCGCCAACCGACAGAATGTGGAAGAAGTTAGCCATTTTCTGCTCTGTCATAAGCGTTCGATTTATGCTTCGGTGCAAATGTAAAGCCATCTGGAACCTTGCCAAGTAGCATTTCCGAGATTCGTATCTGCAAAAACATAGAACATGTGATTATAACTATCATACTCAAGAGTGGTGTTCAAGGTAATGACATACCCAGTCAGCAGCAGAATCGGAAGCCATAAGCGTTTCAAGATCATCACGACCATAATATGAGGGTGGGCGCCAGTTTAGCCGTTGAGGGATGACATCCAAAATACCAACAGGTACATATCTACATGTATAGCTAAGCCATTCTAACAAGAAATGCCTAGTTGTCTCCACTCCTGCAGTGTGTCAAAAAGGATTACAATCGTTCGTTTTTGAACAGTTAATGCCCCAACTCGTTTTATCATCACTGATTGATCGCCTACATAATCTTCTTCCTAGACGATAACGGATTTGTCTAACATGCATGTTCAAATTCTCTTGTACACATGAATTATGCAAGGGTTCTTGTGCTATCTCTCAATGAAAGGAAATGGTCTACAAAATATTGTTAAATGCATGCTACAAGACACTCGAGTCCAACAGTACAGAAACCATATTATTGCAATCATTTCCCATCCAAAGAACACACACATGACAAAAAAACGCATTCATCCATGATACAGAAATTTACAAAGTTAAAACACGTAATTAATATATATTCATCAATGAGGCAAAAACAGCTAATTAATCTATAATTCATCAATAAGGTATACCTTTAGTGTCAGAACCCCAGTGTTCAAGGCCAAAACGCACATAATCTTTCAATATATCAAATCTTTCTCCAGATCTGATGTCCCAGTGTCTCTGTTCTTTGATTTCAGTCAATATCCAAGGCTGTAAAACAAAATAACATATCATCATTGGGGGCCAAAAACCAACATTCAGAAAAAGAAAGGGCACAGAAAAGACATTTTCTTCAGACTTGAAACTCAAATGGTAATGAATGGAAATTCAAAATTCCAATCGCTAACCTTAATTAATGCTCCTCTCGCTATCATGTTTGAAGAGAGCTCAGGGCAGTCAGATATATGCTTGTTCCAGTCTGTATAAGAAAAGATATCCCCATTTCCCAGTACTTGCAAAGGTTCGGGAGCCAATCTAGCGCATTGGTATATGTATTCCCAATCAGCAAGCCTGCTATACCGCTGCTGGCGTGACCGACCATGTATTGTCAAAGCATTTGCTCCCCAATTGTGAATATCCGCAATCAGTGAGTCAATACGGTTTTTCCCTTCAAAGTAGCCTGTCCGCACCTAGACAACAAGCGCAGGCTGTATAATGCACTTAAATCTTGCTTAGGAAGAATAATTTAGAAGCATGGAAAAAGAGAGGATCACAAAAAGGAAAACAATTCAAAAATGACAAAAGAAGAGCATTGAAAGGATGATAGCAAAACAGGAAAATAATGAAGGAAAAACGTAAGTCTGCACCTTTTATGAGGTTAATATCCAATACTGGAAATGACATACAGCAGTTTCTTTTTTATTAATTATTACCTTGATAGTTATAGGTGTCTCCACTGTCCCAGAAGCAGCTTCTACAATGTTTTTCATTCGCATTGGCTTTGTAAGAAGAGATGACCCAGCACCTTTGTTGCAAACAATATCAATAGGACATCCCATATTAATATCAATGAAGTCCAGTGTACATTCCTGATCTATTAGTTCAACTGTACGAGCCACAGTATCTGGATGTGCCCCACATATTTGAACACCAAACAAGTCCTCACACGAATGACGTCTCAAAAGAGCCCATTCTGATGCTTGTCCCTACAGTCACAATAATTTTTTATTCAAATTTGTCAAACTGAAATCAAATTATGCACCATTAAATATAAAGAACATTGAAGCTTGGCCCAAGTACTTGAACCAAAAGGCTAAATTAAGAGAGATTTGGCAAAGGGATTTATGGAGTGCCTGTACCACAGGACGTAGGCATGCAAGATGAAATCACTCATTTGGTAGATTCTATTTCAAAAGAAAAGTAGCATCTGTAATCAGCAAGCAAGCATCAATGCATGCATTCATAGATGATACTCATATACTAGAATCAGAACAAATGCCAAGCTCTATGTCATTTTGTAGGAAAAGATCTAATTGAACTACAAATAAATATTGTCCACACAAATGGAGAGTTAAAAAATATGTGAAGAGCGAGCTACCAATACATAATAAAAATAACGACTTAAGATGGCCAGCTATTTATGCTTCAGAAGCAGTAACAACGCTGTTGAAGAGGACATAAAGCCTTGTTGACAGGACTTAGCCATTTAGATCAGTTAAACTCGTTAACAAGCAGAAAGTAGACCTGCAAGAGATTTGTGCACATTGCCATTTCACCACAAGTCACATCAGCTCCTAATACTTTGCAAACCCTTCGGAAAGGAAGATTTCCTACAGTTGTTAAAGGTGCGAGATACAGCTTTCCACTAAAGTCAATGAGTTTTTTCTCAAGTCGGTGGGCTTTTAAACTTCTATCTGTTTCTGTTAGTAAACCCTCAGTTGTTGGAACAGGGTCAGTTTGTAGGCAGCTATTCTCCACGTGTTTCTGCAGGGTACTCCTAGCTGTTGCAAATAGCATTTCAGGTAAATCACACAAGTATAAAATAATACATAAAAGTTTCTAAAAGGCTCTCATTCAGTCATTCGTAAACAATAAGCATCAACCACCTTCTTCAGCAGAGCAACATTTTTCTTCAATGACGGATCTTGCCTTCTTCAGGGGTCTAAGTCCTTCTTTTGGTATTGTTCCATCTTCATTATCATTAACTGAATCTTCTGCAATGTAATCTGATTGGTTTGTTGGCTCTTCAGCACAACCATTCTCATTAGTGGTATGAGAACTATATACAAGAGTTGGGTCAACTTCCTCCTCAACCGGCTTTTTCATCTTTGATTTCCCGAGTCCCTACAAGAGAAAAGCAAGAATAATAGAGACAAAACAAATAAGAATTAAGGAGAACCACATAAAACAACCGCAGCAACAACAAAGATTAAAGGATTCACGCATTCAAGTACCATAAGATTAAGACCCAAAGCCTTAAGTTTGGCATCAGCCTTAGGAAACTTCATCTTGTTCTTCCACAAAAGTTTCTGAATATCCTTATTCAATCCGTTGATCTCAGAATTAACCTTTTCCACTTTCACACCATTACCCACAACACCATTTTCTTTATGGGCACCATAAAATCTACATGTCAAGCCATAAGGACACCGCCCTACACCGGTCGTGAACGGACATTCTCCAACAAGGTCAGCCGGCTTCTACACTAAGTAACACAAATCAGCCATAAATTCAAAGAGAAGAAAACATTTTTCAGCAACTGAACTAAAGTAACAGCAATGGATCACCGCACCTGAGCTTTAAATGCTTCAATGTCATGACTAAACCGACACCTATCGTTATAAGGACATGCACTAACATCTCCACTCTTCGCTATCTCAGGACAGAGATGAAGTGCAGATTTTCTTTCCTGTAACATCACAAAATTCAACTTCCACCTAACTCAATCACTTCCAACAAAAATTTTAAACCCCAGTAGACTAAATTGAGCACAGCTTTCCAGAGCAAACGAACCTGACGTCTTTCGCGTTTGAGCTGTCGTTTGGACTTCTTCTCCTTAGCCACTACGCCGTCCTTAGTCGTTTTTACGTCCGTATTATCGGTAACAGTAGCGTCGGTCTGGGGGATGCGGGTCGGTGGAGGACGGAGGAACTCCAGCTTTACCGGAGCTATGGCTTTGGCCACCATCTCCTCCGGCGATGGGTGAGTAACCTTGGAGTTCGATGATTGTGGAGGCAGTGGTTGCGTCGGTTCCTCCATCGTGTGAACTGATTCGACCGGTGGCGTCTCGGTCATTGAGGATGAGTTGACTCAGTTCGTAGTTGTGCGCTTTTGGGTGGACATGAAAGTTTTATTAGCAGTTACTACAAAGTGGCACTATCGTGTAGGGTTTTCGCCATGAGCGAAGACAGCCTTTGAATAGAAACGATGCTCCTCCCTGCCGTTTAAGTCTCACGGCTTGATCTATGCATCAATTTAAAATTTTTAAGTTCTTACGTTCCAATTCAGTCCTCCCCGTAAAATCAATTAGAGATGCCACTCTCGGCCCAATCTACGACTTAAAAAGAAAGGTATAAAATAACGTTGTTTTGTCAAATTCGATTTAAAAAGAGGATAGACGGATCGGGCATGGCCCTTTAAGACACGGGTTGGGCCTAAGAATGTCAATAAGTCGGGTCAGGTTGGGTTGTCCCTGGCCTGGCCCGACTCGTCCCTAGACATGATGGCCCGTGGCTAGTGTCCGACCTGTGGCCTAGTAGGTAGAATGAGCCCGGCTCGTAGCCCTGCTCGTCCAGGGCTATAGTCCAATAGGCCACAGGTCGGGCCGGGTCAGGCCTACCCATCATTTATTTTTTTTAAGAAAAAACTTTTTAATCGACTTCTTTTTAGATAAAACACCGTTGTTTTGAAAATAATAGACGGCCCACAGGCCGATCCATGGCTTATTCGGACAGACCATGATCAGCTTATGGCCTACCCGTAATCCGATCAACTAGAGTTAAAAGCGGACCAACTTGGCCGATTTTGTCATCCCTAACTGGGCCACCGACAGGCAGCCACAAGCCTAGCCACGAGCCTAATCCATGATCATCCCTAAAATTAATCTAATTCAACCAATTCGTTACAATAATTTTAAATATTAAACTCACCACATAAATATAAAAATTGTGGTAATTAAATAAAATATAATTGTGTTATATATATATTAGTACTAATTTTATATCTTAATATATAAAATCACATCAAATTTAAATAAAAATGCTAAATTATTTTTAAATAAAAATAACTATAAAAATATATAATTATGATAACATTTGCATAGTAAACATTTATTTAAAAATTAATTAAGAGTTCTTCAATGACATCATCTCTAAAAGAAGAATATTAACTAAGTTATAGTTCTTCGACATCCTTGAAGAATCTTTTATCACAGAATAAACAGTTAAAATATAAATATATATTTACTTAAATAGTTTTTGTATCTTTTAATCTCTTTTGTAATAGTTACATGATTGAGAAACTGTTGGGTTATTTACACATATAGGATTTATTTTTTTATTTTATAATTCGGAATAGACAATATAATTTTTTTTATGTAAATTTTAAATTCAAACTATTTAATTTTTTTTATCTTAACCCAAACATTTTTCTCTTTCCATAACAAATAGTTACTATACTCTTTTAGGCATTGCATTTATGATTTTAAAGGGCTGCGGATATATTTAATTATATGGAATGATTATATTAATTTTAATTAATTTATATTTTATTTTTGTAAATAATAATAATATTATATTTTGAAGAATTATAATATGACGAATATCTTTTATTGATTAAAATGATTTAATGTAATTTTCTAATTTATAGAATTTTATTATATAAAATTAATGTGCAAAATTTTTAAATTATATTAATTTGCATATATTTTATTTCTAGATATGATGGAAATTAATTAATTCAAAAATATAATATATTATATTAAAAATTATTAACATAAGAGTATAATTACAAAAAATAGAAGAATGATGATAAAACCAATCATTTTTTTAGTTTTTTAATTACAAATTTCAATCAAATAGATTTTGTTTTCAATTTTTATATTAAAAATCTCATTGAACAATTCTCCTTTTCAGATATGTAAGTAAAGAATAGAGACCATTAGGCTTCTGAGACCAGTTGATCAACCAAACAAAAGCCCCTGAGGCCTGATATCATTGCTTGAAATTCAAATGAACACACCTGGGAGGCTAAAACCAGAAGCAGAAGCTATTGTAACACCATGCTTCTTACCGGAATAAACAGAAGAACATTATCAATTCAAACTCCTAAAGGTCTTCTTAAACACGAGGTCTAACAAATTGTTCGGATCATGTATTAGATTATCTACCATTATAAATATGATTATATATGTTTATGCCTATATTATATCACCTTAAGGAAGTTCCAAGCCAGGAACGACTTGCAGGGTTGTAGTTTGCACCCCATCTCAAAGGACTTCTAACGTTGTTGGACGCTTGAAAATCAATGAATGAATCTTGAGAAAACGATAAATATAATTTGACCTCAACGATAGCTATATCATCTCTTACAGGCTATTTATTTGACTCTGATTTCGGGTTTGTGCTGCCATGGTGCTGTTGAGGCTGTGACTGCTGCTGTTGTTGCAATTGATGCATGTTCTGTTGCTGCTGCATTTGTTGCATATTGAGTTGAGAAGATGGCGGTTGCTGCAGCTGGAACATCTGGGCGTTAACAGAAAGCTGCTGAACCATACCCTTAGTTGGGTCAGAATCCCCACCGAGCTCTGCAGTAGCAAGCTTCAATCGCCTAACCTCTGCCGATAACGCCTCATTTAGGGCTGTCAAAATTCAACAACAATCACACATGAAGTCGCCAAGTAGGCTACATGTTGAAAGATTGAAAAAAGAATTGGCAGGACAAAGAAACAAGTTTAATTCCCCATTTCATCATTTCCTCCAATCAATTCTCCGCAAACAGATAAAAAATGTGAACTACAAAAGAAGTCTAGTGAACCTGATTATGCCATTTTCCAGTATGGACTGTTTCAATGTCATATCATTATCATCATGTCATTGCATTGTTATGTAGAAACTCTAGGAAACAAAACCTACAGATGCATGACTAAGTACCGAGTAAATTGTCAAGGTCGTGTCAGTCTATGAGAGAGAGAAAGAGAGACGAGGATGTCAGGAGATGTACAAACAGTTAATATGAAAATAAAAAGCATTCAATAATCCACCCTATATTAAGATAATTAAGAAGCAATCAAAACGAATTAACAGATTATACAAGTATAAAATCTCAGCCTAAAAACTCCTAAAGCAACAGATATTCGAGTTATTGCAAGAATTATGGTGGAAGTTACAGAAAAAGGCTTCAAATCAAATAAGTCACCCAGGAGAAGTGAATGACACTCGCGATTAGCCTGAATATTCAACTTTCTAGATCCTTTTAGCACAATTAATTGTCCTATGGAGCAGACAATGACAAACAAAATAATGAATCACACATATGGTAAACAGAGACAAAAATATTTTGAAGGGAAGACAAGTCCAAATGAATCCAGGACTTAATCTTGACACAAAAAAGGAAAATGACATAAAAAGTAGGTGTGGATTATCTAAATGGAAGGGATCGGACACATACCATCTCGGAGCTGAGCTTGCTGCTCCAAGGCTTGGAGCCGAAATTTCAATTCATTATTCTGATTTGTAAGACCAACAGAATCCCTCTATGCATAACATAATAGAAAGCACCAATATAAGTTAGAAAAGCAGAGAAGGCAACATTTATCAAAAAGAACTTCAGCAACCCAAGTTGGCACCTGTAAAAGAGTAAGTTGTGCAGATAATGTCGTGGCTTCTGTCTGCAGGGTCTGAACTTTGTGCTCCAATTCTGAAATGTATCTCATTTTCCTTTCTTTGGATCGTGCAGCTGATTGACGATTTGCCAAAATTCTAAAACAAGCAATCGATGAGGAAAGCAGAATGTAGATGCATGGCCCTATAAGAATCATTGGACTAACTGTCCTAATCACTAGGGAAAGGGAAGTATACCTTTTAGCACGTTTTGGGTCAGATGAAGCAATCTCAGCAAGTTTCTCATTTGCCATAATTTTCTTCAGTTCAGGGCCAGTAAAGTCTCCATTTCCAAAATCTAAGCTAAAGGTATTCCCATCAATGGAATTGCTGGGTGACAGTTGACCAGGACGAGTACTTGGAGAAGGTGGAAGCCTTGGAGACTCATCACCAAAATTGAGTTTGTCCATGAGACTATCCATGGAAACACTTCTATAGTGTCTAGTGGTTGGAGCTATATCTCCACCGGCAGTCCTTTTGATCCCTTCCCTCTTCTCCATTGAAGAATACAATCCACCTCTTGGCAGGCTACTTCCACTTTCATTGACACTGCTTTCTGCTTCATTATCACTGCTACCACCTCCATTTGTCTTTGTTCCACTATCTCTACTATCCAAATCCTCACGATTCTCGTTACCATTCTTGTCATCTGTTCCGGATGAATTCAACACATCAATATTATCCAAATTCATAAATGTGGAAATAAAGTCATCCACAACTTCTCCTTCAGATTTCCTCTCACCCATCCCCTCAGTACCACTATCAACACCTTTATCCAATTCCTTCTTCACCAGTTGAGACGGTTTAGGCACCCCAGAAGTCTCTCTAACAGATGCCGACCGCTCCAAGCTACTACCAGGACTCCTCAAAGGAATAAGAGGTGGCGAAGACTGCATCACATAAGTAAACCCAAAAGGAATATCGCTATTAGATCTTCTATGTGCTTTCCGAGGAGGTAAACCCTCACCGACCTTCATATTGTTGCCTCTACCAAAAGGTGAAGGTGGCAACACCGAATGAGAACTTGCGTCTCTATCCTCCATAGACACATCCATTGACATGGACTCTGAAGCAGAAGTTGAGGAAGAGTCCCTGAAAGTTGCGGGACTTAAAGGTGGCAACGAGTCAAGAGAGAAAAACGTTGATGGTTGTGACAACGATCGCGAGTGAGTCGGTCCCGGGCCAAAATTCTGCGAACCCATTTGCTGATTTACTGGCCTAGACACCGGGATCTGAGAATACGGAGAAATGGGTGGGATCTGATTGGGGTGTGACGGTGGTATCCCTGCTCTTTTTCCGTTGTCAGCACCAAAATTCTGAGCAAAATGTCTAGCTCCCATTTGGTTTTGATTCAACTGTGGAATATCAAGTTGGCTCATCAATGAAAATGGCTGCTTTGGAATGCCAGATGATGACTGCGTTGTACCAAATGAAGATTGAAGCCTTTGCATAACTTCGCCATTAGCTTCTTTAGTATCACCCATTCTGCAAACTCTCACACTACAAAGCCCCAATTCAACTTAACCCAGCTCGCCTTTCACCAGAATCCAATCAACAAATCACATAAAACACACCAAGACTCTTCAACTAGCAAACAAACCAAAACTCAAAACAATCAAAAGGAGCATAAAGAACAAAACTTTGCAAGAAAAAAGATCAGCTAATGAATTAAAGGAAGCATCTTTAGCCATTGAAAAAAGCAAAGAAAACTAAAAATTACATTTTACACCTGTATCCACTACCTTGTTTAACTAGACCCCAATTTCAAACAAATGGGCGTCCAAGACATGAAGGCCACTAAGATGCTTCAATTCCTCCACGCCACAATTTAACTTTATCTGCGACGGAAATGACAAGGTGAACAGGACCAACCATCAAGAGCAAAACACCCTCGTACTTTCCTTTCACTAAACAACAAGAACTGAACCTAAGTGTTACCGTAACATCTTGAAGTATCTACAAGTACGTTTTCCTCTTAGTCTATGCTGTGCTTTTCTTTTCTTATATTTTCTCCAAATGTTTCTATTGCAACGAGGACGAGGACTAAGACACGGACTTCATGAGGAAGTTGGAGGACGCGTCAATTTAATAAGAAATCTCATTTGAATTTGGACTGAATTTGCATTTCATTCCGACCTCGTTTTCATTGGACGTTTGTTTCCGCAACTTGTTTAGCTCTAAGTCTCCGCTTCCAAAATTGTCGGGTCTCGTTTTTTAATTGATTTTCTTTTTCTCTTAACTCTCGGAAAAAATTATTTATTAGGATAAAATGTTACATAATTGACGGCTTCTATTCCCTTACCCCCTTTTCAGCCACGCGCTATCTTTTTCCGTGACTGCCAATCTTCTTACTTCCTTTGTTTTTCACCCTTTTGACTTCGATCCTTGTTCTTGCCATGTACGCCAACCTTCTTTCTTTTTCTTTTTTAACTTTGTATACGCTTTCTTATCGTTTACTGACTTAATGAGAAGGACTGCATTTTTCTTTCAAACGTGTCATGAATGTGTCGAGACATTTAATTTATAATTAATATGTAATCTTTTCTAAATTATTAGGAGATAACGATTTATACATCACCCATCAATAAATTAATTCATCTTATATTGACTGTTTAAAGTATATGATTAAATATAAAAATATTAAAGGGTTTATAAGTGGTAAGGGTCAATTATTTAAATGACTAGTTCTAGTCATTTTGGCAATAATTGACCCAAGCCTAATTCTTGTTAACGGGCCCTACACTCTATTTATATTAAAAATTCTAATATCGTATCAGAGCAGTTTTGGTTCGAATTATTAATTTTCTTGTTATCCGTTTAAATGTCTAATCCCAACAGTCTGGTCCGGCTATCACTACGTTTATTTCAAGTGACAACTGAATGTCTAATCCCAGTTACACTTGAGGGGGTGTTAGAGTATCTCATATTGACTAAATATGAAAATGTTAAAAGATTTATAAGTGAAAAATTATCCAAATGACTAATTTTAGTCATTTTGGCAATGATTGACTGAAAATCAATTCTTATTAATGAGGTCTACACTCTACCTATATTAAAAATTCTAATATTGACAAAATTATTTGTAGGTGCATATAATTAATAAAGTGGCTTCTACCTACTTGTTCAATTATCATAAATTACAAAAAGCAAAAATTATTTAGTATTTATTAAACATTTTACTGATATATTTTTAATAAATCATAACAATGTTTATGTAAAATTATTTAATTTTTATATTATGTATCATTTTATAAATCAAATAAAATACTTAATTACTCGAAAAAGATTGTTTTGTTATTTCAAGTTTTATTGTAATATTTTAGAAACAACAATTATTATTCTTGCCATAACTACTACAAAATTTCCCCCCGCTTTAATGCAAGTATATGATTTTATAAAATCTTGGATACTTTTCCAAGTTAACATCTAATATTGCCCTAATAGTTCAAATCCTTATCTGAATTATGGATTCGCTCTCTATCAAGTTTTAGATTATATTCCATAATTTGGTTAAACATTGGATTAGCATATTATGTTATATAATTCAAAAAATACGTTGACCAACCAAAATAATTGCATTTTAATGTTCTATAACCATTCGTTTTTTTACTAATGTTTTAAAAATTAAATCGGCTTGACCAGTTTTACAACTATCAACTTTTCAGTTCGAATTAGTTTGATAATTTTTGATGTTAAAAACCGTTAGCTTTATTAATTATTAAGTCAGTTTTTATAAACCAAAATAAACTGATTAATTTTTATTTGATAGTTTCTTTTTAATTAAATTTTAAAATTTTCAATAGATAAAGATAGACTTCTTTAATTATTTTTTAATTGAGCTTTAATTTCATTTAATATTTATATTTAATTACAATTAAGTTTTTAAAATATTGTTGTCAGGAAATTGGGATTGCTTGAGTTTTTGGCATCAATGACTGATTAGGATATTATCCTAAAAGAAAAATATCTTGGTAGATATATTGTTACTTGCTACGCTTCTTACCTTGGTTTACAAGTTTCATCCAAAGTAATTCTTTAAATCTCCAATGTTAATAGACGACTTATATATGGAAGCTATTAGTATTATTACATCTGATTTTAAGCTTGATAGCCTCGTGACCGATTTGGTCCTTATCGCAACTCTTATTTGTATGAACTATGAGTATTACAGTTGATAAACCGTGCCCTAACATACTTTAATTATAAATTTCTCAAATGTGATATAATTAACCTTGTTATTGCATAAAATGAATTATGTATATGGACTAACTTATTCCTAATCATTCTGCTCATCCCAAATGTTGCATCCATGTTTGAAACTTAAGAAAAACACCTCTAGACTAAATTAATACAAAGCCAAAACTACATTTGACCTACTTATGTACAATACAAATTTAGTGTTGACCATTGCATTGTTATTGTCTCTTAACTCCTAATATGTAACTAAATTGTCGTAGCCATCGCATCCACTACACAAGAAGCCACTAGCATTGGAGCTCACGGTGTCTCCATGTTTCAAGTACGTAACAGGCGGTTGCCTAGGACCATAAAAATTTAAGATTTTGATAAGTCATAAGTGCATGGTATGTTTCGGTTGGCCGTACAGATTCGATAATGTTTAGTCTCATGGTTAATATTTGTGAAAAATGCCAAGCGAAAGGGTGGCAAAGCAACAAGCCATGTGTGGACGATGAAAACAAAATCAGCCATGTTCATTTCTATCGTCAAAAATGGCTCCAAGCTCTGTGAAATAGCACTATCAGATAGTCGAATTGGTCGATTTAGCATCATTTGCATGCACCAGAGGGTTGGAATATGAATTGCAACACATTGTCCCTAGTTGTTGCCATCTACCTACTAATACTCCACATGTTAATGCATTGCTTGCAAAGAACATGTTTCCATAACAGGGATTGAACAAAACCATGGTCTGTTGATCATGTTATTGTGTTTTTAGTTTTTGTTTAGTAAGTTTCATGGGTTAGGCTGGTGGCCTGGAGCTTTAAAAATTTGGCACCCGCACCTGTTTCAGAAATGTACCCTTTTCAGTGAATGAGTCCAGTGGGCGAGGTTTCCATCAGTTTGTGGTCCCATTACTTGCATGGTTAAAATTTGTCCCAAGTTGCATGCATGCGCTCTAGTGACATCCCCTTAGCTCACATAAACATTCATTACATGTGGATAAAGGATGCAACCAAACATTTGTTCATCTATTAAAAGTAATTATAATTATTTAAATAATATCATTGAAAAACCCTGGATCAAAGTTGATTATAATTAGTGGGTTGTATAAATGTTCCACCAACCTCATTATTGAGTTTAAAAAGGTTGAGTTCGACAGCAATTGGAAAAGAAATTCGTATGTTCCTTGAATTTGATTGTGCCTTCAGGTAGCCAAGGAGAAGATGCTTGTATTCAACATGTCATGTCATGCCTCCATATGTGGGTTGCTGGGAGAAAAGGAACAAACATGAAGGGGAAAACATCATAGTAAAAGAGAAAATTGAGTGTAGTAGCATGGGCTCATGCATTTCAAAACGTCATGGTTTTATGAATGTCATCCCATTCCCAACTAAAAACCGAATATCTCACCAAACATTACGACAATTCAATTACCTTCAATTAGAGTAAAGGAAATTACCATTTGCGGTCCCACACCTAAGTTTGAAAATTTTTCCAACAAAACAAACTTGGTACGAATTACATATTTTGGTTTGGTTTGGTATACCTAATGGAACATTTGTAATAATACAAGCTATCCTTAAAATAATAAAACTATATAATTTTTATCTTTAACTTTTTACTGCAGTCCTAATTCTGGTCAACGAGGAATTCATAATAAACTTTCTAATAACACTATATTTATAAGTATGTGATTTTAATTCTATCTGTTGTTTTTACAATAAAACAAGATTATATCGTGATTAAAAGGTTTCGGATTTAAGTTATAAAAATAATATTTTTATAAAATATAAAAAAATTACGAATAATTGTGACTTTCTTTCGATTTTCATAAAATAAGGAATTTTTTACGTTGAAGTTTGCCTTTTTTTTAATAAAATAATCACTTAGAAAATATTATGAAGCTGATCTAAAATTTTTAATTAGTCGAATGAAGAGGCTGCCGAAATAATTGGTACGTGAAGTTAGAGTAATAAATATTCTGAAAGAGGATAAGCCTGTAGGCAGGCAGGGGCCGACTCACCGAACCGTTGACTAAAGTAATGGGTCACACGCGGGACACGTGTCAGAAAACTGACGATACGCTTTTTCCGTTAACACGTACAATCTTATATGGCCTCACTTCTTAATTTTCATGGACCCCGCAAAGTTAGGACTTAGGAGCAACATTTATAACTACACCGAAAACGACATCGTTTAGCTTTCATTTTACATGTACATTAAGAAACATGAGGGTTTTAATCAAAGTACCGTTGCCTTGTATTGTAATTAATGAAGGACCTAAATCATGCGTTGCCTCCTTTAAGTTAGTTGGTGTACAATTCGAACTCATTAAACAACAAGAAACAGAGTAATGGATTAGCATTGTCTGCACAACATTGCCTGATTAGAGAACCAAATTGGCGCATGGGCCAAGATCGATGGAACATTGCTCGACCTGATTAGGCCTTTCAGCTTACTGGGGTGAAAACATATCACTTGTTCTGTGTCATCAGTGTCTGCACTTTGGGGCCATCCATTGATTATCCACTTCCAGGCATACCACTGTTCTACTAGTTCATGAGAAATTAGATTTATGTTGACGTGAAACAAAAACATAATATATAAACAAAGATCAATAAGAATGCAAAAATATTTTTAACTTTCATAAATATTACATATTTCTTTGGGTTAATTACAAAAAAAAATCTTAAATTTTGATCAATTTTGTAATTATAATTCGAACTTTAAAAAGTTACAATTAAATACTTAAAATTTTAATTTTTTTCAATTCTAGTCCACTGTTAGTATCCCATTAATTTTATTGACGTGACTTATCAAGTGTTTCAAAAACTCTAATTATTAATATACGTAAGCTAAAATTAAACCACATAATAAAGATTAATAGAACGAAGTCGTTTAATTACAAAACTAAAATGATATTGTTTCAAAAAATTGAAAATCCTAAATCACTTTACGTTGTTTAATCTCTCAACCCGACGTTTCAAGCCACTTTTTGCATCATTTTTAATTTTTTCTCCCGACGTCCCAAGCCTCTCTCGCATCAACAAGCCTTTTGTTTAATCCATCAATCTTTTATTTTCAATTTGTTCTTTCAACACCCTCAACTTTTCATTTTTAATTTGTTCTCCTAATGTTCTAAGTTACCCTCGCATTACAGTGCACCAATAAGCTCTTTATTTTTTTGAAACGGCGTCGCTTTAGTTTTAATGATTAAATCACATCATTTCATTAGTCTTTATTATATGAGTTAATTTTTTTAACTAACCTGTATTAATAATAAGGTTTTCTCGAACACATGACAAACTATGTCAACAAAGTTAAATGAGACACTAATGACAAGCTAGAATTTAAAAAAATTAAAATTTAATTGCTACGTTAAAAAGTTTTAGTTATAATTACAAAATTAACCAATATTTTAGATTGTTTTTTGTAATTAACCCTAATTCTTTTATATAACCTAATTAATACTAAGAGTTCCTCTTACACGGCTGCGTACTCGGCATCTTTTTCCAAAACATTCTAAAATTATAACTTGTGTATATGAATCATACAACATTAGACTTAATCTGATCGGGAGCAAAGCAATAATCCCACAGATTTTCTAAGTGTAAGTGTTACATTTACCAACTTCATTTTTGGATTTAGGTTGCTAATACAGTCATACTAGTACAGGAAAGGAAATACACGAGGATTTGAGGACAAGGCTTTTCAAGTATAGACCGAAGACTCTGGTATTACTCTCTTGAAAGCCTTCGTTTGATTTGATACACAATGCCAAAAGAAATGACAATTACAAATGCAAAACAAAGGTTTCAATGTTTCCGTTACAGCCATATAAATCCAGCTCTCAGGGTAAATAGAAAACCAAAAGTGATGAAAGATATATACAAAGCAAAACCTTAAACACTCATAATCAAACACTGAAGGTACGTTTAAGGTTGGTATAATTATTAGAATCGCATGGCAGCCTCGTAGAAAGTGATCGTATGAATGATGGCTTTTTGTAGGTAACATCTCTTTCTGAACTTGCTGCGGTTGTGCATGGACTGGAGTCAGACAGGCTATCACGAACTTGGTAAATACTTTCAAGTGCTTGCAGTTCATGAATCTCCAGATTAAATGAAAATGACGATGAAGATGATGGCGACGATGATGCCTGAACATTATCTTTCTTCTTGCTCAGGAAAGTCCCAAAGATGAGACACACAATCCAGGCGATAATTGGGAAGGCAATTACAGTTGGAGCATAAAAGGCAATCCATTGGTATCCAGAGTGGTATCGACTGCATAGAAACCATTCTGTGATCAAGGCAGTGCCTAAGAAGAAGGTGGCAGTGCTGCTAATGATGAACAGAATAAAGATTCTTGGGTTAGGTAGATTAAAGAAAGCTCTGATATTGTCAGCCAAAAGAGACGGAGTTGTTACTTGGTTCATCTTGATTATAGTATTCTCCTAGAGAAAGTACGAAACAACGAAGGGATGAGATGAAGAAAATGAGATTTAGGTAAGGCATTTGAAATTTGAAAAAGACATGGAGATAGATTTGTTGGAAGACCTAGGATGAAGTGAATATTCAGATCCTATATTAATCTACAGCTGAGAAGCCTCTGCTTAAAATGCTAAATAGCTGATCAAAAGCCCACCTAGAGGGTTCCTTCTTAAAAAAGATAAAAAAACGAAACCTCTTTGATTATTATTATTAATATATTAAATGATTATATATTATATAATAAATATCTGTACAATTTCAAAATATATAATTTAATAAGTAAAAACTTAATTATAAATTGAAGCTTAAAACAAAATTTGAAAGTCAAAACACATAAAAACAATTGTTAAATGAAAACATGACCAAAGCGGTCATACATAAGCTTTACCATTCATTTTCTTCGGGCGAAGCGAGCTAGTCAACCAAAAGAACATTCAAAAGCTAGCAATAGACAGAAAACAATGTGGACCAGTCCAGATATGGTAGTCGTAGGACCGAAGATTGACATCGCATGGTAGCTAAATCAAATCCCCTGGATTGGGGATATGGGTATATTTCAATAGATTACAAAACCCCCGAAAAATGGGACCACGTACGAAAACAGATTCAACAGCTTTGAATCTAACTAAAGGAACCCACATCAATAAGCTCCATGATTTCCTGCACTGCTGTTCCGACACAGTAACTAAATATGAGAAAGTCTGAGCTCAACAAGGGACCCAACTACTTGATGGTGATATAGCGATTAGTCCCGTGTCTAGCCCAGTAGTCCTTCAGATCAACAGGGAGTGACAGATCATAGCCTTCTGCTGCCAGCCGATTAAGCAATTTTGAAAAAACACTGCCACTCATCTTCCTGCCACCAACTCGGGCATGCCGTTTATTTGGCATCTGTGGGAGTGGGTATGATGACAAGGTGGTAGTGCAACAAGAAGACTGCCAACCACCACTTCCCCACTTGTAGCAATGTCGGGCAATTCCAGTGCATGAGCAAACAGGCACTGGCATGGTGGAGTCATCAAAATGAACCAAGTTCAAGCCCACTTCCTGACTATCCCATTCTACCTTAATCTTTCTCCCATCAGCAGATCCTTGTCTATTCAAGCCCTCACCCACTTTATTCCCTCTACTTGGTGATTTGGTTGCCTTGAAGGTAGCTGCTTTACTCTCTTTTGATCGTTTTGTCTGGCGTGACTTGCCAGTTTCACAATTAACTGTAGTTAAAGGATAAGCATCCATGACGTGCATTTCTCCCGTGTTCATAGCTTCTACCTTGATGTTTGAAGAGTATGCAATGTCAGGAGTGCGTTTAGATCCACGTTGATTTCCACCAGCCAAAGGAAAGTTCATTGCATGTTCTCGGTATTGAATTGCTGCTAGAGCATTGTCCCGCTCCATCAAGGCTTTGTCTCGCTCTTCAAGGGCTTTTTCTCGTTGCTGGATTGCCTCATCTCGAGCAGCCAAGGCCTCCCTTTTCTCAGATAGGGCTAAATTCCGTTCTTCAATGGCAGCATCCCTCTCGGCAAGGATGGACATTATCTTCTTATTCATCACTAACGCATTAGTTTGTTCCTTCATTTGATGCTGGGGCACCATATTCCACTGAGAATCATGTGTATCTAGCTTAGATCCTACTATTGCATTATGCACCATAGAAAAATCTATAAGGGTTTAGAGAGCACTTCTTACCAAAGAGTGTGCTGCCTTGTAATAGTCCATCTTATATCTACCATTCTGATGTTGCCCGCTGTCATCCATCTTGTACTTGCTATAACCACAGAACCAAGAACCTGGTTCATGCCACTACTTAAATTGATGTTTCAAACCTAAGATAGTAAGTAATTTTTCCCAAAAATAATATATCTTCTCATTTAGAAAAAAAGAAAAGAGAAAAGAATCAGTCACATTTTAATTCTTCTGCAAAATTCAAAAGGTCTCCTGCAATCTAGAGGCGTAATAAAATGGCCCTATAAAAGAAATACAGGATCGAATTACCGTAAAATCTAAAGTTAAAAGCTAATATTTATGAAATAAAGACCCATCAACCAAACAGAATAAGATAACAAAAATACAATAAGACACTAAAATTTCAACAATAAATGAGAAGCAAGCTTCAACTGAAGGTCTAAGAGAAACTACAAGAACATGGAGAGAAGGAGAACAAAAGGTGCGCAAGATGATCCTAAAAGTTTAGGTTGTAAAGTCATAGGCACATTCAATATATGTTTGTGCGGAGCTGAGGAAAACTTGGATCCATATAAAAACAAAATTATTGCCAGTATTAACATTTCAGTTCTGCCTAAGCTTTTCAACCATGTTAAAAAACCAAAATACAAAGGTTTGGTATAGAAGTTGAGAGCTACTTTAAGGCAGGCTTCTGTTGTCAGGAGCAACAACTACATAACAAAAATGGTTACACATACAATTGCAATCACAAACCTGGCAATCATATTCACTTAAGTGACTCCGCCACTTATGCCAACTGTGAGCTTTATATCACTAACTTGATAACAGTCACTGGACAGACAAATTTCCATCTAGTTAATGCTGCTAATTTGCAATGATTAACAAATAAAGTAACCAAGAAACAAATAACAGACATCAGGACACCATCAAAACCAACATCTTGGCAATTGAAATCATCATCGAATATCTAATTTAACACCAAATTGTTTTTTATAAATTGTATTGACAGACATCACCTCAATTCCCCTAGGACACTAATATCTGTAACTCTTTACGAAAACAATGAAGTGCATAGTTCATCTAATCATTTTGCAACATCATGTATCTCATAAACACTAGACACCTAACCAGATTACTCTTAGCTAACTTAACATGTTTCCCAAATCCCAATTACACGCTTTATTTAATACCAGATCATAAAGTGAGCACTGGGCTGGGACCTATTACACCTGATTTTACGGAATAACAAAGAAATGTGATAATAAAGCGAAAAAAAGGATGAATAGAACAAAAGAAAAAGTTTTAGAAGCGAATTAACTCACTCTTTAACTTAGAAGCTACAAAAGAAGCAAACAAGTAATCAAAGGTAGAAGATAACAATTTAGGATTGCATAATGAAGTAGGCTCAACAAAAATCGAAGTCAAGAAAAGGAAACACTGAGCATGTAAAACCTAAAATGGCTTTAAGTAGAAACTACCCACATACGAAAACCACGGGATCGAGGAGATAGAACTCACTGGGTGGTTTTCTAACCGAAGCGAGATGAACAAAAAGTAGAACCAATTTTCTTGCTACAATTTATTTTTTGGAAAGAGGAAAAGGAGTGAACAGAAGACGATGATAAAAGGGTTTTCAAATGGTATACGATACGATGCCGTACTCGCCACTCGGGCTACTCTAACACACAAAAGGCGTCGTTTTATAAATCGTCCTCATAATAACTCCGTGACGTTTTGCTCCACATCACTCGGTTGATCTTTGCTTGAAATTTAGTCAAGACTAGGGCTACGCCCCCTCGTTCAAAATGGATTGACCAAATCTCCTTCCTCTTTAGTTATTTGCTTTTAATTGCTGATCTTCCTGTATTAATTCTTAATTCACTCTTTCATATTTATCAAAGATGTGAATGCTGTATTAAAACTTGTATCGATTTTAGTTTTAGTATGAATACAAGATTGGTATCGGTTATTATTGAATATAATTTTCGAATATTTTTAAAAATTTATGAAATAATCTTTTAACGTTATACAATTATAATTTAATCCCCTATTAAAACATTATCTTTCAAAGGAAAATTAGAACATATTTTTTATACGAAAATAAACTAAAGTTTGTAGCACAACAAAAATCTCCAAAACAAAATAACACACTATACGCTGTAGTTATGTCTATTGGACTAGCAATTCAATAAAGAAAAGATTCAAACAATTCAACTACATTAATTTGCATTTGTAGTTTCCTTTAAGTAAACATAAGTATGCAAAAAAAAAATGATCCAAAATCATTATGAGCTTCAGGTCAATATGTATAAGTGCATTATACTAAAGTTATAAAATTTTGTTTATCATGAATACCTAAATAACTGAGAGTTTGGAGTCAAAATAAATACGGTGAATATGAAAAACCACGTGTCAAAATCAAAGTAGCCTAAAAGAACTTGCATTCAAGATGGAAATGAGTTTGATGAAATGAGAAATCCATCAAAGAACCTTAATTAGAAAGATTTGACTTTTCGGTGCAAAACAAACACAAGGTTATATTTATGTTTCTTTTTACTATTTATTACTCTATTAAAAATGAACTAAAGGGTGATTGCCAAAACAATGACTAGTTATAATAAGTCCTAAATCAAGATTAGCACAAATAATAAAATAGAATTTTACTTAGTACAAAACTAATTACAAATTTTAGTTGGAATAGGTTTGCCTGTTATTTCATTTGAAGGAGTTTAAATATAGAAAAAAAAGTTTGAATACAAAAAGAAAAATAGCAACTCTTCCTAATCCTTAGATTATATGCTAAAAAATTAGGACTTGAACAATTAATTATAACAAAGTAGCACTATTATTGAATTTAAATAAAAAATTCTAGAACTATTCATAAGTAAACCTCTAAAGTGGTTTCAATTGCTTAAGACCAATTCTTGAATATCAAATATTCTCCAAAGTTCATACAGTTCAACATGTATAATTTATGACAAAGTACTTAAAACTTTTATGTGGCATTCTGAACGACCTCTTGAGATTATCATTATACTTCCTTTTAGTGGAACCTTGTGTCTATCTTACATTTTTGAGAATGTTTTTGAAATAACATCCTCCTCTAAAAGTCTCTTTCATTTAACTAAACTTTCTCTTATAAATTTAGGAACTCTTTTTTACCCAATGTGTGTCTATTATAACTTTTAACTCTAAAGTTAAGTCACCATCTTTGGAAGTTAGTGGAAATTCAAAATTAGAAACATTATTGTCACCCTCTTATTTCTTAAGCATTGAAATATGAAATAGTGGATGTATACGAGAATCAGTATTGAGATTATATGCCCTTTTTCAATTCTTTCCTTAACTTAATCTGGTCCATAAATCAACTTGTAATATTTTGGTAGGCTGTTTAAACATTGATTGCTAATAATTAAAAAAAACTTATTGACACCATATCTCCTACTTAAAACTTAATATGCCTTCTTTTTAAATGCACTCTTTATTTCATTTGATTATTGCAACATGCAAATTATTTTTGAGTTATTTTAGTAAAGCATCTTAGGTAGCCAATATTTGATCCACTTTTTCAAGTACTTTCTTAATATGTGGAATTATTGGTGATGGTTGACCATAAAGAGCTTGAAAGGGATTCATATAGATGGATGAATGCTAGGTGGTGTTGTACAAAAATACAAAAATTTAGCTCAAGATAGCAAAGGATGTCATTTTCAAGGTAGATAATAACTATAGCTCCAAATATATTATTCCATACAACAATTTACATATTCAACCGACAATGTAACATCCCATTACTAATGGGAAGGGTAAAATAGTAATTTGGAATAATGTA
>JANZXP010000196.1:39960292-39972355 GCA_027576715.1 Erythroxylum flavicans
GCTCCCTTATCTTAGGATATGTATCGGAATGACCTATGGGCGTCCCGGTGCGTACCCTAGGGTAATGGGGTGTTACAATTGATTTGTTTCATCCTCCAAATGGAAGGAAGTCAAGGACACAATATATGATTATTAGGTTTATTAATATTTAAAGAATTGGTCCACTCAAGTGAACCATTTGGTGGGATCGTCATCAAAGTATCTAGAAAATTTGTTAGCTAATTTAGAGGAAAATAAAGGTTGTCTAACTTCTGTATTCTCCCTTAGCTCTTCTTTATTATGGTGCATTTAATCATTATTTTTAATATTGGACCTTCTCTTTTTGAAAGCATGACTTCTAATAGTTTATTAGGGTTATCTTCACTTAATAAAACTTATTATCTATTCCAAGCTTCATTTGGCTCATATTATCTCTCCTAACCATGCTTTAAGATTTTAATTCTTTCTTTATTGATAAACATAATGTTAAGCTTTGTTATCAATGATGGGTCCCAAATTAGGCTCATAATAAATATTAAAATAGAGTTTTAATTAGGGCAATAATCATGGATGAGTTGTCGAAACCTTCCAAAGTCATAGAATTTGATCGAATTCCAAGAGAACTAAATATTAGTTTATTAATTTTAATTAACAAAACAGAATGGGGTTATGACTAATTAACTAATTAAATAAAATTACTAGGAATTCAAAATGAATCAACCAAGTATAAAAGTGAGAAATTCAATTTCACTTAACTCAAATTTAGGGGAAGGATCTCATCCAATTGTAGCTTTGAACATAAAGAATAAATTTTCACAACTCAATGATTTAGTTTAAAACATATTAAAATAGTCATAATAAGTTTCAATTTTCCTAAATTAATTGAATCAAACCTACATTCAAATTAAAACTTGCCATTAATATATTAGGTATGATAACATTCTATATTAATTAAATGATAGCAATCAGCTTAATGAAAAAGACTAAACTGTAAATTAAATAATTAAGATAGCAACAACTATTCAATTTAGTTTTTTTGTTTCTTATAAGTTAGATATACAAATACATAAATAATCTACTTGCTACTTGTACAAATCATTCATGACAATTACGAATCACTAAACTCATAGATAAAAATAGAATAATTAAAATTAAATTAATTTGTTAAATCAGTCAATATTAATTACTCATGAAATAAAAGAATAAGAAATAAGAAATACTTGAATTAAAATAAAATCTAGGTTTATAACTGAATCTCCCAAATTCACAATTGGAGTTTTAATTTCCCTCGAACCAAAAAATTTAGATTAGCCATTTATGGCTATCTTTTGCTCACTAAAAATAGAAGAAAGAAGATAAAAGAAAGAATAAAGAATAAAGAATAATAAGAATTTAATGCTTCAATCAAAGGATCTTGATAAGGGTTATAACATGACTTAGGTCAAGGTATGGAAAGAAAAAAAGTTTACTTAATAAATTGAAGGAAGCATACAAACTTATCCACATAAGTTTTAGTTCAAATCAATCCAAAATTCATTTGATTCAAATCGCATAATTTTAATCACATCATCATTTTTGTTTTTCATTTTATTTCTTTTTTAAAAAAAAACAAGAAAGAGGAGTTTTTTTTTGCTATACTTCTCTCCCATTCTACAAACACTAAAGAATTAAAACATTGTAACTTAACTAAAGTGATTTGCCTTTCAAAAAAATGGTTAAAATCTTATACAAATAAGTTTTATTCAATCCTTTAATTTAAGGGCTTAAAATTATTTAAAAAATCAATGAAAAGAAAGGTATAAGTTGCGTATAACAAGTTTGATATGCAAGAAAAGAAAAGTCAAGGCTTAAATTAGATCTCTAAGGGTAAAATTTAAAGTACGCTTTTATGAATCAAAAATAGTTATACTTAAGTGCCCCTATCATCTCCATACATAAATTCATTAAAAATGTGGTTTCAAAATATATACAAAAGTAAGTTCTAGTATAAACAAGTGATGTTTGATAACACTAAACAAAGAAAAATGTACGACCACAAATGTAATGAATTGCTCTTAAGTACAAAAGCTCATATGGGTATCAAAATGCATTAAGTCTTGCATATTTTTATTCAATAAAACCAATGAGACACTTTAATTAATTTATAGAAAAGCAATAATCATGCTCGTCTCTCTCATGCATTAAAACTCAAACAAAAAATATATCCTAACTTTGAGACTATCCCTAAATAAAAATCATAAAATTTAAGGCTATCACGAGGAATAATTAATATATATAGATCATAGTATTCAAGAGTCTACACATAAATCATAGATTTCACCAAAGAAAAATAAAGACCTATTCTAAAATGGTGTATAAATTAACTCTCTCCCATACCTAAATCATACATTTTCCCTAATGTATGCATAAAAAGCTCACATTCAAAAAAATAATTAATATAAAATAAGTGAAAATTTGTAATACTCCCATTGGTTGTGAGCATCTGAAACTAAATGTATTACGATGTAGATGGACCTAAAGGTGTCAACCCTATAAATTGAAGCAAAGCGTCCATATTCTTCTCTATTTTACAAATTTTATGCTCTAATCTCTCCAGCCAAAGATGATGCTTGTGTCGGATCGGTCCTAATAGAAGAAATAGAGGTTGTTTAACATTTAAACCCTCATGTTGAAGTGATGGTGAACTTCCTTGAGGGGAATCATGCTACACAAAATGAAATTGCCTCTTTTATTTCTTAATTAACGTCATCCTGCTCAAAAAACCCTTGTATAAAGGTTTCATCTCATAAGTTATATACATATTAGTGTCAACAATATCGAGTAAGTTAAAATTAATAGCCAAGTGAGTAATTAAAGAACCAAGATAAAAAATTTTGTTAGATGATAAAACAATGTTAAATTGTATAGCTAACCAAACACCCAAATTAACATAAAGCTTATGTACCATACATGAAATAAAGAATAATTTAGCTTTAGTACATATACAAGTTGCAGCCTTCCTCTCTGAATAATCAAAAGCAAGCAAATACTGCAAATAAACCTATTCAAGTTCTTTAAGAAAAACTCCTTTAAATTAACTTAGATAATACATAAGCTTGCCAAAGGACATTGATTTCCAAACTTCTAAAGGATTAAAATCACTATAGTCCATAATAGATTTGTTATATTAGGTAAAGTTGGCATAGTCATCAGTTATAAACCTTAAGGTCAAACTGAACTCAATGATACTTTGTTTAAATTCTTTACCCATTAATCTACTTTGCACGACTTTAGGACTATTTAAAGTGAAATTATCAAGTTTATTAAATTTAAAAGTTAAATAAAACTCTCTAATCCATTCAATAAATACTGGACATCTAATTTGCACAAATTTTCTCCAATTTATATCTTCAAACAAAACATCAAAATTTTCTTGATATTCAACTCCTTTAAAGAAAAGTAATGCACATATATACCTGAATTAATTTGTCAGGTTTTAGTAGTAGCAAACCTCTGTTTCTCTTTTTAGAATTGGAGATAAGATGTCCATTAAGATTAGACTTAAATGGTGGTAAAACAGACATTACCTTAGTTATCTGAGCACGCTTTTAATTGGCGCTGGTTGGTAAAATCTTTGAAAGGTTTTTATTAATAGGATTCGCTATAATTTTAGTAGTTGCCACTGTTCTATTAATACCCTTTGTTCTCCTCATTGATATGATGGCTATGAATAAAGAAACCAATAATTAGAGCAACCAATTAATAACTAAATCATTTTCATTAAAAGTGATAACAACAAGCAGTGAATCACTAAGAAAAATGAAAGTAATGAATTTTAACCAAGAAAATAAATAAAAAATGAAAACAACAAAAATAGTAATAGATAAATTGACAAAGAATAAAACCTAATTCCACAAGAGAAAATGAAAAACAAAGAATGAGTAAAATGAAAAGAAAAAAATTGATAAAGAGGTGGAAAGAAATCACCAGTAATAGTTGATCGGAGCAGCACAATCGATAATAAAATGAACGACAACAAAAAAAATAAAACAAAAGAATATGGAAGAGAAGGTCAGTAAAGAATCAACGACGAAAAGAAACCAATCGAAAAAGAGAACCAATCAAGGAAGGAGAAGAGTAGATGGGAGAGAACCAAAGACAGTAGATCGACAGAAAAGTAGTGGTGAGAAAAAAGACATGGAAGAGTGAAGAATTAGGGTTGGTGACTGCTTAGAGTTAGTGTAAAGAAGAGAACAACAATTTAAGGATATTTTAATTAAAAGTAAATATGAAAACTCCTAATAAAAATTGCTAATATTTTATTTATTACTTTTTATTTTAAAACTTTTCTCATTATTCTCTTGAAACAAATTGGTCTACTAATATCTATAAGGTATGATCTCACCTTATTCACTTCAATAATCTAGGACTTAAGGGATTTAATACTAGAAACTTAAATTGTATAAGGCATAGTCTCACCTTATTTATTTCAACATTCTAAAGTTTAAATGAATGTTATCCTAAACTTGAGTTATATAAGGCAGGATCTCACTTTATAACTCTAACATTATGGAACTTAAGGTCAATTATCATAAAACTGGGTTACATAAGGTCTGATCTCGTCTTATAAACTTTAGTAGTATGCCCAAATGAACAAACTTCTTATTTAAATTAATAAACAACTACACAAAAGAAAGTAAATGAAACCTATAAATAACTAAAACAAAATCAATAAAAATTATCAAATTTGTGTTGCCTCCTAAGGAGCATAATTGTTTAATATCGTTATGCTCGACGGAGTTTTGTTCTCCTCAATCTTCTAAATATTGGGAAAACTTCAAATTAATATTCATCAAACTAGAAACCTCCATATCCTTATAAAATGTTTTCAATTTGTGTTTATTCACCTTTAAGATCTTTTTAGTATCCAAACTATTTATTTTCTTTGCACTATAAGGAAATATATTAGTGACAATAAAAGAACCAATTCATCGAGAACGTAACTTACCTAATATGATATTTAATCGAGAATATATAATAACAACTTCTTTCTAACATCAAATTACTTCTTTAAAATCATATTATCATAAAACATTTTGGTTTTCTCTTTATAAATTCTCGAATTCTCATATGTGTCCAACCTTTGATCCCCTAATTCTTGCATAATTGGACCAACAATATCCATATTATGAATAAAGTGAAAATTGTTTCGATATTTAATTGCTTTAAAAATGTTAAATTTTACTATCTCTCTATTAAACTCAACAAAAAAGTATCCTTATAAACATCAATTTTTGTTTTAGTTGTCCTTATGAATGACCTTCCCAATAAAATTGAACCTGGACGTTCTACATTATCTCTATTCATTTTCAATATAAAACTCTATTGAAAGTACCAAACTAATTACATGAACCAAAACATCTCTATAACACAAATATAACACACATAAGAACAATCAATTATTTGAATAATCACATAAATTTCTTACTAGGAATTTAGGTTTAATGTTTGGTAAATTGAGTATGGCATGACATTATTAGATGCACCTAATTCTAGTATGACACATTCCATATCCTTATTACCAATGACAAAAAGAAGTGTAGAGAAACCTGAATCTTTACATTTTTTGGTAATTTCACGTTTATCACAACTGATACCTGCTTACTTTTTTTTTCATAGTTCTTTCAGAAAATTTGCATATTTTAGAATTTTCTTGATGTCTTCTAATAGTGGTGTATTAATTTCCACTTTTTTAAAGGTCTCTAAGATCTCTCTTTCTTATTCGTCTTCTTTTGATTTAGCAAACCCATAAGAGAAAGAAGGTACACATTCATTAGATAGTATAGGTAAAGAAAAATTTACCTTTATTACATCTTAAGTTGGAATTTCTTCTTTCTTCTCTCCTTCTTCATACCTTTCTACCTCCATTAGTAAAAAAGAGCAAGATTGAATTTCCTTCCTATTTCTCGAAGTTATTGTACTCATATTCTCCTTAGGATTCCCCATTATTTATGAAGGTCATTTCCTTTATACACTTCTAATTTACTAATAGGTGTATCTAATTGCTCTATCTGATTTCCTAAATTTTGAAAGCTTATTCTTTTTTTCTATTGAAATTGCTAAGAATTATTAGTAAGGGCCTTAACAATTTCATCCAAAGACATACCTAAATTTGAAAGTTGGGATTGAGCATGTATAGGTGTTTAAGGTTATCTATTAAAATTTTTAGGTTAGTGTTTTTATTACCCTCCTTGATTTCTATAGCTAAAATTCAGAAGATCCCATCTATCCAAAACTATAATGATTTGAATAAGGGTAATATTTTAATTAAGGTTGATTAGTAAGTCCCCCTATTTTATTGGCTTATTAAATTGATTCTTGTTGTAATATAGAACACATATTTGTTGGCTACATAGAGATTGAGTTTATTCCACAAAATTACATTGATTATAATTGACCTGTAGCCATTTGATGAAGCAGAGCAGTTAAACCTAAAATTTTATCCTTAAAGTTAACAATACTTACCTCATTTACTTACTTGACAACTCTATTCATCTTTGTCCTGATTTGTTGAGAATTTTTAATCATATTTGACATCAATTGCATGGTTGCTTGTGGTGTATTGTTTACCAAAGATCTTTCAATAGCTACATGTACCATACTCCTATCCATTGGTGGTAATCCTTCATAAAAGTACTAAATCAAAAGTTGCTCAAGAATCTGATGGTATGGGCAGCTAGCACATAATTCCTTAAACCCCTCCTAACATTAGTATGATGTTTCTTCAGTAAATTGTCTTATCCCACATATCTCCTTTTTGATATTGATAGCTAGTGATGTAGGAAAGAACTCTCCAAAAATAAACTTTTGATTTCATTCCAAATTGTCATTAAACCAGAGGGAAGGTAATAAAGTCAATCCTTTGCCTTAACTTTTAAGAAGAACATAAAGGGTCTAAGATTAAGTTGCTCTTTTGTCAATCCTTGTGGCTTCATTCTAGAGCAATCAACGTAGAATTCTTTCAAGTGTTTATGTATATCTTCACCTGTAAGACCACAAAAGATAGGGAGTAATTAAATCAAACCAGATTTTAATTTGATATCTACTTTAACATCTGAAAATCTTATGCATAAAGGCTACTAATTCAATTTTGGTGCAACTAACTCCCTCAACATTATACTATTAGGATTTTCCATCTTTTTTTCAACTTCTTAAAAATAGAGCCTCCACCAATAGTTAAATATATATCTAATTTCATCTTTGGAGATGAATGAAATTTTCCTTGCTTAGTCTCTTTCCTTAAATGATATGTTGTTTTCTCAATCTCTAGATTATATTACAAGTCACCTATTTAAGAAGAACGATTCATACAAGAAAAGAGATTAGTAGCAAACTATAAAACAAAGTAAATAAGATAAGAAACTAAAATAGTTCCCTAATAATGGCAGCAAAATTTTAGACATGTTGAAATTCTCAAAATTAATTTCTAATTCACTAAACTATTGTATTAATTGTAGAACTAGGTCGAATCCTAAGAGAACTAAATATTAGTTTCTTAAATTTGAATTTAAAAAAAGAGCTTTATAATTAATTAAATAATAAACTAAAATTAATAAGAAGTAAAAAATGAATCAACCTAGTATACAATTAAGAAATTTAATTTTACGTAACTCTAATTCAAAGAAAGGATTTCATCCAATTATAACTTTGATCATTAGTGTAAAAAGAATAAATTTTTACAACTCAAACATTTAGTTTGAAACCTAATAAGATAATTATAATAAGTTTTTAATTTTCCTAAATTAGTTAATTCAAACCTAACATTCAAATAAAAACTTACCATTAACTGATTAGTTATGATAGTATTTTATATCAATTAAATGATAATAATAAGCTTGATGAAAAAGACTAAGTCGTAAATTAAATAATTAAGATAGCTATAACTATTTAATTTAGTTTTTTTTATTTCTCATAACTTATATATCCAAGTACATAAATGATACTTGCTACTTGTATCAATCATTCATGAAAATTATGAATTAATGAACTTATGGATAGCAGTAGAATAATCAACAATGAATTAATTTATCATATCAATCAATATGAATTACTTATGAAATAGAAGAACAAGAAGTAAGAATAGTTAAGAATTAAAATAAAATTCAAGTTTGGAACAAATCCTTCCAAATTTGTAGTTATCTTAGGCTATACATGAACACATAATTCTTAGAGTTAACAAAAAAAAAAACTAATTTTGTTGATTTGTAATTGTTAGATTATCAAAAATACAATTGGATTGGATTAGTTTGATTGTTAGCTAAAAGCAGTCACCACCATACTTACTTGAACAATCAAAGTAGTTTATAAACTAAAATCAAACTAATTTTTGTCTGAATCCGTGCTAATGAGACATTAGATGTAAAGCTAGTGTTAACATAAATGGTTAACTAAAAAGCATTTAGAGAATGAATTTACTACTTTTTATTACCAACGATTAAATATGAGAAGCGATTGATGACTGATTATTGTGTTTCGAAGTCTTAATGCTCCTAAAATGCTTTCACAATAACTAATTTTAATTAATAAATGAAGTATTTTCTCTAACTGGATTGAAATCCTTTTGCCGACCGATAACTCTTAATTCCTCTTAGGCCCATGACCGTGATAAGTAGAGTAGGCCCAGTGTGATAAATAAATCCGGGTCGATCGTAAGTTTGACCCACGTGTCAATTATAAAAATGGCTTCAAACATAACTGATTACCTCCTACTAGTTCCTCTCTTGCACTTGCACGCTCCTCAGAACGCAAGGTAAACAGAGCGGTAGAAGAAGAGGACGAGATCCGAAACGTCACCGTCCCCTACCCAAAGATCCACTCCTCTAACATGTCTTCTGGTTTCAGCGGCGATGAAACGGCACCGTTCTTCGGCTTTCTCGGCGCTGCCGCGGCGCTCGTCTTCTCTTGTAACCACCACAAACTTTTGCTCATTCATCTCTCAGATTTATCGTTATAATTTATGTGTTCTAAATGAAGTTGAGCTTTTGATGCGTTTTTATGTAATGTAAAACAAGAAGATTTAACCTCACTACGTTTCCGATTTCTTGATCTATCTGATCTCGGTAATGATTGAAGATATTGAGTTTTATGTAAATGCGATTTCTTGATTGGATCTCTTGGTTATACCGTGGTTTCTGGTGTCTTTTCCCTTGGATTCGCTGAGAACTTTTTCGGATACTATCCCTTTTAGTGGAATGAGTGTTAAGGATTAATTACCTTCTTCACTATCGAAGATTACAAATTTTTGTGGAATGGCAAATTGAATTATGGGTGTTTTCGAACTATGAAAATGGAGGTAATACTCAGTGTAATGTAGCTTTTTGGCGTATAGTAATATAAAGAATGGAGATATGATTGATAAATGGAGCAGTCGAGAAATTATTTATTCAATTTTAAGCTTTCTAGACCGAGAAACCTACTGTATGTTTGGCAGAACTGTTTAGTTAAACCGAAGTTTTGGTTTCAATTGAATTACGAAAACTGGGGTTTCTTAAAATAATATCTCTAGTCTTACCATCATTTTGAATACTTAAGATTCTTACCATGTATGTGTAGGTATGGGAGCTGCATATGGAACTGCTAAGAGCGGTGTTGGTGTGGCATCAATGGGTGTGATGAGGCCTGAGCTTGTGATGAAGTCGATAGTGCCAGTTGTTATGGCTGGCGTGTTGGGTATATACGGATTGATAATTGCTGTTATTATTAGTACTGGGATTAACCCCAAGGCAAAGTCATATTACCTTTTTGATGGTTATGCACATCTCTCATCGGGTCTTGCTTGTGGCCTTGCTGGTCTTTCTGCTGGAATGGCAATCGGTATTGTTGGAGATGCAGGCGTTAGGTAAAAGTGCTGACTTGTGTATATACATGTATGAAATGTGGGATCCTCTTTCTCTGATCATTTCCTTTGTCATGATACTTATTGCTTGTCCTTTATCTGTCAACCTCTATTTGGCTGTGAATTGAAAGACCTATGAGATGTCCCATTTTCCTAGATAATTCTTTTTCATTTTGCATGCCCATGTAGAGTTCTACAAGTGCAGTTGCTTTTGGGGTCAATTGGGTGTTGATTAGAAGATATTATTGTTGGTAACTTTGGCCATTATGTCAATGACGTGGCATAGATGGTCTTTGGAATGAAAATCCCATGGTCGACTAGTAGGACATGCTTCAAACTTATGATATTCGCGGGGACTTTGCAGGGATATTGTAAAGGTTGCATTTAAAACCAATGTTTTATGCCCTCATATGTATCAGTAGATTTGCTATGTAATAGGGGTTCATGAACAATGTTAAAAATTGCGAAGAATTGAACTCATTGTAATCAGAAATTAGTAATTGGTGTATCCAAGGTCTACCTAAAGGAAAGAAAGAAATAAATAGACCCACTAATTCCTTTGTCATTATCTGCAACCCTGAGATCAATGCTGAAGATGCCCACTTAGGGTAGAATGAAGTGCAATCATGCCTACTTGTTTTGGAATCTTGACATTGATCGCTGTGGTCTTCGACTTGGCTTTGAAAGTGATAGGATTGATTGATCTGGGCAACTTTATTTCCCTCTGCTTCTGTACGTATAGATGTTTTTTATTTTTTGTTCCTGCTTTCCTGTGTATGTTGGTGTGTGTATATTTATGTACATATGTTTCTATGTATGTGAGAGAAAGATAGAGAGGTGAGGCTAACAAGCCATGTGCTGTTGCAAGCATGTATGGAGGAAAGCTTAAGATCACTGAAACAGTAGATTGTTTGAATTGCTGAAAAAGCCCCTTCTTTTGTTTTTTTTTTCAAATTTTGTGATTAACCAATGTTTCATTAAAACCCTCTTTCGTTTTTTTTCAAATTTTATGATTAACCAATGTTTTATTAAAACTTATGGCATCCTGCTATTATACTGACCCAGTATTTTATCCATGACAGAGCAAATGCTCAACAGCCAAAACTTTTTGTTGGAATGATCCTTATCCTCATTTTCGCTGAAGCTTTGGCCCTGTATGGTCTTATTGTTGGCATCATCTTGTCTTCTCGAGCTGGCCAGTCAAGGGCAGACTAAAAGGGGAGATTGCTATTGGTGTCACTTTCCATGGAAGATTTATTGTTGTCCACAGGTTGTTGATTGTTGGCCGGCGCTTTCAGTGTTCTCAGACACTCTTGTAGTGGAAGTTCCTGCGCTGCTAGGCACTAGATGGTTGATTTCTGCTATTTTGTGAAGTGGGATTGAGTTTTATCTGTCAAATAAAAGCTTGGCAAGCTCTCTATGTATGTTTTTATCTATTAGTGTAGTTCGTAGAACTTTTTATCTGTTGTAGAAACTTTGGAATCTTGAAACAAGTGATTGCATAAATTCTTGTTGAACTTTCTCACCTTCGCAAGCATACGATGGTTTTGCCGATTGGATCATACATTTCCACTTTCTCTGCATACGCCCATGAGTATGAACTTTTACTTTTGGGCCTTGAGGTCTGGAAGGAGAAAAGATTTGGATTCATCACCCCACCAAATTTTTAATAGTCAACTTAAAACGCGAACGTAGGATGCTATATTCAAACAAAAGACCGTTCTGCAAATAAGATGCAGAGGCCATAGGATTGCATGTGTCAATCCGTGCTTTTTTGGTTTTGTGTCAAATTGTCGTTGATTTTGAAATTTTTGGAACTTATTTTCTTGTTGATCGGTTGAAACGTCTAAAAGCGCATTCTGTTTGCATGTGGAAAATAGTGTGTCTGATATGCCATCAGATCAAGCACAGGTCCTTATACCGGCCACGTGTCGATATGCCAACCCTAACGTTGGGGTTATCTCGATGCAAGGCACCAACTTCTCGTTGCAGCGGAATACTGTTTCAGCTTCACTCGCCTCAAGAATATACACGTATGTATACCAATCCATTGGCCCATAACAAGCAGAAGAAGGTTCCATGTTACTGTTAGGCTTTGGATGGATGGATGGATGGATGCATGTGTGGTGTGAGCTTGTTAGATGTGCATTCCCCACCAATCCCCATCCTTCTGGCTTCTGCGCAAAAATGGTGGAGGAAGAAGCTTTGAG
>JANZXP010000196.1:39983701-39995254 GCA_027576715.1 Erythroxylum flavicans
GCACAAACTTGGTGTTTTCCAATAACCACAAACAACGTGTTTTTAATAAATTATGGGCTTATTATTGTTTACAGATGTCTAATGTTCAATAAAAATGTTTCATATATGGTTTGATAGTTAAACAATTTCAATTCAATTTTAAATTGAATTATAGGGCTTAAAATTTTTAATCTAAACTTTTCATATTAAATTTAATTAGATATATTCTAATTTTTAAGATTTGTGATTTTAATTTCATAATTAAAGATCAATAATAATCAAAAAAATTAATCAAATCGTATAATTAGAGTTGACTTTAATACTACTATTGGGAATTAAGCTGAGATTTGATCTTACGCACAGCGGAGTAATTATAAAACTTTTTCATATTCTAAGGCTTGATTATTTTCTTATTGTATCCCTCGAATAGTTTTTAAAACTGATTCATCTTAACCACTGTAGTCGTACAAGTGTCTGGCATCTAATGGTATTCACAGAACGAGTTAAGAGAAGTTTATAACTGTTGCAAAGAGTGTTAGGCAAGGAGTGTTAACTTCATTAGAACTTAAATCTATTTATAATAGATTTTGGACATTTTAGTAATTTAATTAAAATTAAATTCTAATTTCAATTAAAATTTAATAAGAATTACAAACAATTCTATTTAAATACCAATTATTCCCAAATAAAATTTAATATTTCATATTGATCTTTGTCATTAAATATCTCATATTTAATCATAAAGTTTTTCAAATTTTACAATTAATTCTAACTTGACTAAAACATCTTTGCTCTCTTCGACCAATTCCTTATATGTGACCTATTAGGTTTCCAAATATATTGGTAATGGATATAACCCTAAATCATAATTAGGATTAGATAAGTTAAATCTTTTAATTTATCTTTAATTATCTAATTAAATAATTTATATCCATAAATCAAGATTGACGTCTAACAACATATTATGACTATCCAAATATTTAGGAATTTCAAAGTAAGTTTGACAAACCTTTTCATGCATGATTTTTTGTATAATTCAATCATTTCATGATACAATATTCTAATTAGGCATAGAGTATTAAAATAATGTCTACTCTATTTTGAGTTCAATCGTATTAGTTCTCTATCATTAATTATTGATTCGAGTAATTACATTTGTAAACTATTTACAAAACGTCATTTCAATTTGATCAAGGATTTTCCAAATTAATAATAATCGAGAATAAGGAAATATTCTCCCTAATTATTTTATGGTGATGAATCATTTCTTGATCACTCAACTATCTCCATATGGTTTATGCTATATCCATTGACTACCGAATGAACTACCCACAATTAGAATATGTCATAAGTAATATCAAAATATAACAATCCTTGTACAAAATTACTTTGGAGGCCTCAAATCAAAGCATCACTTATACATCATTATAATGAGAATTTTCATAGACATACAAGTAATGTTTAAAATAGATTTCTCATATGAGGTCAGTTTAATGAACTTGTTATCTAACAAGCGTTCACATGTTTATTTAAGTATCTCTATATTTTAGTCTATATGATCGACTACTTCCTTTATAAGGAAAAATATAATTTGTTCTAGTCTTTTTACGTTCTATTTGAATTTTAATAAAATAATGACTAGGAAAATTTAGGGATAATATATAAATGCAATATGAATCTCATAATTGTAATCTCATCATAATTTTATTTGTAATATATAATTATCTCATGAACTTTATCATACACATCTAAATGTGTACAAGATAAAAGATGTCCTTAAATTATTTTGTCACTAAACTATAATCAAGAAATTGACTCTAGGGCATAATCCAACACAAAATTTTGCAGAATACTCTTGCAACGGATGTGGTATGATCCATTCTACACAGAAACAAATTCTTTTAAAACTAGGAAAATGATAAATATTTTTATAATGTTCATTTTTTTTGAAAACATTTTATAATGTTTATTTCTTCGGATTATGAAACAAATATGGAAACTGGAAAAGACCGCATACATAATGGTTTCTACTCATATTCATCGGTAAAATTTGGCCATCAGAAAGTAGGAGCTAGAATAGGTCATGTAGAGATGATAAGAAGCTAAGCACAGGATTCCAATTACCAAGTTGGTGGTGTAAAGTGAAGTGGTCCAGAGCATGTACACAGCCAGTACCACTGCCACGCCGGCTTGCTTCCTGACTTGGCGTATTGTTGATCGGAAGGCTCCAAAGTCCAAAGATAGGGGTCTCTCTCTTGCTCAGAATCAAAGAAAGCCACGTCCGGAGTTTTTGGCGTTTCCTTGAGAGTTGCATCTTGGTAGCATCACGTGTTTCATGTATCAAATTGCTTTAATGCACCACCTTTGCCTCTTTTCCTTCGGATAAATAGAGCATGGCCCCAAATCCAGAGGGTTGCTTTCTTTTTTGTGGTTGGCAAATTCAGGAACACCAGATTTTCTTACAACACTATCATGATTTAATGATGACTAACAATCTCAATTTATTTAAAGAATTATATACTCCATCATTCATGTTAAGTTTTTAACTATCTATCTCTCAATACAAGTGGCTATGGCAGAGCTTGGTGGATAAAAAAGAGGGTTCAAATTTTTTGTACTACTTAACTTGTTCCAATCATGTTTCTGTCCTAAAACAATGTCATTTTGTGAATAAACAAATTTAAAATAACATGGTTTTGAAGCAGAAATAGGGTTGGAAAAAAGAAAGGACTGGCTTTTACCGGCAAGGCAATTTCAATCAACTTCCTCTGCATGTTAGCTGCGAAAAGATGCGCATGACACAAGCATTCATGTTGATTAACTAACCAAGGAGATAAGGAACATTAAAAACACATTACCCGCAACAGTATCTATATTTTTCATGAACGGTTTCCAAGGTAGGCAGGTCACCAGACCAAACAAAAATAAAAACGAAGAAGAAAGATCATGATGTTATTAAAACGGCTTTTAGTGGGTGAGAGAAACTCACCCCACATTCGCATATAACCAAATCCTTTGTTTTCATCTCCTACTGCGCTCTGCAGTCTGCACATGAGAAGTGGGGAAGCTCTTTTCAGCTTTTTTTGATCCTCAGTCTCTTTTGTCTCTTTGCACTCCACAAGACCCCGCGCATACATCAACACATACCTTATCAACAAAAGAAGAAAGAGAGATAATGAAAACTAGTAAAACTATATCATAACTATGTATATCCTTTTTATTTTTTTTCCTTCCATATGACCTTTTTGTAAACACTTATTAATTATTTCAATTTTGTCTAAATTGTCAAAAATATGATGTACTATGTGGAAGTCTCTTGTAATCATCTAATAACATTATACACACTTTAATTAAATTGATATATAAATAATAATAAAAATTAAGAATATTTAAATTAGAAGTAAGGATGGCAATATGCCGAGCCGGGGTCAGGACATAATATATCCGGCCCGAGCTTGGGGCTGACTAGCCCGAGTCTTGCCTGACCGAACCATGGTTGCTCAAAAGGACAATTTGCAGAGGCAGCCATATTGAAGCGGTAATATTGATAGACACGCATAGGATTAATTAATAAGTAACAAATATATGTAACGTAAATAATGACATAGTATGTAACATATGTAACATATGTAAATGGATAAAGAGTCATTTGGTTTGGATTTTTGCTTTTGAGCTTCTTGTTACGAGTCTGACGTTGATTGTGTTATGTCTTCTTTTGTTTTTATTTAAAAAATGTGGAGCATGCATATTTTAATATAAATGTTAGCAGCTACTTTGTTATCTCATTACCAATCTTTTCGAGACCCCCAAAAGGTCAGTCGGGAATATTAACAGGGACAATTGCTGCCTGTCCCCTGTAAACAATTCCAATGGGTATATGCATTCGTCGTAAACAAAAGCCTCCTAATAATTTAATAATTGATTGATAATTCTAATAATTAAATTATGACATCTTCTATACTATAATAACAGTAACAACAAAATAATAATATAGTTTTGAGAAGTGTATGGGCCAAAGAAACCTAATCGCCCCTGAAAACATGAAACAATTCCAATAAGACGAAACAAAACATGTTTGACTGACGATGTTTGAAATGACACTAGAAAAATTGGATAAACCTGAATCTATCACAATCGCAGATGCAAACGTTGTTGCTATATTTAACAAAGTTAGTAATTATAAGATTGTCCAATATGTTGGTTTTGGTGTGAGATTATCAAAACAAATTACTAACATGTAATTACGAGAGAAAACAAAACAAACACGCACAATGCTTAAAGCGTATGACAATAAGTCCCACCGAAGATCAAGGAAACTATTTATTTTATTATCCCCGTTCTGTTGCGGTTACCCCACTAATCGCGGGTCTTAGGTAAAACTTGAGCATGCTCTATCTACCCACTAAAACAATTAGCTTGTCAACAATATCAAGAAACAAGGGTCAATTTCGACGTCTAGTGCTAAATGTGATCTAGCTCCTGATTTTTTATTAACAATAAAAAAAATTCTTATTGTTACTTAAAAATCATCCGGAACAAGGTATTTTTTGATTCCAATTGGACTGTATGTCTACTTACGTGACGATTTATAACTGGATATTTTATTATGCTGAGGTCCTCTCCTATTTTATAAAAGACTAAGAAACAGACAACTATGTCCTGTTCCTTGGCGGAAGTTGAATATCATGGAATGACTTTTACGTGCACCGAACTTAAGTGGCTAAAGGCCTTTTTGGCTAGTTTTGGTGTGTTCCATCGTCAACTGATGCGTTTGTTCTGTGACAATCAGGCCACTCTTCATATCGCAACTAACCCATCTTTCATGAACGCACTAAATATATCAGACATTAATTACCACTATGTTAGAGATCAGCTTCAAGCAAGCCATATTGATACCGCTCATCTTCAGACCAAGTTCCAACATGCGGACAGTTTCACTAAAGTATTGGGCCACCTGCAATTTAAGTTTCTCTTACACAAATTGAGCATTCGTGATCTTCATACACCAACTTGACGAAGAGTATTGAGAATATTTGTTGTAACTTGGCTGTAAATAGAATATTTTTTGTAGCTATAAATATTTCAAGTTGTAACTTCGTGATTTAGTTGCCTCTGTAATTGCCTATTAATGTGGTGTTGTGGGATAAAATTTTTAATCAAAACCTTTCCATATAGCAATAAGATTTTTGACTAGATTACAATACTATATACGAAATTGTTCAAGAATTTTTAAATATATATTGCTTGATCTCTTGAAATCTTTAGTTCAAGAATGTATATAGATTCACCCATGCTTTTCATTTCAAATTGATATGAC
Organism: Erythroxylum flavicans; assembly: GCA_027576715.1. Lineage (NCBI taxonomy): Eukaryota > Viridiplantae > Streptophyta > Magnoliopsida > Malpighiales > Erythroxylaceae > Erythroxylum > Erythroxylum flavicans. The sequence continues at coordinate 39,988,998 of JANZXP010000196.1, forward strand.
AACTAACTTTTGATTTGCTTAACAAACTCATAGTTATTAGAAGCATGTAAAATATCATTTGCATGTGAAGAAAAAATTATAAATTTATCTTTGAATTTTTTAATACATACAAAATGGTCTTCACCAATCATGTGAAAAACTTACAAAATAATTACATTATGAATTGAATGTATCATTATCTTCAGGACTGCTTTAGACTATAAATTGATTTTAACAATCAACACAATTTTTGTTCTCGACTTGTCTCAATGAAACCTACAGGTTGTTTCTTATATATTTCTTTTACTAATTCTCTATTAAGAAAAAAAAAATTTTCATCCATTTTATGTAATTTGAGATCCAAGCTAGCTATTGTAGCCAAAATTAATTATATCAAACTTCATAGCTAAATTTTGTCAGTATTTAAATTCATCAATTATTTACCCGTCACGTCTTGCCACTTAATTCTACGATGGAACACATTGTCCGTCAGTAAACTATATATTAATTTAACGACGGATGCTATTCCGTCGGTAAATAATCGACGCTGAGCCAAATTCACCGACGGAATCATTTCCGTCGGTAAATGTCCGACGTTATTTAATTGCGGGAAGCATTCCTGCAATTTTTATCAACGGGAATAATTACGTCGTTGCTATATGTCGTCAGAGATTTTGTGTGAATATCTTTTCCTCCACTTTTACTGACGACAATTGTGTTTGTTGCTATATCTAAACTTGACGACATATGTATCGACGGTCTTTTGAGTTCCATCGGTAAATAGCTACGGTTTTTCATTCCGTCGGTAAATTTCTGACGCTAATTTATGATTTTTTTGTAGTGTAGATTGCTCCCACTGTGGTAGAGTCTCTCATCTTGATTATGTGTAACATAACCATTTTGATCAATAGTCTCATATAAAAATAAGTATTTTTCTATTTTACGCTATTTTTGGAAGGTCTTTTACTAAAATTACGACATCTCATGATCCAAATTTAATTACACATTCATTACTTTGTTTACTTATAAATATCCTTTCCAGTGTTAAAAATATCTAATAAAGACGCATTTCTTCCTTTTTAAACCTAGTTTTCTATATTTATAAAAAAGATCGACCCTATGGTCTTAATCTTGTCATATCAGATTTTTTACCTATCCATAACTTACACGGAGTGTTTGTAATTGATTTTGTAGGTATGTGAATAAGAACCTGAGTGATTGTGAGTAGGCATGGAAAATATAGGCCAACTTAGCAGTCAAAGGATTTTGCTTAAGTTGATCAGATTTTGGGTTGAGTACGAGCTTTTTGTAAATTCAAGCGTTAGATCGAGTTTCGTCTCAGGATATATAGCCAACCTTGAATCGCTTATATAACATAAAATGATATTTGTTAAGTTATAAAAATAAATCATTTTATACGAATTAAAACAAAACAAAAAAACATGCCCTAACTGAGGCTGAGCTTTTGTTTCTCTTGTGCTCACTTTCTTTATTGTTCACATGTCATTTGTATCTGTTGCCCTAGCTGTCTTGCATACTTACTACTTTGTTGCTTTTGTATGACTATCTCCCACCTTCTTTATTGGTCTTTTTAGTCTCTTCTAATTTCTTCGTAAAAAAGAGAGGCGCTTCTTTTGTGGTACTTTCTTCAACAATCGTTTCAAAGGTTCTTAATTAAGTAGGTTTACTTGATTTTAACAACTTAAAACGCCTTCTATCTTGAAAAATAGTTTGAAATGTAAGAAATTAGACAAAGAAGTGTAATAAAAAGACATGTCTTTCAATACAAATGTTATGAATGGTTATATATTTTCTCAAGAGGTGTCATGAGCAATCATATACATTATAAATGGGTGTCTTTAAATTTATGGAAGGCTGGTTTAACATTCAATTCATGGTTAATACACAATCCAATCTTTTCTTCTTCATCTTTATCATATTTATTCTTAATTGAAGTTCATCTTTAGTTCTCTGTTGATTTTACTGTCTCAGAGAACATTAGACTTTGTTGTATTCTAGAAGGAAATTTGTCAAAACTCTGGAGCAACTAGTGGAGGCAAATATTTCCTTAAAGATAGTGATTTTTCAGGCCTCAAGCCATCCAACTTGAACCCACTTTTCTAACATTTTATGGCTAATCCAACTCTTCAATTTGATCAATATGACATAATATAGCGTACGGGAAAAAAAAGTATATCATTGTGGAGTTTTACATTAAATTTAAGTTTAACTAATACCAACATATAAATAAGATTCCTTTGAATCTTTGAAGAAAATAAGACTTCATGGCAAATTAGGTGTTGACCATCACACATGTCTAACTTATATGTGTCAATCTCTTATACAATACCTCTTAAGTTACCATCTACATAAATCCATCATGTTTCATGTGTGATTTTGTAGACTTCTGTGAAAGCATACTTATCGTTTCAGTTAGAAATATATAACAACAAACATGCACAGAACATAAATTTGTACTAAAACATTGTATCTTTTTAAATTCGTTACAATCGCGAGCAAGATTGTCCTTATTGCCACATTTTTAGTACTTCACTCTTTCATATTTTTTTAAGAACATTTTTTTTCCATATTGGTTCCACTTGGCCTTTTTAGAGTCTTGACTGTTGAGGTTGTTTTTCTCATCTTTTTTTCAGACGAGTCTACCATGATGCTTACGATTCTAATTCATAGCTCCATAAGAGTTATAACCAACTTCGTACATCTCAGAGGTCATCTTATAAGTTTCAAGATGTCCTTCTTCAAATACAAGATGCCCGTGGCATCTTTCATCATCTTGATACTCTTATTATAACTTACATGCATTTTTATATACTCCAACTCTCAGAAAGAAAACAAATGACATGTATTTTTTGTCCACCGTGTAACTCACGAAAAAAATCTTTTAACTCATTTATTATGTTGCCTTAAACGTTTCAGCATTGAATGGTCATATCTTTTCTTACACATGTTAAAGTTGATGTGAAATATGAAATCCTATAAGGTGTAAAATCCTCGTCAATTCTCTTTTTCTGCTTTCGCATAAAAATATCACTAACCATCCATCTGATTTTAGATTATTTGATTCAAAATTTTAGAACATGTTTAATAGTTGAACTTCTTATTGTGACAATGTTGAAAGTAAGATTGTATACTTTACTTCAACATTTACGAAAATTTAACGATCCTCAAATATATAATTCTCGAAAATATTTTTCTCGAAAACATATTTTCAAAAAATGAAATTCCTATTAATTACTTATACAATTAAAAAATCGTATATCAAATAAATAAATTATTTGAATCACACAATACTAAACTAATGCTCATAAATATAAATATATAAGATTCTAGTCATTTGCTTACTTATATTAACTTTATTATTAAACTAATCAAATTAATTGTTATTTAATTGTTCTTTAATTTTAATTAGAAATTGATTTTAAATATTAATCTTAATTTATTTAAAAATATTCGATACAATTTTAGAATTGACTTATATATAATTTAAGATCATTTCAATTTTAATTTACTTGTGAGTATTAAAAATAAATTAATAAATTCTAATTGTGGGTTTATTTCAATTTGAACTATTCCTAATCTAAGTTTTAAATAAATCAAATACAACTTATGATTTATTATATCAATAGCCAAACACTTCTTATTCTATTGTTAGAATTATATAACCCACAAATCAAATAACCATGATTTCAAATCTAGGTGCCTTTGAATTTAGTTGCTTTCACTTATAATTTGTCTAACATAAGTTGGGTAAAGGCATATTTTCTTTTAGGTTACCAGACAAGTCAATCGTCTTCAACCTTTGGATAAAAGAAACAACAAACCACAAGCCAAAACCGTCATCGTCGATCCATCACCGACCGCTTTTCCGTTGGCTCCATACCAGTCGTTGCCAGCAACGTCATCAGCGAGAGCAAACAACGTCAAATCGCCATTTCCATGTCCAGGACCGTCAATCCCGGAAAATTGAAAAATGATGAAGCTTACTAGTTAATTATAGCATTAACGTCGAGTTTTGATTCCGCAACTGCGAGTCTGCGAATTAGTCTTCGCTTAAGTAAAATTGGGAGCTTGATTCCTGCTCATGTAGAGCCTCACACGATAAAAGTGAGGAATAATTTAAGCGTGATAATGACTTAAAGATATGACTAAGCTTCGGATCCACTCAAAAAAATCTAGTTGATTAAGTCAAAAATAAATAAATAAATAAATTGAAAATTGACATTTACTTCCAAAGCCCTCCACTTGCAAAGTGAAATGGTCAATGACAGCGAAAAGGAGTTTGCGGGTAAAAGAAGAATGATGCGTTGTGCTTGTGGACTAAACATAAAGAGTCTCTGCACATGTCTGGCTAGCCGTCTCCGTTGGGCTGTAGACTAGTCCTGGATGTGTTGGCATCCAAGGAAGACGGGGAAAAAGGGCAAAGGAGTCATCGACCACCACTAAATACGCAAGCTCTGGCGTGGCGTAACTTTCTGACCAGCACCAGGTAAGCCTTGCCCAGCCATCAACTAACCATCACTTGTCATGCATCATGTCTATTTCTTCCCTGCGAAAATTGAGTTGATTTTTTCCATTTTGGTGTACAAAAGAAACATCCACTCTCTTCAACTTTTGTATACAACACAAATCTCTCTTTTTTTGCTATTAAAAAAAAGACAGGGATTAAATGTGCTTAGCCTTTACAAAAACTACTTGTTAATGTCCATTCTTAACTCTTTTTACCATAAAGGTTTGTGAATAAAATTTAAGCATCTTGTACTAATTTTATTTTTGTTAATTAAAAACATAAAATAGACATTTTAATAAATTCTCAGTAACATATTCTAATATATAAAATCTCTAACTTGCATTTAAAAATATATAATAATTTAATAAATTAAGAATAGAGAGTTAAAGTCGTAATACGCTAATGTCACCAACTCAATTCAAACCATTCGCCCATGCCACTTGGCGTTTTGTTGCCACATGGCTTGTTTGTTGTCTTTCTTCTCCAATTACGAGTAGACTGCGCGTTAGAAAATTTCAAGGCCCGCGTAAAGAGATGATTTGATATTCTTTCTTCTGCGGAAAGGATAATAGGTAAGGTTTTTGATTTGCTTACCGAAAGAACCAAGACAACCCACTCACCAACGACTTGTCGTTTTTCTCGCGATATTTTCAGTTTCACTACTCTTAGTACGGTTCTCGTTGGGTCTACTTCTAGTTATATCTCCAATCCTCTTTGTTTGGGCAGAACACAGGATCTAAGCTCCAAGACAAAGCTCCATTAAATGATCTCACTTTACAACGAAGGCTGCTTTTACTTACATAAATTACCTGTATTTCAAGTACATTTACGAAATTCTGTTATGATGTAGCACTTTTAAAATTATTTAGTGTTAGGTTCTTTGTATGACTTTTTGTTTCTTTATTGACAAACTGACGATGGTTGATGCTTTGAATTTGTTTTGCATAAATAAAAAAGTAAAGTAAGAAGACTCAGATATTTACTTGATTCGATAACATATAGTTATTTATGTCTAAAGGCCAATCTCACACTAAAATTTTACTAATTTTAAGAAAAAAAATACAAAAGATTGAGTGCTTCACAAATAAATGCAAGAGTTTTTATAAAATCTTCCTAGTACTCTTTTGATAAATATTTTAGCACTCTCTCAATTTTTCTCTCAATTTTTTTTCTTTTTTGAATCAGAATATTGTGTACATGTATAAGCTGATTGTATTGTATTGTGACTATGAACTTGTGTATTTATACAACGGAGTAGAGGATGTATGTTTATGCCTTTTATTAACACCAATCAACTCATGCTTTGTTTATTAAGCTTTGTGCTGCTCACGTGATTATTGTCCATGTGCTGTAACCTTTTAGTCAGATAGCAATTTTATTCTCTTCTTTTTTCGAATTCTTCGTAACCTTTTCTTCACTTCTCACACACGTACACTCTTATCCCAAAAAAATCCCAATTGTGTTCTTGGATTGATGAGTTTGTGTGAGAGTTTATGGAAAAAATGTGATTTCCTTCACATTTAGCAAAAAGATGATGTATCACTAAAACTTACTTTACTATGAGATTAGTGGTAAAAAATCAAATTAAACAAAAAGATGATGCATCACTAGAACTTACTTTACTATGAGATTAGTGGTAAAAAATCAAATTAAAACACGTGCTTTTTTCAATAGAAAAATCCACAAGGATTAGGCAACTATGAGATTAGTGGTAAAAAATCAAATTAAAACACGTGCTTTTTTCAATAGA
>JANZXP010000196.1:39995354-40006890 GCA_027576715.1 Erythroxylum flavicans
AGAGATTATTTATCACTAAAACTTACTTTACTATGAGATTAGTGGTAAAAAAATCATATTAAAACACGTGCTTTTTTCAATAGAAAAATCCACAAGGATTAGGCAACTATGAGATTAATGGTAAAAAATCAAATTAAAACACGTGCTTTTTTCAATAGAAAAATCCACAAGGATTAGGCAAATTATCATTCTTGCCTAGGAATACACTTATAAGTAAAACGAACGAAAAAGGCTTAGGAGTTGAAGTCTATCGTTCACATCTAATTGGGTTTCCGACGAATTGACACATAACGTGATTTTTCCTTATTTTCAAAGGATTCGATAAAGGCTAGGGAATAGACCAATGAGCACAAAAGGTCGCCGAAAAGAAATTACGATAGAAGTACCATTTTGCCCTTTATCAAATTGGGTCCAGCGACAGTGGCCCTCGTGACAACCAATAATCCCTAAAATCTTATTTTCTAAAATTTCCTAAATTGGTCAATAAATGCTGTTCAACAAAATGCCATCCGAGTGAACACCTGTCTAGAAATAGCTGAATCGGAACATGGGGCAAAACCAATCACTGATTGGCGTGGCGCCATCAGGATCGTTCATGAAAATCAACAAAATAGAGAAACTTCCGGCAACTTTCCTCGAGGAGTCGGGCATTGCCATTTTCGCGATATGATATTTTTAATCTGAAGACGAGAGAGAAACAACTGCCGAAACTGTGGGTCCCAGGGTCCCCTAGTCCACGCGGCAACTTGACACTGATTGACCGTTTGTGATGGAAAAATCTCGGACCTCAATAAACCAAAAAAAACATAGAAAAAGAAAATTCCTTTTGTCTCTTATTTGTGTGTAAGTATATACTATGTAGTTAGGTAGATTGCAGACCAACAGTTAATATAAATTAAAAGCATAAATATTTAATCTCCGAATTTGATTTTGTATGAGGGCAGGGCGAGAAGAGAAATTGAAAAATATTTATATTCAAATGCCTTGAAAATGAAATGGCCCCCACAAAGCCCAACAAGCCTCCTCAAAACTCCTATATAAATTAGCATCGCCACTCATCCAATTCTCGCCACTCCAAACCCTAGCTGCTTCTTTTTCCCTAATTTTCCGGGAAAGAGAGTTACTTTCCGGGAATTTTTCATCTCTCTTTCTTTCCCTTTCCCTTCCCCTTATTAGATCTGCATGGTGTGTGGCTCATTCGGCGCGTGACGAGCACAAGTTCGTTTCCGTAGGTTCGAATTTTGTTGGGTTGTTCTGAATTTGGAGACTATCTTCTTCTGAGCGGGGATTAGAGAAAGTGGTGGGTTAGTGAGAGAAGGGGGGTTGGTTTCGGTCTGGAGAGTTCTTCTTTTGCTTCTTTTGGGGGGGTAGCCGGGGCCTGTGGCCTCGGCGGGTTTTAAAGCCCCCACTTCTCAACATATCCACCATTTAACCCGTTTAATTTTACCTTTTTAACCCTCACCGGAACGAGGATATGCCTGCCCTGGCTTGCTACGTAGATGCTGCCGCCGCCCTGGCGCCTCCCGGCTACGCCTCTCTCGCCGGGGACGGCTCCCTCCTTCCGGCTCCGACGACCTCCGCCGTCGCCACTGCTGCCGAAAATCCTTCCCATTGGTCGCCGTCTCTCTCCACCTCGCTATACAAGATCGACGGTTGGGGTGCTCCGTACTTCTCCGTTAACTGCTCCGGCAACGTCACCGTCCGTCCTCACGGCAGCCACACTCTGGTTCATCAAGAGATCGATCTGTTGAAGGTCGTGAAGAAGGCTTCGGATCCGAAGTTTGCTGGCGGGTTGGGGTTGCAGTTACCTCTTATTGTTCGCTTTCCCGATATACTGAAAAACAGGCTCGAGTGTCTCCAAACGGCGTTTGATTTCGCCGTACAATCGCAGGGTTACGAGACTCATTACCAAGGGGTATATCCCGTGAAGTGTAACCAGGACCGTTACGTGGTGGAGGACATTGTGAGATTTGGATCTCCTTTCCGTTTCGGCCTCGAAGCCGGGTCGAAACCGGAACTGCTCCTGGCAATGAGTTGCTTGTGCAAGGGAAGCCCAGAAGCTCTGCTTGTCTGCAATGGGTTCAAGGATTCGGAGTACATTTCTCTCGCATTGCTCGCGAGAAAGCTTGCTTTGAACACTGTTATTGTGCTTGAACAAGAGGAAGAGCTCGATTTGGTTCTTGGTTTGGCGAATAAGATGAGCGTCAGGCCTGTGATTGGGGTTCGGGCCAAGCTGAGAACCAAGCATTCGGGTCATTTCGGTTCGACTTCTGGCGAGAAAGGGAAGTTCGGGTTGAACACGACCCAGATTTTGCGTGTGGTCAAGAAACTTGAACAATCATCCATGCTTGATTGCTTGCAGCTTCTGCATTTTCATATTGGATCTCAGATCCCCACCACCGCATTACTCGCTGACGGTGTTGGTGAGGCTGCGCAGATCTATTGTGAATTGGTCCGTCTTGGAGCGAATATGCAAGTGTTTGATGTAGGTGGTGGTTTGGGGATTGATTATGATGGGTCACGATCTGGAGACTCGGATCTTTCCGTTGCTTACGGGTTGGAGGAGTATGCTCTTGCTGTTGTTCAAGCTGTGAAGTTTGTTTGTGATCGGAAGAATGTGAAGCATCCAGTTCTTTGTAGCGAAAGTGGTCGAGCTGTTGTTTCTCATCACTCGATTCTGATATTTGAGGCTGTATCTGCCAGTTTATCGAGTGCTGGGGCAGTAACTCCCTTTGGGTTCCAGTATGTTGTTGATGGGCTGTCTGAGGATGCCCATTCCGATTACCGGAATTTGACATCTGCAGCTATTAGAGGTGAGTATGACACTTGCTTCCTCTACGTTGATCAACTGAAGCAAAGATGTGTTGAGAAGTTCAAAGAAGGGAGTATTGGGATGGAACAATTGGCTGCGGTTGATGCTTTGTGTGAGTTTGTTTCCAACGCTATTGGAGCAGCGGAGTCTGTTAGGACATACCATGTGAATCTCTCGGTGTTTACTTCGATTCCGGATTTCTGGGGTATTGGACAGTTGTTTCCAATTGTGCCCATCCATCGACTTGATCAAAGGCCTGGCGTAAGAGGGATTTTGTCAGATTTAACCTGCGACAGTGATGGGAAGATTGATAAGTTCATAGGTGGTGAGTCAAGCTTGCCACTTCACGAGATTGAAGGCGGTGGTGGTGGTAATGGCGGGCGGTACTACTTGGGGATGTTTCTGGGCGGGGCTTACGAGGAGGCTCTGGGTGGAGTTCACAACCTGTTTGGTGGCCCGAGCGTTGTGAGGGTGTCGCAAAGTGATGGACCCCATAGCTTTGCGGTGACCTCTGCTGTTCCGGGACCGTCGTGTAGTGATGTCCTCCGGGTAATGCAGCACGAGCCCGAGCTCATGTTCGAGACCCTGAAGCACCGTGCAGAAGAAATTTGTCCTCAGGAGATTGAGAGCGATGATGATAACATTAGCAGCGGCGGAGGCAGAGGCTTGGGCAGTGCGGCTTTAGCTAGCAGTCTTGCACAGTCTTTCCACAACATGCCATATTTGGTTGCTTCTTGCTCATTGTCTGCTTTGAATACCGGTGGATGCTACTTTCTCAATGAGGACGAGTTCAATTCCAACACAGATGGGGCCCCTGGCCCTGCTGCTGCTGCTGATGACGAGCAGTGGTCTTATTGTTGTGCTTGAGTTCATAGTACCAACTTTAGCTGCTGCTGTTGCTTTGTTTTATTAATTAATGCCCTCAGTAGTCTTTATGGTCGTCGGTTTTAACTTTGTTATTACTTAATAGTTCTTCCATCAAAATGCATTTTGCATTGTGTGTTTAAAGAGAAGAGGGGGGATATGTGGACATTCGGGATCTTGTAACGCCCCATCCCATCCCATCCATCTTCTGTATTAGTTGTTCTTTTTAGCAGCAGACCCTTTTCAATGGAATAATTATTTTAGTTCAGTGGCTTCTTGTTCTTCTTCGTCTGTAGAGATTATATTATTTATATATTCAATCAGTTGCATGTGCATGTTTACTGCAACATTCTCTACGAATTGGATGGAATTGGTGAGTTCTTTGGTCGCTCCAGATGTTGCGTTTAGTAGTTGGTTCAATACCCCACCCAATCACATGGTAATCCAGCTTTGTCAGTGTTATCCTACGTGAACTTGCAAACCCATGTCCACCCAGAATCAGTCGCAGACTCACGTATCAACTATGAGAAGAATGGCTCTCACTTGGAGAGTCTAATCTTTGATGATTTCTTCTAATCCCTAGAATTTAAACTACTTCATTCATCTATGGTATTAAATTCAGTTCATATCAGTTCAGATCAATGGCAGAGCAGAACACATTTAAACATTTATGGTTTCAACTCAGTTCAGATCAGATCAGTTCAAGTTAATACAGAGCAGAAACTTTTTCATACAAGCATGTTATCAAATTTCAGATCAATACAGAAAATAAAATTCTCTAGAAGTTCAGTTCTTGCTTCAGCTCAGAGCAGAACATTCCAAATTCTCCAACAGTTCAGACACACATACATGGAAAATTGCAGTACTAGTTTTCTGATCTTACCCTGGCTGAAAGGAGGGGGCTTTATCCGGACAACTCTATACATGCTGACTTAAGCTTGTTGATCGTAGCTGAGTCCCTGTAATCAAACAAAAAGAGGATTATTTGTATAAACCCATTTCCGAAGAAGGAGAAAACTCTCCGAGTTGTAGAGATTACTAGAGATGTGAACAACCTCAACGTTGGAAGGATCTGTCTGTAGAGAAGATCTCTCCCACTGAACCCAACATAGAAAGGATTAGCAAGAGAAGGGTCTACAAGGATGGGAGAGCTTTGCCCTAATTTCAAAAGATTTCGAGAAAACAAAGACGAGTATGTTACCGTGATTGAGCAATATGAAGCAGAAGAAAACGTAGTAGATCCATACAGAAGACAAGCTGAGTCGCCTCCTCTTCAGCATTTTTCGCCATCGCCGCCCTTGCTATTTCAAGAAACATCTCAAACTATCACGAAAGGAAGTGGTCGTTATGTCTTAAGAGTCATGCCTCGTTATTTTGTTAATGAACGTTGTCGTTTCTTGATCTCAATGGTCTTTGTTGGGTGTTGCCGTTTTGTTTTAATGATCTTGTGCTTCTTGTCTGTCCCTTGTAAGATGCAAAAATGACCTGATTGTTAACTATTTATTTATTAATGAATTCTTTAAATTCTCAAAAAAACTATCAACTCCTAAGAGGTATGAACCTAAAGAAAGAGTCAACACGGTGAATGGTCTTTGAAAAAAAGTAATAAATGAGAGTCTTTGTTCTGATGGCTTCTGAAACTTCAAAACACAATGAATCTGAACCGAGAAACTTGGACCAGAACGCACCGGGAGGGCCTATGGCAAAGAAAGTGCGTATACGAGGGCGGGAGGAAGACCCACCACCAAGAGCTCCACTTTCATACAGCGCTGTCGTTCAGGGCGAACCATTCGTGGATGAAGGGGCAGAGGACTAGACGAGGACCCAGTTGTGATAGAAGAAGGCTATATCATACCCACGCAAGAGGAGTTAGGCGGGGGCATCGAATTGTTGCATACGTTCAAATCGCGTCTCGACCAAAGGTGGAAAAATGTCATGATCGTGAAATTGCTGCGACGTCGAGTTGGATACAAGATGCTCTGCTCGCAGTTGAAAAGCATGTGGAAGCCAATCGGCCCCATGAAGATCATCGACCTGGATCATGATTTTTTTCTAGTTAAGTTCATTGAAGAAGTAGACTTCATCAATGCGTTAACAAACGGCCCCTGGGTTATTCTCGGCCAAGCACTCTCAGTCTAACGATGGTATCCAGAGTTTCGACCATCGCAAGGTAAAGTGACGTGGGCAATGGTATGGATTCGTTTCCCAAAGCTATCGATAGCTCGATATAACTCAATGATCCTAACTGCACTAGGTAATTTAGTTGGTCACATGGTGAAGATTGGCGAAACTACTAAAGCTACTCATGGGCTAAATTCACACAAGTGGCTGTCGACGTTGATCTTAGTGTTCCCCTCCGTCCTAGCATAGAGCTAGATGTTGAACTCTTATAGGTAGCATATGAAGGTTTACCACAGATCTATTTTAACTGTGGTGTCGGGGGTCATGAATCCGAGCGATGCCCGACTAAGAAACAATTCACCGCAGGCCTTCCATCATCTCCAGAAAATATGGGGACACACACCAAGGCGAAGAAGTTACCATGCAACTGGCAATGGAGAGTCCAACACTAGCACCACAATCCGATAGGTATGGGCCATGGATTCAGGTACAACGAAAAGTCCCTCGAAATTAACGGTGACCTCAGGATCAGCCAGCTACACGACTCCCCAGAGAAGATCCTCGCGTACGTGGATCTCGATTCTCGGCACTGTCCGAATCAGTCTCAACGGCTATAAGACATGACCACCCATCCACATCGCGTACTAACGTCTCAGCAGCAAGAACCAGCCAACCCACAGACCTAGCATTTTGGTCGAGGTAGCCCAACGCAAGCTTAAGGGGCGGGCACCAGCTACAGCAGTACCGAAACACACAACTCAGGTTCTCTACATTGGGTAGGTCGTATCACAAGTGGATATGGACGAGAGGGTCAGCCCACATGCACAAACCCAACATCAAAATGACACGGGCAGGTTCGCTACTACACAACAATTAAATAATTCCAAAATTCAACATAACATCGTGGTATTATCTTCTCACAAGGACATCGTCTGTGATCATAACACAGATTTGAGACCGGCGTTGGCAGAGAGGGAGCAAATCAGTCCCATGGAAGGAGTTGAGGGACTTGTTGGCTCTGTTAGGACCACCTCTACTCTTCCTCCCTCCAAACCACCAAATCCTAGCTCCGGAGACACATGGATAGAGGAAGACACAAGAATCTCAGACAGAGACAGGGAGCTAGTTTTGCGACATCTGGGACAATAGGGCGGGGAGGTGCAAGAAGAGCCCCAGGAACTTACTCCGAACTCGGGGGATCCTTCCCATCTTCATACTAACGTTTGATGTCGATCCTCATGTGGAATTGCCAAGGGACTGGAGGCACTAATTTTTAGTCTATTTTGCAGAATTATATCATCCTTTACAATCCAGGTATTTTGATGTTAGTTGAAACGCGTATTAGTGGTCGAAGAGCTGACAAAGTCGTGCATATGTTGGGTTTTGATTTTTCATTCAGAGTTGAAGTGGGAGGATTTGCTGGGGGGATCTGGGTATTATGGAAGCAGGTTTTTGCAATATCCATGGAGGTGGCTCATTGGCAATTTATTCATACCACAGTCACGTATAGGACACACACGTTTGCTTTTACTGCTATATATGCTAGTCCCCATATTGTGTATCAAAAATTTTTATGGCCATATCTAGGTTGGTTAAGTAGTCAAATTCAAGGACCATGGATCGTTAGAGGCGATTTCAATGCTAAATTGGATAGCCATGATAAACGGAGGGGGGGGGGGGGGTTTGCCTTCAACGCAAGTGATCAATAAACTGTTTCAAGATTGCGTGCATTGTTATGGGATACTTGATTTGGGGTATGTAAGGTCAAAATATACCTGGCGGCGTGGGAATGTCCTGGAAAGGCTAGATAGAGTGTTCTGCAACCCGAAATGAATGGAGGAATTCCCTAATATGGTCAATCAACATTTGCCTTTTTTCGGCTCTCATCATCAACCCATGTTACTTACACTTTGGCAAGCAACACCAGGGTGAGTCGGGTAAGCCTCTGTTCAGATTTCAAGCAACTTGGTTGGCTCATGAGGGTTTTGATCAAGTGGTTGCTGACAATTAGCATACGGAGGGAGAGCCTTTCAGGGCTCTCTTAACCAAGTTTTATGAACATCTAGCTCAATGGAATAAACAAGTTTTCGATAATATTTTCCATCAGAAAAAACGTTTGTTGGCTCGATTGGATGGTATACAAAAGGCTATGGAACCTGCAAATTCTGATTCGCTTTTGGAGTTAGAGGACAAACACCTCAATGTGTTACTGCAAGTCCTGTGTGAGGAGGAGTTGTACTGGAATCAACAATCACGCGGTGCTTGGTTGTCGCATGGTGATCGCAACACCTAGTACTATCATACAGTTACTCTAGCCAAAAGGAGAAAACTGGAGATAGTTAGGCTAAAGGATAGTGAGGGATTAATGGTCACTAACCCTGTGCATCTACGACACATGATTAAAACTTGTTTTGAATAGTTGTATGCGTTGGAAGAGAATATCACATACACGTATCCTATTTTGGGTGCATTTCCTAAGCTCGTCGCTGAGATGGAAAAAGACCTAACACATCCAGTTCAGGTCGACGAAATTAGGAAAGCTGTGTTTGACATCAACCCAAACAAAGCTCCTGGCCAAGATGGTTTTACAGCTTTATTTTTTCAGAAACAATGGGGTACCATCAGCTCAGCGGTAATAACTTTTATTCAGCATATATTCCTCGAAGAGAAATGGGATTTGGATATCAGTAAATCCATACTTGTCTTGCTTCCCAAATTGTCATCTCCTCAGTCTCTTACCAAATTGTGAATCGACTGAAGATTCATCTGGATTATCTGGTTGCACATACTCAGTGTAGTTTTGTTCCTGGTAAGCATAGCACCGACAATATTATCATTGTGCAGGAAACTATACACTCAATGCGCAAGAAGAAGGGAAAGATTGGCTTTTTGGCTATCAAAGTTGATTTAGAAAAAGCCTACGATCGTCTGCGGTGGGATTTTATTCATGACACACTATGGGACATTGGATTTCCTCCTACTTTAACAAGCCTCATTATGAAATGCATGTCCATAGTTACTATGCAAGTTTCTTGGAATGGGCAACTAACGGATTCTTTTGTACCCTCCAGGGGCATTCATTAAGGAGACTTGTTGTCGCCCTCTCTTTTCGTATAATGTATGAAAAGGTTAGGTCAACTAATAACCCACGAGGTCAGTCAAGGGCATTGGAAACCGTTTTGGACGAGGAAAATAGGTCCTCCGATATCCCATCTATTTTTTGCTGATGATTTAATCATGTTCACGGAAGCCAAATCATATCAAGTACATGTGGTTTCGAGAGTCTTAGATTTATTCTGTAAGGCCTCAGGTCAGAAAGTGAGCCAAGCTAAAACTAAGATTTTCTTTTCCAAGAATGTATCTCGGACCCAAACTCAAATTCTCAGTCAAGAATTCCAGTGTCAAAGCACTAACAATCTTGGCAAATACCTGAGCTTGTCGTTGATCCATGAGCGCACCTCCAGAAGGACATACCAGTACATCCTTGATAGGGTGCAGCAAAAGCTTGCAGGTTGGAGCACTCGAGTTTTATCTCTGGCTGGGCACGTCACCCTAACTCAATCGGTTCTCTCTGCTCTTTTGATCTACACTAAGTAAACAGTGAAATTGCCCAGACAACTTTGTGATGACTTGGAGAAAATAACGAGAGACTTCATATAGGGATCCAAGGACCACCAGCGGAAAATGAATCTAGTTAATTGGGAGGCGATATGTCGGCCCAAAATAGTGAGAGGTCTTGGGATAAAACGAATTCGAGCTTCCAATAATGCATTACTTATCAAATTGGGTTGGGCGATACTTACTAAGCCACAAGCCTTATGGGTTCAACTCCTTCGCAGAAAGTATCGCTTCAAAGATCATCCTATACCTCAATCACCGGAAAGGAAAGGGGCTTCGATATTATGGAGGGGAATCTTTGCCACCTGGAATGGCAGATAGGAAATGGAGGCGGCACTCAATTTTGGCTAGATGCATGAGTGGGGGACTGGGGTCCCTTACTATTGGTGACGATTCAACAACCGCTAGACCACTTGTTGTTCGCTAAAGTCAAGGATTTGGTAGATGAAAAAGGCTTGTGGCGGTAGACCTTATTCCAACAATATTTACCCGCCTCTGTTTGTACGACTCTAGAGACAATGGGGACGCCTAACAAGAACAAAGGGGAGGACCGAATTGTTTGGCGACCCGTTAAGAATAGACGATTTACGGTGGCATCCGCGTATGATTTCATTGCAAACAATGCTTTGGACACTAACAACAAATTATGGGATTTGATTTAGAAATGGCCAGGACCTCAGTGGATTCGCTCATTTCTTTGGCTTCTCGCTAAAAAGAAATTGTTAACCAATCAACAACGAGTGGCTCGACAGATCACCGAGGACTCTAGTTGTCAGTACTGTTGACATGAAGAATCATTACTACATACCTTACGTGATTGTTCTAGGGTTAGAAAGTTTTGGACCCAATTTCCTCTAGGGATGCTTTACCAAGCATTTTTTCAACAAGATGTAGCGTCATGGCTGAATGCAAATTTGAGTTGTTATCAACAAGTCATGACGAGTACATGGGCCACCATTTTCGGTGTTTCATGTTGGTATTTATGGCAATAGCGCAACAAGAGTGTTTTTTAGGATGGCTTCAGTTGGCCAGAAATCCGATCTAGAATCGTTATGGACTATGTTGCGTGGATAGAAAAAACATGGGTGGTGACAGGCTGAGTAATAATAGCACCAGGTTTGCCACTGGGGATTTTTGTAGGATGGGATAAACCGAAAGCAGGCTGGGTAAAACTAAATACAGATGGGGCAGTCCAACTCGCTACTAGTATCGCTTCTGCAGGAGGTTTAATTCGAGATTGCGTAGGGCAATGGTGCGGGGGTTCATACAAAATATCGGCATGTGTTCACCAGTAACTGCTGAACTTTGGGGGGTATTTTCAGGCCTTAATCTGGCCTGGGATCTTGGCTATTGACGCGTAGTGGTCGAAGTGGACTCTTTGGAGGTTATTAATATTCTTTCTTCTTTCGATTATAGGTCTTTCGACGGGTAGGCGTTGGTTATGGGCATACGAGAGTTATAGGGTCGATGTGGGAGCTTCAGCTTCAACATGTCTATCGAGAAGGGAATCGTTATGCCGATTAATTGGCTAATGTAGCTTCAAGATCAATACATAGAGTTCATATGCTTTCAGTTCTGCCGCTACCATGTATTGAGACAATTCATCAAGATATGCAAGGGGTGGTATCTAGACGAATTGTTCATTAGTTTCTTTTGTGTGTTCTTTTCCCTTGTATTCAAAAAAAGAATTTGAGAGAGCAACCATATTCCTTACCAGTCTTTGACACTTGTTGAATTAGATAATGACAAGAACAGCGTTGGAGTTTTTAAGCTAGATCAAGTTTTTCTTAACGTCTAAGGGATATGATATGGCTGGTGTAGAAATGAACAACAATGATACCTTGGAATATGCCAATAGAATAATAGGGTTATCTAACAGAAATATGTTGAAGGTTATAGGTCCGATACTTATAATTTGCTGAATTTCCTTTTTCACAAGCTTAAAACCAGAAGGTTTTTCAGATGAAATTATTATATGTAGAATAAGATAGTCAGCAAAAGCTTTTGACTTTTCACAATTACTGGGCATCTTAATGCCTAACAGTTAAGTTTGATGATATTCCAATGCATTGCCTAATCCATTTTGTTTGAATATAAATTAAGTACCAGGGCTTGGATTGC
>JANZXP010000196.1:40012542-40038815 GCA_027576715.1 Erythroxylum flavicans
CGTCACATGTATAAATCCCATAGTTTTGGGTGTTCTCCTCCAAGTCTGGTTGTTGCTCCTCTTCCTCTTGCATAACTCCCACATGTAAGTTATTCTTTCTAGGACATTGGTAACCCATATGGCCTCGTTCTCCGCATTTAAAACAAACAGGCCCTTTATCATCTCTGCTTCTGTTTTGTGCTGCATTAGAAGGCGGCCTCGGATTGGAAGAACGGTTAGGAAGCTGTTGTGGGGCTGCTCTTGTGCTTCTGTTTACATCATTGCTCCTTCTTGCAGCTGTCTCCCCACCTTGAAAGCCAACTTTTCTTGCAATTGTGTAGTGCAAGTCTTCTTCTATCTCCAAAGCTAACTGGGCTGCTTGTTCCACGCTGTACAAATCTTTTCCCAGCAAACCTCTTCGAATATCAGCCCTTAAACCAGTCTTGAATCGAGCAAGTGCTTGGCTAGAGTCCTCTATAATCTGACCACGAATCTTTAGCTCTTCAAATTTCTGCACATACTCAGTGACAGACATGTTGCTTTGACGTAAAATATAAGCTGATTCACGCATCTTTAGAAGATAATTGGTTGGCATATACTTTTCAAAAAGTTTTGCCTTCATCTCAGGCCAACTGATACTTTGTGCTGGTTGTATCCTCTCCATATCACGTTCAACCCCACGCCACCAAACCTTCGCTAGTCCAACGAGTTTCATCCTTGCAAATCTAACCTTCCGATCATCTGACATATCATACCAACTAAACAATGTCTCAAGGGAATCAATCCAATCACTGAATTTTGTACAATCCAATTGTCCCTCAAAGTCTGGAACATTGGACTTAACTCGCTTGGTGATATCGCCAGCTGCGTCTTGTGCCTGGTATTGCCCTTGTCCTTGGGTGGGAAATTGATTTTATTGAAGAATCTGGGCACTCACTCCATCTTGCAAAAGCTGTTGGGTTTGTTGAATAGTCTGAGCAGTGGATATAGGTTGACGAAACGTCTGGACAGTCGGTACGGGTTGCTGAAAATTCTAGGCTGAAGTGACAGATTGAGTATTGAGCATGGGTTGGCTGCTGGATGCTTCCATTTGTTGCTTGCCTAAGTTCAGATTTGTCAGTCGTGTAATTGCTGTGTGTAGCTCATCCAATTTGGATTCAAACTTTGCTTCCATAACCTTTATGGAGGTCTTCATGCCTTGCATGTCTTCTACAAGTTTTGAAACTGTTTCAGTTGTAGTTTCATGCTTGCGCTCAAAGGCATCAAATCTGGAACTTAATTCAGCTTTGGTTACCATGACTATAAACAATTTTGCGACAAGAAACGTGCAGGATCTAGAAGCTCTGATACCAACTAATATAGGACAGCTTAGATGTTGGGTGTTTAGGATATTTCGGTGGGTTAATAATAGGAATTGAATGATAGATTTCTAGGAATCACACCTAGAAGAAAATAACCTAAGTTTCACACCTAGGGTTCTTAGTAGTCACACTTAAGAAAAGATTGTTTCACACAAAGTAGCATAAAAACTTGAAAATTTATAAAGCAAATCTGTTTTGAAAATAAAGCATAACATGAGCTTTATATAGAGCTATTTGTTATCCTAATATGAAGAGGATTCTAATCTTAATTAAGAAAAAAATAACTATCTAGAAAAAACATAACTAATCCTATTTAGATTAGGAAAACCAAATAAATCTAGAACTAGAACTACTAAAACATAAATATAATTATTTCAGAAATTCCGGCAATTTTTGAATTTACTAAAATACATCTGAATATACTATTTTGCATTCTGTATCATACAGAGCCAATTTAGAGTATCTTGCTTGTTGGATATGCTAGAAATAAGTTCAATAGGTTCCTTTCAACTGGTTTGCAAAATGGTTAAAAATAAATTGCAAAGTATTTGACAAAATAAGTATTACGACATCGCAGCAGAGCTTTGCAATTCCTTTAATGGAAAAAGATCAGTTCCTTGGACGAAAATATTTATTCAATTACGAAAGTGGATCTTTTAGTAAAGGAAGCATAGAATGAAGTCAGGAATTCAATACGGAAGATTCGCATCATTACTTTAATCTTCTTTGTGCTGCAATTTGCGAAGTGCTGTACGAGCTCCACAATTATGGAGAGTCCCATGATTGAATAAATATAATTGTGACGACACCGATTGAAGTTGTTAAATAAGAATACTCGCTGTTTCTTGTTGGTTCAGTTGCAAGCCCAAGTCCTGTGTATATTACCCACCAAAGGAGGAACTTGTTAATCTTTGCATATGATGATTCGGATGACAACTTTACAGGTTGTTTTCTCTTCCTTTCCTGCTAAATATGATGAAAAGAATGATCCAGATGTAAGTTTCACAAGAATAGAGATGAAAGAAAATTACGGTAGAGTGGCTGATCAAGTTCCCCATTCCCCTAGCCTTGCCTACATTTTTCTCAAAGTTAAGTTTAAAAATAAAGAGTTATAGCAACTGCTCAGATTCGTCCACAACGTAGGTCTGGAAATGTGAATTGTTTTCGTCCACTGATTCTGTAGTTTGATAACTGATATCATTGTTTTTATCTCCATTCCTTTGTCCCAAAGAAATAACTCACTCGCGTGAGCCATTCTGTCTGTCTTTCATAATTTCATCATAATTACCTTGTTTACACCAGAAAAGTGGTGTTTCTTTCTTCCATTAAACAGGATTATCCAGTTTATCTCTCTCTTTCTATAAAAGATTTCAGAATGTTGAATCTGCCTAGTCATTTTAATAGTCATCAGCATTTATCCATGTTTCTTATTAAAAAAACGTAAATAAATGCTACCAAGTATGAGATTATGCTCTTAGTCCGCAAAAGTCAAATTGGATCAGTCTGTGTAGAATTTTTGGGCATGAAGTTTCATAATAGTTTCTCCTAGCCTAGGTCACATATAAATGGTGAACTACTAATCTTTCAAGATGCAAACCTTATTGTTAAGAAGATATAACAGTTTTTGGGAATTGTCAATTATATTAGGGAATTTATACTTCATGTGTCAGAATATGTCAATCAGTTGTCAAAATTATTGAAAAAAAAGACACCACCATAAGGCCTTGACTAGACAAAGGTAGTAAAGCAATTAAAACAGATCAATCAGTATCGATCTTGACTAAAAATTCCTGACAAAGGAAAAAGGATTTTTTAGGGAGCAATATCAATTGGAAAAATTGAGGATGAGCCTTAGAGCAATTACTAAGGTAACTGTTTTATGACTAGAGGATCACAGGTCCGAGTTACGGAAATGACATCTATGTAAAATATAAAGAGAAAGTTGCGTACAATTGATGACTGTCCCTCGACTCTCGCAAAATAAGGAGTCTTATGCACTGAGATTTGTCCTAGTATTAATCAAAGAAATAGAAAGAAAGAGGTTTTATTGTGGACTTATTAGGGGACAATTTAAACCTTTAAAAAGGTACTATCACACAATCTACAAAGAAATTATGACAGTAGGCACATTAAAGGTCCTCATAACATCTTACTTGATTTCTTCTCTTGGCCTCAAAAGTGCATCAGCCTTATCACTCCTAAAATTATTCCTCTCATCCTTTTGATGACGGAACTACTTAAAAGAACACCCACTGTTATTGATGAAATAGTTTCTTTTGCCTAACTAAGCCTCTTCTATTGCTTTCATTTCTTTCTCAACCAATCAGACTTACATTGTTGTCCAACCCTGTTTAACATTCTGACAACATATCTTACTATGTTTTTCGTTAATGACCCGCTATTATAGAATGCATTGTAGTACTAATGGGCACTTTCTGCCCTTTATGCATGTATTATCTCTTTTCCTTCCTTACAGATCTATGAACATTTATGTGATATAGAGAAATGAAGATTTCCTCTTATGAACTTTCCTTGAGTAGTACCAACCACTGATGAGATGGATGACTTAACTCTCACAAATGATTGAAAATTTTAGGTTAGGGAAGACTTAATTAGAGAAGCAAACCACAAAATATTTCTTTGCCCTTAACTGACCTTATAGCACATCATTTGATGGATCCGTTTAGTATGAAAATTAAGTGCATTTCTAGCATACCTCAATTCAATGGCCAAGATACGAGAAAAATATCCTTAAAGGCCTTAGGCACTTTATGAAGGGCCTAAATTATTTTTCTTAAATATTTACCTCCGGTTGTCTTTATATCTATTGACTTTACCTAGGAGAATTCATTCCTGAAGGACCTCAGATGCCAAACTTTGACATTCTAGACAACTCTATGAACTTGGGCATAGACATCGCTAAACTATCTAATGTCTAAACCACCTCCTTATAGGATGCCCAAGACCCAGATGATGATATTTCCATCATTAATAAAGAGGATCTAGATAAATTTTTGAAAAATTAAACACAGAGGAAGTGAGCCCTAGTAAAAGACAAAGAAGAACGAGTGATGATAATGACAGCACGAGTGAAGGAGCTTCCTTGTCAAATTTGCAGTCATGGCAAGAACCTATTCAACAAGGATGATGATTATGGATTCTCTCATTATTATTATGGATCTTTCTATTTAAAGTTGTTTGTCTTTATGTTTAGATGTCTTTTATTATGTAAAATTGTTTTTATCTGTTTATTGTGTGATGGAATGTTGTTCATCTGTTTATTGTGTGATGGAATGTTGTTCTTATCCATTTAGTATGTGATGTGAGATTGATCTTATCCATTAAAGATATGATGTAACCTTTTTCTTATCCGTATATGTTTGTCTTTTGTAATTTCCTTTGCCTATATAAGCAAAATACTTCTTCTATTGTATTCAAGCAAGAGTAAGTAACATTACCATTCAATAAATGTTGTATGTTTTCATATGGCTTCTCTCTAAAACTCGCTCCCCTGAAAGATCGGGTCTTTAATAGGTTTACTTTTGTCACACAAAGATAAGAGTATGCTCTACATTTACCTTTGTATAAAGATCTTCCGCATTAGAAAGTATCAAACTTATGATCCTGTTTGAGTTTTAAGTTATACAGAGATCATTGATCAGCTTAGCTCCCTCAGAGGCAAGCCTTAAAAGTTGATGCTTGATGAGAGATAAAGAGCTTGGTCTTGACTAGCATACAATTATTGTTGATAAAAGTGAATAGGAAAAGACCCAAATAACCATGAGTAAAGTTCCAACCTCATCAGTAAATCCAGTTCATTTCTCTTCAACTCTTTCTTTAGGACAATTTCCTTCTATCTTTAAGAAAACTCACCAATAAAATAGAAAACCTTACAGAAATTTACTCATTCACCTAAAGACATAAAAATCTGTGATACTCAGCTACCTTTATCACTTGGGAACCCCAGGACGAAGGTTACTGGAATAGCATGAAACTTTTGGTGATATGATAGAGCAAACCTCTATTAGAGCTCTAAAATAGAAAAAGATGACTATAATTAAAACCCTAGGTATGCTAGATAAGACACAAGTCCTTAATCTCTCAACAGGCGTCAACTCTCAAAGCCTACCACTTAGGGATCTGAGCTGACCAATCATCCTCATGTAACTTAAAACTCAAATAGGATCATAGGTCTGATAATTTTTTAGGCATATGATCCTTATACAAAGGCAAGGGCGGAGCATACTCATATTTCTGTGTGACATAAGTAAAACTATTGAAGACTTAATCTTTTTAGGGAGATAGAGTTTTTAGAGAGAAGTTATATGAAAGCACACAATTTTTATTGAATGGAAATGTTGCTTAATCTTGCTTGAATATAGCAGAAAAGGTCCTTTGCTTATATAGGTAAAGAAGATTACAAAAAACAAAAATCTCTGGATAAGAATAGGGCCACATCACATCTTAAATGGATAAGAACAACATTACATTACACACTAAATGGATAAGAATAACATTATATCTCACAGTAAATAGATAAGAATAAAGTCACATAATAAAAGACACCTAAACATATAAACAACTTTAAATAGAAAGACCCACAATAATAATGAGAGGATTCATAATCATCATCCTTGTCAAATAGGTTCTTGTCATGATTGCAAATTTGGAGAGAAAGCGGCTTCACTTGTTCCGTCACTATCATCACTAGTTCTTCTCTGTCTTTTACTAGGGCTTGCTTCCTTTATGTTTAATTTTTCAAAAATTTGTCTAGCTCCTCTTTATCAATGATTAGAATATCATCATCTAAGTTTTGAGCATCCTTGAAGGAGGAGGTTTGTGTTTGAGATGGTCTAGCAGTGTCCAAGTCCAAGTTTATAAGGTTATCTAGAATGTCAAATTTTGGCATTTGATGTTCTTCAGGAGTGGATTCTCCTAAGTAAGATCCAATAGATGTAAAGATAGCCAGCAATGAATATTTAGGAAAATGATTTAGGACCTTAAGAAAGTTCTTAAGGCCTTTAAAGACATTTTCCTTGTATCTTGACTATTGAATTGAAGTATGCCAGAAACACACCTGATTTGTAGAGTAGATGGATCCATCATGTGATGTGCTATAAAGTTGGTGAAGGATGAAGAAGCGTTAAGTGGTTTGCTTTTCTAATGGAGTTCTCATAACCTAAGATCATCAATAATTTGAGAGCTCCATCTCATTGTTGGTTGGTTCCACTCAAAGAAAGTTCATACGAGGGAATTGTTGATGGTAAACCTATCTACTTGTTTTACGCTCAAAAATCGCAAGTGAACCGGTCGTGACTTATAGTAAAAAGAGCGGATATTGATCCCACATGGATTGATGCCTAGACACCGCTAAATTTAGATACAACTTTGTTTATGAAATTAAATTGTGAAATGCAAATAATCTGAAAAATTAAATTAAAATTAAAATTAAAAGACTAATGTAAACAATGGATAATACCATAATTGTAAAAAATTTGAATTCAAGAATCTAAATGCTAGAGATTACTTTTTTCTTATTTTTTTCTCCCTCCTATTTTATTGATTGAATTGTGTCTTACCTTAGATTTCTGAATTTACTAATTACCCTCTCTCAAGGTGTAACTATTTTTTCCTAATTGAATTAACGGGAATCGATTGAACGATCTCTCAACATACCCAATGACTCTACCGATTCAACTAGTTATTAAACTATCTACCGATTCAACTAGTTATTAAACTATCCTATGAGTGATCAACTGACTAATTGAGATTCATCTTCTAATTATTCAATTGACATGATGATTGCTAGTCTATAGGTCACCAACTCTCGTTATACAATCCTACACAAATCTCATCTCACTCACTCTTTTGATTTGTTGCAAGATAACAATTAAGAACAACAATCATCAAAAACGCTTCATTCAATTCAATAAAATAGGAGTTTTGACAAAATAATTCAAAAGCAATTCTTAAAATGAAACCAGTTTAACATGGTCTCCATAACATCATCAACAATCAAATAAACCATTTTTACAAAGAATAGAGAAGATTAAATTGAAAGAAAATTGAATAGAAAGACTCTTTCTCTTCTTTGCCAAAATCTGGAATTTTGGTGTTGATGTGCTATTTTGCCCAATTTTGATGATGGTTCTTGTCTTCAATCCCTCCTTAATACTCCGAACATGTGTTCTCTACTTAAGGATGGTGTTTCTATAGGAGGGTGTCGTCTCTCTTGAAGATGGAGGCTTAATGATGTTTTTATAGCCCAAAAATCTTTGGTTTAATGAAGCCTCGCATATTGCCTCGGATTACAATTCCCACGTCCATGGAAATATGCATGATTCTCATGAGCATGGGAATTGCACACAGATGTACTCCTCATTTCTTCTGTGATTTCCCACGTCTGTGGGAATTTGCATGATTCCCACGAACATAGGAATTTTTCCCATATGAACTTGTCTTCTCTTCTTTGATCTTTTGTTCAACCTCCAAGTTGCTTCTTTTTCCTTCCTACACAAAAATTATCAATTCTTACCTTCAATTAGCATCAAACACACAAGAACAACAATAGAAATCAAACTTAATGAAAACATACAAAATGAATCTTAAACTAGAACAATAAATAACAATTATGCTAGAAAACAAATGCCAATTACCTATAAAAACTTATCCTAATGCACACCTATTAGGAATCTTCATTTTTTCAATCATATAGATGTTGATAGATTCAAATGGGAGGAAGAGAGAGAGCAAGGCATAGAGGGCAAAGAGTGCTTATAAGTACCACAATGCATTCTTCGAGCTCGGGCATGAAAAACATAATTAGATATGGTGTCTGAATGTTAAACAAGGATGAGCAGCAATATAAACCTGATTGGTTAAGAAAGAGGCAGAGGTAATAGAAGAGGCTTTGTCGGGCAAGAGAAGTTATTTCATCAATGATAGTGGGTGTTCTTTCAACAGGAGGAAAGAACTTTTTTGTCTTGATAGTGCTAGGTAGGTTGGCTATTAAAAGGATGAGAGGAATAGTTCTAAAAAGAGTAATAAGGCTGATACACTTTTGGGGCTGAGAGAGATTAGATAAGATATTTTGTTGGCCTTTGATCTGTTTAACTATGAGAGAACCAATATTTCCAACAAAGCAGTTGACTTTTTGATAGAAATTTTTTGTTCAGGTCTAGTATCTTTGGAAAGAATGTATTGCCCATTTTTACCATCAAGAGATAAAGGTTAAGGTAGAAATTGAACTTTTCTATATCTCTTTTTATTGCCAAAATGTTTTTGTAGATAACGTGGTACTACTTTTCTGAGAGTTTAAATTGTTTACTAGCATGTCCGCAATAAAAACCTCCTTCCTTTTATTTCCCTGATTAATACTGATCCCCATAAATCTTGACTTTCATTAGTCTGCAAGATTCTTTTTTCTTTGTAAGTAATCTTTAGTGGAGGTAAACGCTGACTAATCTGCTTTAATTGCTTTACTATTTTTATCTAATCAAGGCCCCATAGTGATTACTTTTTCTTCAATAACTTTGACAGCTAGCTGAAATATTCTGACACATCAAGGATGAAGTCCTTGATATAGTTGACAGTTCCTCAAAACTGTTAGATCTACTTAACAGTAAGGTTTATGTTTGGAAAGCTTAGTAATTAGTTAGTTGTATATGGGTTAGGTTGGTAGAAACCATCATGAAACTTCATGCCTAAAAATTCTATATGGATTGATCCAATTTGGCTTTTGCAGGCTGAGAGCATGATCTCATACTTCTTTGTAAGATCTAAAAATTGTTTTAATAGGACGTGATGCTTTTGTTGAGTTTGAGAATAAACAGAATATCATCAACGTAAATTAAAACATTCAATAAAATGTCGTCATAAATCCTTGTTATGACTCTTTGAAATAGTGATGAGACTACTTTTAGCTAGAGATCATGACTTTCCATTGGTACTGGCATTAAGAATACAAAATGTTATTTTATGTCAATTTTTTAGGTCAATACCCAATTGTCAAGACCCCGTTTTTAAATCAAAATTTGAGAATATTTTTGTCTCTTTTAGAAATAACTCTTATGTATTTATCTTGGGTAGAGGAAACTTATCATCTTGAAGAAAATTTTTAAGAGGCTTATAATCAATAACTAATATCTTCTTTCCTTTATTCTTTTCTGCTCTTTTTTTTTTTACATAAAAGGCTTGACATATTCAATCTAATTTTGTTGGTAATATTAGTCTTTATTTTAAAAGTATAACACACTTCTCTTATGTCATCTTTAAGTCATCTAAATTCAATCTTGGATAAGTTGTCTTTGTTGGATTAACGTCCTCATTCTTTTTAAATGGCAATTGAATACAAATTCTAATTTTCACGATAATGAATATGGCTGATAGAATTGGTCATTACTTTCTAGACAATATTGTAATATTTGATCTCATGATATCTTCATATCCAGTGGGAATATATTGTAGCTCAAAGATGTTGAATCTTCAGTGTACACTTCAAAGTCTTGTTTGAAACGAATTCCTTTTAGCAATAGTTGTAACTTTTCTGGTTAATAATAGACATCCATCTAAATACGTATGTCAGGACTAGGAAGATTGCTTCCTATTGGTGTTTTCCAAACCAACTTGGAAAGAACTTTATCCCAATTATTCTCTTTATGATAAAGTCTATCTTGAAGGATTTGCCATCAGTTGCACGAAAGTATTCTTCAAAAAATTGTCATTATTTTGTAGTAAGAACATGTGGTTTCATATCACTCCTAAAAAAGCCTGTATCAATGCAACCAATAGCTGAGATTGGTATGTGATACTTCTCTAGAAGTAACTGACATTTGGCAAATGATTGTGTTAGTAATGTCGTGTTAGTACTAGTTTCCTGGACTCTAACTTTAAACAAGATTGCTTCATGATGTACATTGGTTCGTTATCTTCTTCATCAAGAGAAGAGGCTTCATCATTAGTAAATTCACAGTCAAGTAGTGTGTAAATAGTGTCTCTTTATCTCCATTAGAATGTTCTTTAGAAAGAGACTCAATGTCCTCGTCATCTTTTATAGGCATCATAGTTTCATTAGACTGCAAGATTTTCATATCCTTTTTAATCTTTTTAGGGTACTTTTTTGCATAATAACTTAGTTGTTCACATAAGTAACATTTGTCTGACTTTCTAGTTTTAGAAACTCGTCGTTTGAAAAATTTTCTCTCTTTTTTTTCTCTTTCTGTTGAAAGGATGTGAATGAACTCGAAACTATTTTCCTTTGAAGTGTTTCTACTTTTTTGTATTACATTCACATTTATCTTTAACTTTGCATTTGATCTTTAAGTAGGGCTTCTTACACGCTTGTATGAGTCAAGGTCCACCTTTTAGTTTAACTTTAAAAAACTTACATTGTTCACATAATTTATCTAGCGTCACCAAAGTTAACTGGTAAATTTCTCCGAGAGATATTTCAAGCATGTCTCTATGAAGAGAATTTATAGTTTTTTATAATTATGGCTATAACTCATCAAGAATGGAGGCAATGAATATGTACCAAAGATTGACATCATTAAAGTTGTTAAACATATACTATATTTAAGACGTTATATGAAAATGCTTTCGCAAATCTTTCATGTTCATAGAACATCACTTAATTTCAAAGTACCCATATCTGCTTTGTAGATCAATAAGCTAGAAATCTCTGATGAATTCTTTATGAATCATTCGTAACAAGGAACTGACTTTTGAAAGTTGTCAGACTTGTATGCCTCTATATTCACTAAGGATTTGGAATCATTCTCTTAAAGTTTCTGTCATTCTTGAGACAAATTTTGTCAAGATCTCTTTAAGAGAAATATCTGGTCTTGTCATTTGAAGATCTATATAGGCACTGAATTTATGTAGTACATCTCTCTATTTCGTTAGTATGGCATCATCAAATGTGAACCATAGTCTTGAAATAGGTTTGTGAATAAGAGTTATTTGTGGTCTTACTAGTTCAGTCATTTACTCAGCATGTTCAACCTCTATTTCAACATTTGTGTGTGGTTAAGAAGAGTGTGTAATAATTATCATCATTTGAGATATCTGAGTGAGATTTGTAAACCTTTTGGAGCTTTTCATAAAAGAATAAAAATCTTAGCCATCATTGTGACTTTCGAAGCTATCTAGAATTGATTGAAAGGTAGCTATGAATTCTTAGTTAGGCATGCATTCTTTTATTGTATCCAAGAAAGGTATTTATTTTGGTGAAGTTAGTGGAGTTTTGATTTGTAAAGATTTAAAAGTTGACAAGATGTCTTTTGCTGGCGGGTTTAACTTAGAAGGTTTTGATGGTTTTGTAAGTTGTCTGAATAATGGATAGGATATTTTGAAGACTTTTTTTGTATTCAATAGTTTCACGATAGGATAGAGTGTTATAAGTAAGTCTTATAGCTAGAAATATTGAGGGGCATGGTTCATATATAGTTCTAGATTGTTCTTTGGCCATATTTGACTTAC
This sequence comes from Erythroxylum flavicans, assembly GCA_027576715.1. Lineage (NCBI taxonomy): Eukaryota > Viridiplantae > Streptophyta > Magnoliopsida > Malpighiales > Erythroxylaceae > Erythroxylum > Erythroxylum flavicans. The sequence continues at coordinate 40,024,362 of JANZXP010000196.1, forward strand.
TTCTTTTGAGTTCTTCTTGAACTTTTTATCGTTCTCTTTCTTCTTAGAGAACTCTGGTCTATAATAATGTTGGTCAATATATCTTCTCAAATCATATTCAAGTTGAGCAAATTGATTAAGTAGTTGTTGATATAATTGTTGAATTTGGAGAGTTATAACATTAACCTTTGAATATAGTTCTTATGTTTGTTATAATAGATCATCAAACTTTGAATCAATTCGATTAAGGACATTATTTTATGCAATAGAATTTGGTATCTATCAATTTAATACTTCTTCTAACGGAGAAATATGTACATAATTTCCTTGTGGATTGGTACATGTTGATCTTGAGTATGGAATCATAGATACCCTAGTGGTTTTATTGGTCTGAGCTTCCAAAGGTGAAAAATATGTTTCATATGATCTCATAATCATACAAGCAATGGTTTTGGAATCATCTTAAAGAATGGATAAATTATTGGCATAGAGCATCTTGGTTGAATCCAGTATTCTTTCTAACTGCTCTCAATAATTCAGAGAGATCCTTCGGTCTAGCCTTAAGATTTTTATGACCAATATAAGGTTTCAAGTCATCATCTTCATCATGCTTGAGTTGGATCTTCTTTGCGATCGACACTAAGATCTTGACTTTCTGTTAAGCTTTTCTCTCCATTGTGGGACATAATCTTTATCATCATTATCATAATATCCATCCACCGAACATTCACAATCTGAATCGAGCATAAATGGATATACATCCCATATGAAATGTCTATTGACATGGCCAACATATAGCTCATGCCCATAAGGATGGACAGAGTGGATTGGAGGACTATTAATGTCTTCTTTATGAGAAAATGCTGGAGTAATCATTACTATTGACCAAGAAGAGGCTCTGGATGATTCTGGATTCTCTTCTCTAGGTTTGCTAAAAGTAAACTTTACTGTTCCATCTTTTAAACTTCTCAATAATGGAGGAGTAATAAAATGAACTGAGCATTGATATAGAGCATGAAATTTCTTCTCATAATTTTTTATCCACTCTATAGGCATTAACTCTACCAATTGTTGTGATGGTAACTATCGTGAAGTCTGGATGATTGTAGTCGCATTCTAAGACCTGTCTGTTACCGTATAAAAGGCATCTCGTATAAAGTTTATAAAATTCAAATTTAAAGTATGATTCTACAATATGTAAATGATATGATGATGAAGTGTGACCATGATAACAATAAGATCCTGCTTAGCTCTAACAATTTAAATTTGGACTTTTAGTCTTATGAGTAGAGTTAGATCATCAAGCTCGATGTTGAAGTCTGGAACCAATGATTAAAAAACTCATTCGATTCAACCAGTTCAACCGTAAAAATCTTGAACTATCAAAATTTTTTGTTTGATTTTTAACTTTTTTTCTCAATTTATTTTAATAACTTTTTTTGTTAAAAATCGATCAATTTATTAATTAATCAGTTAATTTTAGTAAATTAATAAGTTTTTATAAACTAAAATAAATTAATTAAATTTTATTTTAACAATCTATTTTTTAATTAAACTTTAAATTCTTTGATAGGTAAAGACAATTTTTCAATCATATTTTAAATTTTTTAATTTTATTTAATCTTTAATAAGTTTTATAATAATTTAATACTAGTTGAACTTTTTAAACCTTAAATTTTTTATTTTATTAATTTAACTCCCCATCTGATTTTTAAAACGTTTTCTGGAACAAAAGTCATGATGAGACTTCCATTGATAGAAGTAATCAAGCGATCAAAACATTTTGGTAAAATGTGTATCTTATATCTAAGAAAATTTCTAGCAATTGCTCGAATCCCTTTTCTTCTACGTAACGTTAGGAGCATGCAAGTAGCATTTACATGGAGATGTGTGCAACTTTAATCTAGCCATAACGAGATAAGTTCAATTTTGATGGTTTTGCAAGGATTTATGGGATGTTTTGAAGAATTTTCCGTAATCAATAATTTCAAAATATGACAGAGTGTTCTAACTAGGTCAAAATATATGACATATACATCTTCCCATAATGCCATAACCATATCTCACAAAAGTTGTAAACGACTTCTCTTTTCCCGCCATGTAAAAAGAAAGTATAAAGTATTGCCATCATCACAGATTCAGATTTACGTAACTTGACAAACGGTTCACTTTTGAATGTTTGAATGTGCTACGTGGACATCCAAGGGGCACACTAGCTATTATAGAAACTGCAAAAGATACAGGGAATCAATCCTGAAGACATCGCCTGGAATACCCCAGAGTTACTACTTTTTTTTTTTGGAAAGGGGTGGGTGAAAATGGCACAATTGATAAACAGATTGTAAAGCTAACCTTTATTTGCGATGCAGACTTGCATTTTAGGCATTATCATCTCGACATGGTCATACACGATCTCAATCTGCAGGCAAAAAAAGCATGAATAACTTAATAGAGCTGCCCATAGGTTACACCGAAGAGGGAGTTTTTTTCTCTCTCTCTACAAGTTAATTTCCCAATTTATGTCCAAATTCTCTCCTTCATATGTCTATCCAACTCAGCGGATGTTGATACTGAACTTAGTTCAACATCAAGCCCAAACTAGCAGGGGGTATGGCACATGGCTTCTTTACAGAGAATTGTAGCATAGGAAACCCTCCCAATAAAAACATACGTTCACAAATTGTGTGAATGCTTTAAGAAGGTCACCATAAACACACAATTACAGCAAATAAGATACAGCGTTCTACTCATGGATCCGAGGACCTAAGTTCTGAGTTAAATAGAATCAATCCATTAGCATATAGCTGCAGACTATGATGTAAACAGGTAAAAACTGGCCAACGGAAGCCATTCTACCTCATACCAAAAAGAAAAGCAGAACAAATGGTTGATTGTAAACAAATGAAATTTAAAGAAGAGGAAACACAGTAGTAATAAAAACTTGAATTACCCCAGAAGGTGGAGTTGGGTTCCTAGTAAACTTGGAGCCGCCTGGAGCCCAAGGAACTGCACAAGAAACCATATTAACGAGCACCACAATTGCAATTATTAGCCTTAGAAGTGACAATGCTAGAACTTGTGCCAATTAGAATGTAGTATGGGAACCCCAAATGCAATAAGAACTGTCCATAGGAAATCCACTATACCTAAAGTCAAATCACCGATTTAAACTCTGTTTCTTACAATTAAAATGCAATCAGAGCTTTGCCTTTTGTAAGGTACTTACTTGGTTCGAGCGAAAATTAGTCTAAGTGTGGATGACTTAAAGGTGCCTTCTCGTAATTAGGACTCGCCTAGAACATCTCGTAGGCAACAAAAAAAAAGTTTACACTAACAGGGCCACCTCACTAAGAAATGATCTTCCTAATTTACAAACAAATTGTGGATCTTTACAACAGCACAACCATAAATTCAGTTAGCGTATAAAAAGTGAGATCATAAACTTAATAACATGCGTCAATTTCCTCAAAACAATAAGATAGACCCCAAATTTGTAAATATCACAGCCATACAATACCAATATAGGGATTGGAATGGTATTGTGATACGTAACGATATCTTAGTTACGTATTTCGGATCGAACGTAAAAGGGCAATAAACGAAGGAATGGAGAAAATACCTGATTTTAGTTTCATAACTTCAAACGAGCTTTCCGAAACCAAAACAAACGCGAAATCACCGCCATCTTCATGAGAACTGTTTACCAAAACATGGTCAACGTCTTTCTATAGTTTTCTCAAAACGTAAGCTCTTTTAACGGGTCAGAGAATCCTTATGCTTACGAATAATATGAACAACTGCAGAAGACCTTAACATTTACATATAGCTTCCATATCAGGCTTTCCTATCACATGCTCGACATGAGTCCGATCCATACTGATTGGGATCTATTTTCTACCCAAATTTTAACCCATTAATTTAAATTATTTATTAGATTACTTTATTTTTTTATCCAGATCAAATTATGTAACTTAACTGATAATTTATTGAAATGTTAAAAATTATAATTAATAGTTGTCACGTAATAAAGAAAAAGACAATTATCCGAGAGGCGTCACTTGTTGTGTGGAGGCCTCAACATCAGCAATCATTCTATCAATCGTGTCCAAATCTTCCCGGAACAAATTGTCACTCACAGATGATCACGAGATCGTCACAAAAAAGGATAAAAATTGATTCGTTAATAACGAGGCATATCATATCACATCATATTTGTAAAATTATAGAGATGAGATCTTCTGTACCCACTATCCTGTATCAACTCTGTTCCACGCGATCTCATCCACAGAAATATATGGATGAGATTGCGTGAAACAGAGTTGGTACATAATAGTGGATACAGAGGATCTGATTTCAAACCATACCACATGTTTGTTGGCTTCAAATTTATCGCGGGGATTACATGCCTGGGAATCGAAAAATGAAATTAAGATTTTCAGGTTAGAGAAAGAAGAATGAATCAAAATCAAAAGAGGGAGAAATGTGGAGTATTAGACGAGTACATCTTCATAGAGCAGGTGGCGATGAACTGCCCAGACTAAAGGTGTCTTTAAGGGCCCGCCTATAGAGAATCCTAACCCTCTCCTTCTGTGTCGCTCTCCGAGCTACGTACCCCAATGTCGATGTCACACTCATTTCGTCGTCTTCTTCTTATTACTATGACAATGACGAGTAAAGCCAATGAAAAATGATTTATGAACGGCAAATGACGCCGTCAATGGAATGAAGATCGTATGTAACTGAAATTTTAATTTTATAAAATTATATCTGATATTTGATATTTCTGTTTTATTTGCTCTTTTTTTGATTCATGACTCCTAAAGTAATTTGAATAACAAGCAGCCATAATAATTAGACCCAATGCTTTGTGTTTGTTGGATCTGTGGCCTTTATTGTTTGTAACGCTCCAATAATTCTTAAATCATAATTTATTCAAATTATTTTCTAATTATAATATTAATTACCAAAATATTTATCATTTTGAAAAAATGACGTTCGTCAATTACAAAAGTTACATATACAAGTACAACTATTCAAATTGTCACATGTAAAAGTATATACAATAAACAACTTTACTCAATTTAATCTATCAGCCTCACATAAACTAATATTTCAATAACTTGCATTAGAATTATCAGCAATCTCTCTATTTACTAAAAAAATAGCAACAAGGAATGAGCTACTTACTCAATAAGGGTAAATAATTATACCTTTAAAATTAAGTAACTTAATATAAATAGAAATTAGTCGAATTATTAAAACATACATATAATACTCAAATCTATCCAAACACTCAGAAAACCATCCAAAATTGTATCATTACTAACTATCAATACTAATATTATTTTATACAATTACCTTATTATTAACTGAATTGTCTAGGCCCTACTTCCTAGTAGACTTACATTCAATAGCCTGTTGGCTCATCTTTACTCATCATAATCACTCACTACGTGAAAACGTAATTAGATATATAAATATCAAGATAAAGTACCTCAATTTCTCAATCTAATTTGATAACTAGATACCACTTCAATACCTAGCCATTAGCACAGGATATCCCTAAGGCTCAAGATATCCTAATACTAGCCCAATACCTAACCATCGGCATAGGTCATCCCCAAGACTCAGGATGCTCTGGCACTTGTTCCTTGGACAGGTACCTAATCATCACTAACTCATATTTAAACAACTCATCGATCTATGACTATCAAATATAGTCTATCATGAGTAAGTTACAAATTCATAGTGTACAAAATTTATTATGAATCTATTATAAGTCAATATCTATTTAATTTCATGAACGTGATTTATTTACCGTAATATTCTTAATTATACTTATGCACAATTGAAATTTTTAATTATCAAAATTTTCACCAAATTATCAAGTGATGTACCCTATAATACGTAACAAAATATAAATGCGGAATATTTTATACTCTGTTAATTATTTATGTAATAAATAAACAATATTCATATATTTTAGAAATCAATATATGTAATTATTAATTACTAATTTAATTAGTGAATAATTCAAAATATGATTCACTATAAAATAATTTAAATAACAAAATTCAAAGTTTTATGTACCATACACTATTCTAAGAGTACAGTCTAAGGTTATCTTTGCTTGATTTTTGGACTCAACTAATTAATAAGTTCAATCTACTCCTTAATTCATCCTTCAGACTTAGATATTCCAAAATTATATAAGATATATTTAAGAAAAATTTTCAACCCAATTACACTTAATAATCTAAAATTATTCCCCTTTTCACTTTATACTTAATTATTAAAATATCCTTATTTTACCTAACCATGATAATTACTAAAATAACCTTAACTATTAAAGTCCTATTTTACCCTTTTTATTATTACAAAAGTACGATTCTAAGAATTAAATTCTAATTTTATCCTTAAATTTACATTTCCTATTTTGCCCCTTATATATCTTAAATTTTCTTAAATTGTCTTATTCTTCACTCTCTCCTCTTCTCCTACCTCCTTTTTTGCTCATTTTCCAGCCATATTTTCTTCATTTTTATTTTTCCCATGTCTTTAAAATTATTGTCCCAAACAATTACAGTATACTTTCCAACAACAAACTAGTTTACGATAATAAAAATCACAAATAAAAGGTATAGAATTATTGCTAAAAAAGTTTTACCTATTTGAAGTTCTATGTATTTCTAAGGGATTTTTTTACTATTAATCTCCACAATTTCCTCACTAGTTTACTATAAAACAAACAAAATGAGAAAATAAATGAGAAAAACTTCTAATGCAGGAGAAAGATGGTGTATTTTTTCTATACACTTACCAGCTGGAAAACAAAAGGGAGAAAATGAAGGAAACAACTTTTCGTTGGGTTTCTTATTACCCATTTATTGTCTTCTTAATTTATACTCTTCACTGTTTTTTTCCTTTTGGGTTGGGTTAATTTTGTTAAAGTTGGACTCTTTTTTTCTTTTTATGGGCTTTGCAATTCTCCTCCTTAAAAGAATTTCATCCTTGAAATTAAATTACATACTTAAGGATCTAAAAAATAAGGACACTAATGTTTAACTTTATCCTTTACTTCCCAAACAACCTTTGTTGGAGAACGATAATGACTCCATAAAACTCGCACCATTGAAATCTCTCGTCTCCTTAATTTCTTAGTTTGTCTATTCAATATCTCCACTAGCTCCTTTTTATAACTCATATCATTTTCAACTTCGATCTCAGGCCTCGGCATAACATGGCTAGGATCTAATCAGTATTATCTCAGCATCAACATGTGGATCACTTTATAAATTTGTGATAACTCTATAAGTAAGGCTATTCTATAAGCTAACAGTTCCAAATATTGTATAATTTCATATGGTCTGATGTATCTCAGACTCAACTTCCCTCTTACCAAACCTCAAAATTTCCCTCCAAGGTGATACTCGTAGAAATACCATATCTCCAATATTGTATTTCATCTCCTAATTAGGTTGATTGAAATAATTATTTTGTCCATCTTGAGCTGCCTTCAAGCATCATCTTACCAACCCCATTTTCTCTATCGTCTCCTGAACTAATCTCGGTCCCTCTAACAATCCTCGATATCCCAACATATCATATCTCTACACTACCTACCATATAATGCCTCAAATGGTGTCATACCGATGGTAAAGTGATAAATATTATTATATACAAACCCCATCAAAGGTAGATATCTATCCCAATCACCCTCAAAGCTCAACACACAAGCTCTCATCATGTCCTCCAATGTTTGAATCATATGTTTTGACTTTCCATAAGACTAAGAGTGAAATGCAATACTCAAATTAAACCTAGTCCATAAAGTTCTCTATAAACTTATCCAGAATCGGAAAGTATACCATAGAACTCAATCTGATACAATGAACATTGGAACCCTGTGTAATCTCAAAATCTCATCAGCATATAACTTGATAAGCTTTGCCCAAGGAGTCTGTCTACTGTATAGGTAAGAAATGAGATGATTTAGTTAACTTATCCATAATCACCCAAACTAAATCATGTCTATGTTTGGTCCTCGGTAACATTACCATAAAATCCATCATAATATTCTCCCACTTCTACGACAGAATGGCTAAGAGTTTTAATTTCCTTGCTGGTTCCTAATGCTCTACCTTGACCTGTTAATTGGTTAAATACCTAAACACAAACTCTGCCACATCTTTCTTCATGTCTATGTCTGGTCCTCAATAACACTACCACAAAATCCATCATAATCTTCTCCCATTTCTACGACAGAATGGCTAAGGATCTTAATTTCCCTACTAGTTCCTAATGCTCTGCCTTGACTTGCTAATAGGTCAAACACCTAAACATAAACTCTGCCACATCTTTCTTCATTGTCGGCCACTAATAATAAGGTTTTAGGCTGTGAAACATTTTTGTAGTAATAAGATGTATAGCATATGGTGCACTATAAGTTTTCTTCAGAATCTCCTCTCGTTGTCCATCTATATCCAGCACACAAACTCTCCTCCCTATTATCAACACTCTATTTGTTCTCACAGAACAATTAGTCCCCCTACTTCGCTGTACTCTCTCTCTCATCTACATCAGATAAGAATCCTGAGGTTGGCCTCTCTGATCCTATCTCTCAAATTTGGTTTAACCTATAATTTCATTAATAAACCACTTATATAATTAATCTCCAATCCTACATCCAGTGCTCTCAACTCCACGAATGCTGTTATACTATGTCCGCTCAAACTAGCCATCATACCTGAGCTTTTCCTACTCAAAGCATCCACCACTATATTAGCCTTTCTCAGATGGTAATAAATATTACAATCATAATCCTTCCATAACTCGATCCATTTTCTCTGCCTTATTTAGCTCCCTCTGAGTTAAGATATACTTAAGGCTCTTATGATTTATAAGGATTAGAAATGTCTCCCCATACAAATAATGTCGAGGATGCATAATTATCGTTAACTTCAAATCATAGATGGGATAATTAAACTGCGATCTCAAATGATGAAAGGCATAAGCTATCACTTTCTCATATTGCATTAATACGCACCCCAAACCTACCCTCAAAGCATCAGTATATACCTCAAAACTTCTACCACTTGATGTAGCACTAAAATTAGGCTAGAAGTCAATCTACATTTAAGCTTCTCAAAACTCTCCTGACACTGATTGGTCCACTGAAACTGAACTTCTTTCTTTAACGGTTTGGTTAATAGGCTAGTTATTATTGAAAATCCTTCTACAAGTCTCTGATAATACCCAATAAGTCTCAGAAAATTCCTTACCTCTGATGTATTTCTATGTAGCTCCCACTTTATAATTGTTTTTGCCTTAACATTATCAAACATCACTCCCTCTCAAGACACTAAATATATAAGAAAAGCTACTAGCTCCTTCCAGAGCTCACACTTACTCAACTTGGCATATAATTTTCTCCCTTCAAAATCAATAATACAATCTTTAGATTGTATTCCCCAAACACACCAATATAACCAATGAACAGTATGACAAACAGATCCAGAAACTTCAAAAAAAGTCATGTTCATCAACGCCATGAATGTTGTTGGTGCATTAGTTAACTCAAAAGGCATCACTAGGAACTTATAATATTTATATTGAGTATAAAATTGTATTAGGAATACTTGACTCAGCTATTGTCAACTATCGGTATCTTAATCTTAATTCAATCTTGCAAAATATGACAGCTCCCATCGGGTGATCTAAAAATTCATCTATCCTCAACAATAGGTACTTATTCTTCACTATCACCATGTTTAACTGCTAGTAATCCATGCAAAGTCTCATATTACCATTCTTTTTCTTCACAAACAACACTAGAGCTCCCCAAAGTGATATGCTCAGTCTACTAAAGCCCTTTTTTGACAACTCCTTTAACTATTTTTTTTAGCTCATGTAACTCAACAGTAGCCATCTTGTAAGATGTAATAGAAATTGGCACAACTTTGGGCATAGTCTCAATGGTGAAATCTATCTCTTGTTGAGATGGTAAACTTAGTAATCATCTAAGCATTCCTTCATAAATTCTCTCACCATAGGAATATCCTCTAACCTAGGACTCATCTCCCTAATATCTATAATTTGAGCTAGTTATGCCTCACATCCATCCAATATTAATCGTCTGGCAGTTATGACTGAAATCACACATGTTGGAACCACTCTGAGATCCCTCGTAAATATCACCTTCGATTTACCTGAAGACTCTATCATCATGTCCTTTACATAACAATCCATTATAACTTGATATTGTGCTAACCAATCAATCCCCAGAATTATATCAAACTCTTTTAAATCTATCATTGTTAAGTCACCTGATAACTCCACTCCACCAATCCTCAATGACACCATCCTTACACTATTTACTACCACACAATCTCATACTGGCAATCACACTTTTAGGTCATATCCTATTGGATTAACCTCCCCCGAAACTCTAGACGTAAACTATGAAGAAATGTAAGAATGTGTAGATCCTGGATCTACTAATTTATAAGCCTTAATATCAAATAATGAAATCGAACAAAAAGATGACATTGTTGACTATTAGTGCCTCCCCCTTGTCATATAATATATTTTTGCTTAAGTTTGACCCTACCCTGAGGATGTCCTACTAGTATCTATACCTACTGCTAGTTCGCGTCTAGCTCCTCTACCACTACCTAGCCTCTAACTAAACTAAAGGCACCACTCTAACCATGTACGATCTCGTCTGCCCTCACTCATGAACTCCTCCCTACTATCGGACAACTCTATTGTAAATGTCCTTGCTCTCCACAAATATAGCATGTCTGACTGATCCGAGTGGGTCCCCAATATGGTACTCTTTGAACTCTCTGGTAGCATAACTTTGTAAGCCTTTAACTCCTCTACTAAAAGGTTCTTTAAAACTCTGACTAAACTCTTTGTCTAATCTAACCGATGGTGTAATAGCAGTTATGCTGTCATGAATCCCTACCAGCTCCTCGATCTTCACCAAACCTGTAGAAACTACCACTCTTGCTCGATGTAGCATCGATTCTCCTAGATCCCCCTGCACTGATAGATCATGAATGACTAGCTCCCCTTTTAACAGACTGACTCCCTCTCTATAATGACTCTTTAATCGCATCTTTAGCTCTCCTCTCCTTCTGCCTTGTTCTATCACATCCTCTACTCTGAGTGCAATCTCTAATAACTTCTTAAAATCAAAAGTGGCAAATCCCAAACCTAAACGAATCTCCATCTTCAGACACTGCTTAAATCATTAACATATGTCCTCTAGATTTGTCACAACCTCACCAATGCATACTTAGACAATGTCACAAAGCGAACCTTATACTCTACCATTGACATCTCCTCTGTTTGAATCAAACTCATAAACTCCATCTTCTTTCGATCCTGATACATTTGTGGAGTGTATTTATCTCTAAACCCTCTCTAGAACTCTTGCTAAGTCATCTCTCGTGCCTTATAAATTCTCTTTACTGATTTCCACCAAGTCAGGACGTTTCCCTGAAATAATGGAACAATGTATTGCAAGCTTCTTTCCAAGGTTCATGCTAGAAGGTCTAAAACTAACTTTGTTTTCTCTCATCATGTCTCAGCCTCCTCACGATCAGTAGTACCTCGAAACTCCACTGCACTCATCTTTCAGATCCACTCATAGATGCAATCCGCCACAAAATCACCTTGAACTAGAGTTGAAGTAACAACTTATTGCATCATCTGAGGTAGCATTAACATCCCTCTTTCTACTCGATCCACTTTGGCATTCCTTTGATCAGGCACATCCAGCACACGAGTAAAATTACTTGATTTTTCAGTCAATTCTGGTCTAGCAGTATTGTCTATTGAAACCATCCTACATAAGACAAGAACATATTATTAGTTTTTTCATTTAATTTGTCCCTAAAAAATGTAAACTCGCTTTGATACGACATAAATGTGATGCTCTAATAATTCTGAAACCACAATTTATCCAAATTGTTTCCCAATTATATCATTAATTACCAAAATCCCCATTAGTTATAAAAATGATGTTCGTCAATCACAAAAATTATTTGCTTAAGAACAACTATCTAAACTGTCACATTCAAAAGTATATACAATAAAACAACTTTATTTAATTTAATTTGTTAGCCTCACCAAGACTCTACTCTGTCAATCACATGTACTAGGATTATCGATAATCTCTCAATCTTTTTAAAAATTATAGCGGCAAAGGGTAACTGACTATATCTTAAAATCAAATAACTAAATATCGATAGAAATTACTTAAATGATTAAAACATACTTATAATACTAAAATACACAACAATATTCAACATGTCCAAGCCATTGATGCGGATATCGTTCTGTACCAGCCAAAAATGGAACGGTACCCCACTTTTTAGTATCAGATATAAATATCAGTCAGTATCAGAGGTTTTGCCAGGTACTGGTCGATATTAGAAATACTGGTAAAATACTAGGCAGTATCGTAAAATTTGAAAAGTGTAGGGACTAAATAGAAAATTCTTTTTAATAAAATCAAACCCCCCCCTCCGACTCTGTCATCTCTCAATCTTTCTCTCACATGCACGCCACACTCTCTCTCAACCTCTCTCTATCTCACTCTCACCGTCGCTCGTTGTCGCTGTCCTCCACAACAACGCCACCATACCTCCCCCACACCTGTTGTTCTGTCTGCCTCCCTCTCCACTGCGACTCTCCTCTACTCCAATCTCCACTGCGCCTTACTGAGCCTCACTGTGCCTCTTCTCCTTCTCCTCCTCGGCTCCACCATCGCTGCTTGTCCTACCTTATGCTCGTCTTCCACATAAAGCAAATTTGGTTTTCATCCGACTCAAGTCCAACCCACCAAAAACCTAACCCGACCATTGGATTTATGATATTTTTGGGGCGTATTTTAGATTTTTCTACCCCTAAAATTGAATCGTATTGTGAATTGAGATTGTGAGGTTGTGAATGGTTAGAGAAGTTGGTGAATTTGTGAATGGTTGGAGGAAATTGGAATCAAATTATTGTGATATGTGAATGGTTGGATTTGGATTTGAATGGAATGGATGAGGCGTGTTGTTTATCTATTTTATAACTTGTTTATTTATTGATTGATTAAGTTTTGTTTATTTGTTTGGTTTGAAAATTGGAAGTTCATAATAAGTCTAGTATTTGGAATTTGATTAGATTGGATTATTATAATATACAATTACAAACTAAATTATAAATAAATTAGACAACAAATTAAATCAAATTAAGTCTATCTATATAATTTCAATTTGATTTGAATTATTTGGGCAGAATTTAGTATGCACATTAAGATTTTTTTATTGAATTTCTTTTGTTCAAATTTAATTCAATTTTAAATTTGAATTTTAACTTTAATTTAGATTCGTTTGAATCTTTTTTTATTCATAATTTAAGAAATTATGTTCTTATAATAATTGCAGACAACATATGATAAAATTTATTTTGAATACAAATATAAATTAATAATTTAATTTAATTTACCAATTTTAGAAATAATGAATTTGGACATTTTATACTTAATCTGAGTGGATATGTTTCTAATTTAGTATTTGAATATGAGACACGAGATCACTACCCACTCACAATTATTTTTATATAGTAAGTCATACAATAAACTAAATCATAAGGCTAATTTGGAATCAACATTCATGTTTGTAAGTAGGTGATGTGGTTATATTAATGAATAAATTGATACAAAATGAGTTATATCATATATGATGGACACCTATTATTTATATGTGAAATATTTGAAAATTGTTGTTATTTCACGTTAATTGTGATTATTATTTATTATTATGATTTTTAGAGACATAGTTGATGTAAATTTATAAAGTATACAATACACTATGATAATAGACTATTTTGCAAATTTTTAAAAAACTTAGGGACTATTTTATAAATTTAAAAAATCACCTGAAATGGTTCCCGGTATTGATCAGTAATAGTACAGTACCTTACTAGATTCCAATCCAGTACCAGGGTCGGTACGATATTCGCAACTTTGATCCAAACATATCATTAGTAATGATTAATACTATTGTTATTCTATTATTGTCGTTTATGTTTTAACTCATTGATAATTGAATTGTCTAAGTCTTACTTAATCTAGTAGGTTTACATTCAATGGTTTTTCAAGTCATCTTTACTGATCATAATCACTCATTAAGTGAAAATTTAATTAGATGTATAAATATCAGCATATGATACCTCAATTTCTCAATCTAATCTGATACCTTGATACTACTCTAGTATCAACATAGGATATCCCTAAGACTCACGATATCCTAATACCTCTTTGGTACTTGACTATTAGCATAGGACATCCTTGGGACTTAGGATGCCCGGTACCTACTCCACAGATAGGTACCTAGCTATCGTGTAACAGCCCAGACCACCCGCTTGCAGATATTGTCCGCTTTGAGCCTCGGCCTCTCGGGCCTCGCGCTCTCACGG
>JANZXP010000196.1:40050585-40064662 GCA_027576715.1 Erythroxylum flavicans
TTCTGATACAGAGGTTGTTTTGCATTTGATAGCTATATCAAAGACTAGGCCCTTCTTTTTGAGAATTGTTGAGGCATGTGAGAGGCTTCAAGGTGCATATTCTATGGTGTTTGTGACAGAGGATAAGTTGGTTGCAGTGAGAGATCCTTTTGGGTTTAGTTATATAGGAAGGAGCAGGAGCAATTGTGTTCGCCTCTGAGAATTGTGCTCTGGATTTGATTGATGCTGAATATGAGAGAGAGGTTAATCCTGGAGAGGTTCTTATTGTTGATAAAGATGGGATTCAATCACTTTGCCTGATTCCTCATCCTCAACCAAAATAGTGCATTTTCAAGCATATTTACTTTTCCCAACCAAATTCAATAGTATTCGGTCGGTCAGTTTATGAATTGAGGAGTATTTTTGGTGAAATACTTGCCACTGTGGCCCTTGTTGAATGTGATGTAGTAATTGTTGTACCAGATTCAGGGGTGGTGGTTGCACTTGGGAAATGCGGCTAAAGCAGGAGTGCCATTTCAATAAGGATTGATAAGGTCACACTATGTAGGCAGAACTTTTATTGAGCCTTCACAAAAGATAAGAGATTTTGGTGTGAAACTCAAGCTCTCACCAGTGAAAAGGAAGAGGGTTATGGTTGTTGATGATTCGATTGTGAGAGGAACTACCTCTTCAAAAATTGTTAGGATGCTTAAGGAGGCTGGTGCCATAGAGGTCCACATGAGGATTGCTAGTCCACCAATGATTGCTTCTTGCTATTATGGGGTAGATACACCTAGTTCCGAGGAATTGATATCTAATAGAATGAGTGTGGAAGAGATTAGGGAATTCATTGGTAGTGATTCCCTGGCCTTTCTACCTTTTGATAGCTTGAAGAAGTTATTGGGAGAAGATTCTCCCAATTTTTGTTATGCCTGCTTCTCTGGAAATTATCCAGTTAAGCCTACTGAAGAAAAAGTGAAAAGGGTCGGTGATTTTCTGGATGATGGCCTTTATGGAAGTATTGATTCCATTCATGGAGGCTGGGTTCAAGGCCCTCAAAATGGGAATGTTGGGAATGCAGATAAAGTTGAAGCAGCTCAAATTCAGGATGTACGGAAAGTTGGTCTATAATGTACAATGGCTAACACGATTGATGGGCACTGTGTGTTTGCATTTGAGTTATAAGCCTCCTCAATAATCTACCTGGAGATTCGACATGCACCCCTCCCTAGATAAGCTCCAAAAATCTAGAACTGAGCTGTCTTGTTTTGGTCCTGCAATTTTGGCGGTAGTTATTTTAAGGAGCATTCTTCTTTTCCTTCCAATTTGATTACAGTAAATGACAATGTATGAACTGTCTCTATATGTGTATTTTTCTCAACATGCGATTTATATACATGATTCTATACCAAAATCTCAGTTCTGATTCTTGTGCTGGTCTTGATTCTTCTGTTTGTTTTCCCGTTTCTCTTTACTCTCCATTGTTTTATCCAGATGTCCAGGCATCAAGCATTTAGTTGAAACTAAAACTTGCAACCTTAGCAGACACTAAGATAAAACTTACAACCTTAGTAGACACTATCTTCTTCTTCATTTGTTTTCTTTATACGATACCTAAACTACTTGATGACAGGCAACCACAGCAATTCAGTTCAATTCAATTCTGTGTCATGCGTCACTAACAGTCCAGTAAGAGGTTTTAAAGCTAGAGCATAAGCATAAGAGAACTTCAGGTGCATGCTTATTAACTTGACCTTATATGCAAATTCCAAAATCAAATATTATATCTAAAAAAAAAAAAGACTAATTTAACTGCAAATTATTTTCATTGACTAGAAACTACAGCGATCAATGAACAACTTACTGGATTTGCTCTAGTGTGTCTTATGGTTATAGCCACGTACTTAAGGTGCGTTCCATATAATTCAGACTACTACATGCAACATTTTCCATTAAAAAGAAAAGCTTATATTTAATTTAGCCGACCAAGCGGCGACGTATTATTGAAATCGGTTTGATTGCATATCAGGCACACGATCACGAGTGCACTCGAGCTACATTGCTACACTCTAGTGCACTGGATAACACTAGATACAAACTTCGGCCATATATATAGCAGCCACAAAATAGTTCGTCTCGACTTTCGTTTACTGTAAAATCAAATTCTAGGGTTCGTTAGATTTGCATTACCAGAAGCTCATTTCTTGTTCGATCCCTAAATCCTCGCTAAACCTTGACAATGACGCCGCCTCCGGGACCGTACTCCGGCACCAGCACTCTCGCGCTGGTAATTTTTCATTTTCTCCCGCGTTTGGTTTCCTAGAAAATGCAAGAAAACAAGAAGTGGAAAATGAAAGTGATAGTTATTTGTTATCTTTGTGTTTCTGTAACATAATCTTGTAATTGAAGCTAATTGGAGCTAAATCGGTCACTCTGAATCTAATGGTCTTCTTTTGTTCTGATTAAGTTCTGATTTGTCATTTCTTTTTTTAACGAATAGGAATGAAAAATTGTGCGACAAGAAGTTTTATTTTGTATGGTTATGTTATGGGTGATTGTTAAAATTCAACATAGGGGTGTTTAATTTCTGGGTTGTTGGTATTCTAGGTGGCTCGTGTATCGGCTTTCTCATTTGGTCTCGTTTATGGCACTATGAAGCTCAAGTATCTCAAGGTGCTCTCTTACTAATTTTTTCTGCTTTTGACCCTAAGTATATCCGAGTATTTTGATCAGTTTGTTGTGAATTGCACATATAATTTGTATGATGATTACTTTTTTGGTGATTTTTCGATTCCCATTGCTGTAATCCATCTTAAGCTTCGGAATCGAGTGGAATCCTTTTTTAATGTTTGTGTTTTTGAGTACAAAGTTGGAAGATTTTATGCTGAAAATGTTCTTAATTCACAATTGATAGAGTTTAATCAACAAAGAGTGTAAAATGGCCTGCTGGTTTAGATCGTACTTTGAACTGATGTGTGAAAATTAGGGGAAAAACATCTTCGGAAGGAGAATTCTGGTTCTACTTTTTTTTGCTTTGATTCTCCATTCTTCAGCTGCCTGGTACATGTTTGATTTTTTGTTGAAAGCATTTTCTTTACATGTATGTATATGTTTCTTTGGGTTGACTGGGGTTAGATCCTAATTGTTTAGCACATCTTTTAGTCTTCTTTTTGGCATTTATTTTGCGGTTCTTTTCAAATTAATTGGTATATAGTTGGAAAATAGAATGCTCTTGATCTTTTATAGCCTTGCTTAAGCTATCCAAGCTTGGAAATGCACTGACCATTACTTGGTTCTGTAAATGCAGATGAAAGCAAAGTCTCAGAAGAAAGCTGAAGCGAAGGCTCATCACTGAAAGAGATGATTTCAGGGGAAATTGGGTACAATATTGAGGTAGCACGGAAATAATGCATATTGATGGATTTTACCGGCCATTAATTCTGGTGATAAGCTTCTGCCTTTTTTTTTCCTTTCTTTTTTTGAATCACAGCGTTCTGCAGTTTTAAGTTTTTGTCTAATCTTATGAGAATTCGTATATTTTGTTAAACCATATTTCGGAATAGTTCTTTTACTGACAAATGGATAATTTTTGGAAGATTAGATCTTCCTTTCGCTGAAATAATAGAGATCTTGATCGCAACTGGTCGTGGAATTCCTTCCTAAGTTCCAGCGAAGATAACGATTCACTAGAAACATTGTCTATTAGTGCATGACAACTAACTATCCAAAATATATTATGATTACGTGTATAATACTGTTAAGCATATTATGATAAACGAGTGGAAATTTGTTCAGTCACAAGACATTATAAAAAAAGCTAAATAATAATAAAATAATAAAATGGAGCAAACATAAGTTTGTTAAATCTGAATCACTTAAAAATCTTTATTTTTATTTGAGAATCTTAAAAATATCATTTCAATTCTATTTCTATGTTCTGTTTGTAATGAAAAAGCTAAAACAGTGCAGCCTTGATTAACTAACTGTGGCCTTTTTACGGGTCGATGCAGTCTGTCTTACGAACTTTCTTTGTGGACTACTATCCCAAACTTCAGATCGTTTCAATTACGGTGCATTAGATATAACTGTCCCCAAAGATGACAAATGGGCCTGGGCCTGTCTCAAAATTAATGGGTCAGATCTGAATTGATCGGGCCTCGAACCTATTCTTTCTGAAAAAATCTAGCTTTGGATTGAGTTTATACTTAGGCTGCTCAGGTTCGGCTCGCTCCTATGCTTGACTTTTATTAACAAAAACACGTCGTTTTTTTATTTAAAAAGACATTGTCAGACTATGTTGGGGTTGGGCTGGGCTTTTTCAGGTCTAGTCATGCTTGGGTCTGCTGCCTCATTATAGGCTGCTTTATTTTTTTATTAATAGAATATATTATATTTTAAATTAAAAATATATATATTATATATATTTTTTGTTTTTTAAACAATTAAATATTTTATCCTCTTATGGGATCATGTTTATGTCGTGTTGAATGGACGTGAGAATTCACCCTCTGTAACATACCTCCTTCAAACTGGTCTTGGTCGTCATCGGATTTTAAAGAACCCTGCAAATGTCTACTTGTATTGTATGAAGTTGTGACACATTCACTTTCTTTCCTCCATGACCAATGGATAATTAAACTGCTTGCTTGCTCTTCTAGCTAGTTGTCTTGTGCTAGAGCACATGTATGCCTATCATCCCAAGGCCATGCATAATCCATATGTTAATCAAAACGACAACCAATATTAAACGACTAAACTTATGGTAGTTGAACGTTCCTTACATATGACAGCAAAGACGGTTTTCAAAAGCTGCACTCCACTGCAAAACCAACCAGCCAACCGCGTAGACAGAACCCAATGTTAGAAGTTGGAAGACCAAATGGGTATTTTATTGGGCTTTTGTTTCTGCTACCTTCTCAGACTTCTTCTAATTGTTTTCAACTCACTTCAAATGGCTCTGTTATGATTCTCAATTAAAATATAGTAACCACATCCCTCAAATGATATTCGATGCTTCAAGCCGCCTTCAACTGTGCACCTGTATCTGGCTTCTTCAGTTCCTGTAGTTCCTCTACTAACTTGTGACTTTTGCTCTGTCGGTTTATCTTGGACATGATACCTTTTTTTAAGCTTCATTCCTATGTAAAAGTTAGAACACTGCTACATTAGAAAGAACTCAAATCTACATTAAGATTTTGGCTCTGACACCGGTGTTTTTTTAACTCAACATTCGAAGAAACATATCATACTTGTTAACATCTGCAGAAATTTGCAATAATTTATTTCTCTTTCAAACTGAAAGGTTTTAGAAAGGTTGTTAGCATATATTTTCCTTTCTGTTTCATCTTTTTGTCAGAATGTTTAGATAAGGAGATTAGAGAATCAAACTGTTATAATCCGAGTTTAAAGACAGATTCAATATCAGAAAGCAATCAACTCCATTCTTTAATTGACGTGAGATTTACAACTAGGTCTCAAAGGACCAGCTTTGGTTAATTTTTGATAAATGGTAGCAGATATTGTTCATTATCTTCATTGTTAATAAGGTGGTATTAAACATATTTTTAATAGATAGTTAAGATATGTAATTTGAGTTCAGTAGTCAGTTCATGCAGTCAATCATCATCATGTCTGTAGCGAAACATAAGCATGTTCTTACACGTTAGGTGGCATTAATTTAGGCACTATAAAAGCACATAAAGTAAGGCCTATATTTCCATAATCTTATCATCAATTTAATTGTCATTGTCACCTCTAATCAGGCTAAGCATGGTTCAATCAGACAATCAAAGGGTAAAAGCTTCCATACGGAAACTAATGAATCAATTTAATTAAGAGTATAACTAACCAAAAAGTTAACCGGAAGGAGCTTGGAAGTCATGTCACTTGAGCAAACATAAAGAACCCTCGCTATTGTTGTTTGTACCTAAAAGTATTAATAAGTGCTTGTTCTGTGTTGATGATCAAGAGTATCTGATAAAATACTAGACATACTTGCAAGTACATTACCTGTTTGGTACTGTTCTTGTACCCTAACTACTGAAAACAAGAGATGGTATTGGGTAGGAATAGGATTACTCTGTTTGGAAATCCCATATTGCCCTATCTTCAGGCAACAGCAAAAACCATCAAGTTCTTCCCCGAAAAAGGAGTTGGTAAGCTAGCCATAGAATTTCGGCCCTAAAATTTGTCCTTGAACTAAAGGTCACCGAGGGAGGTCCCAGCATATATTCTCTTTATCTTGGATTATGTACTATTCTAATCAGGATTACTGTGGGGGGGAACAAGAGATCATGGAAGCAAACTAATTATGTATGCTTAATTAACCTTTACTTTATGAGGTACTTAATTATTCAACAATCATGACCTGAACATGAGCAATTGTCGTGGTAATATTCCATAGTGCTTTGAAATGCTCTCCATGTCACTAGTAATCATTGAAAAAGGAAAAAAGAGAAGTTGTAGGTGGTAAATAACTTGAAACTGTTTCTTTTCAATGATTATGTTGTATTCATGTCCGTTACCTCTCCAAACAAGTTAAGAACAAAAGTACTATAATTATTCATACAGTAGTTAGTAGACATAAAGAATCAAACCTCTCATCATGTTAAAGGTTAATTAGACCAAAGCTGAAATGTTGAATGATTCAAGGGGGAATGATTTGCCTACCTTTCCCATCTGATTTACAAAGAATAATAGGCCAATTTCTCAAAGTTCATGTTAATCAAATTAGGGTTGGTTGATTGATTGAGTTAAATTATATATACATTTTTCTTATTGTGATCTCTTTTATGCGGATTATTTGAAAATAGTTTTTTTTTATTAATTAAGGATAACACTTTATATTAATAAATTAAAAATCTCCCGTGATCATGGTTTCCGCAATCACATGGCCTTGACAAGGGAGAAACAACGAACACAATCTCGTAATTATCTCGAAAAGAAAGGGCGTCACAAATGACTCTCGCCATATAAAGCACCCACAAACGGTGAGCATTAACCACTTCTCCCGTTCAAACACTCGTTTTACCTCTCCCTATCAGCAAAAAATGATGAAGAGTAACAGAATCACCCACATTGTGAGAATCCGGCAGATGTTACGACGCTGGCGCAAGAAGGCGAGGCTGAGCGCGGCCGGAGCTCCGTCCGATGTCCCTGCGGGACACGTGGCGGTCTGCGTGGGGGAGAGTTGCAGGAGGTTTATCGTGCGCGCGACGTACCTCAACCACCCAATCTTCAAGAATCTCCTCCTACAAGCCGCTGAAGAGTACGGTTTCAGGAATAGCGGTCCTTTGGCGATCCCTTGCGACGAATCGGCCTTTGAAGAGATCCTAAATGTCGTATCCGCCTCCCAAACTGGAAACAGCCCTGGAAGGTTGTCGAATCTAGAGAACGTTCAGAGATGTAGTCACGATGGCGTCACCAGTAATCTTGGTTATTTAGGTGAATCCAGACCGTTGCTTCGCGGTTAACTCAGAGAGTTTCTAGCTGAAGTTACTAACCATTATATTTTTCATTTTGTTTTTCACTTTATTAGGCTTTAGGGATTAAGTTTTGTAAAGGTTTGGTCTTTCATTTATTTATATAAATTAACCTTAGCCATCAGAAGACGAGTGTACCTCCCGTAAATTTAAAGAGGAACATCACTAATTTTGTATTAATGCACAATATTACTTCTTGATTCATGATTCAATACTAGTTAGAAAGATTCTTTTAATATTCTGAATTCTTTCATATATATCTGGTTTTACCCGTGAAATTCGTATGTGATTTCCCATTTCGTATCTAACGTAGCATCATTATTCCATTATAGTAAGATTATGCTAAAAGAAAAAATATATTAGAGCAAGCTTTCCATTTCTTTTACGTTTATAGAATTTTGTCGGTTTTATCCAACTGATTACAACAAAAAAGAGTTTTTGTGGGATATTTTTTATAGGTTAATTCATTTCCAAATTATTATTATTAAAAGAATATTAGAAATGTTGGAGAAATTGTGCGTTCAAAAATCGTGGTTGGTAATTCATTTTATATTTTGAAAAGAGTTAGTAAAAAGTGAGTTGGGTAATGCGTTCAGCTTCCTATTTTAATTGAGCTTGCATGTACACTTGATGTAATTACGGGCATGAAATCCTTTACCCTGTTTTTTGTTTTAATACGGCGTCATTTTATGTATATTTAGACATAGTACGACGTCCTATTAGGATCGAAACATAATTGGAAAATAAATTTGTACTTCCTTTTTTATTTTTTTAAATTTCAAATAGTTCCCCTAACTTTATTTAAAGATGCATTTTTTTAATTTTTTAAATTAAGCATATAATTGACCTAATTTGTCTTATTTGGATTCTCATTTTTTTTTACATACTACAGAAATACAACAGACAATCAACTGTTACAAACGCCTACAAAAAATGATGCCTTGTATATCTTGGCGAAATATCGCAATGCACTGCACTAGGATTTCTTGGAGCTCATGAATGCCAGGGCTTGATATCGAAGCTAAATTAGCCAACATGTCATCACATCGATTCCCTTCTTTAAAGATATGCTAAATCTGGATGTCCCAATCTCGATTTAGAAGATCTCGCAAAACCCCTAACCAAGAAAGGATCCTCCAAAACCTGCAAAACAGATGAAGATAGTATATTAATAACCTCTAAAGAATCCATCTCGAATACTACTCGTCTGTAACCGAGATTCTATGCAAGAAGAAGACCAGTGTATGCCCCCCAAAGTTCTGTTATCAACGGGGAGCACACTCCAATATTCTGCAAGAAACTGCCACACCAATGACCCCTACTGTTCCTGATCAGACCACCTGTAGAAGCGAGACCGATATCTAGCTTAACCGGTCCATCTGTATTTACCTTAACCAACCCTCTCGCGGTTTATTCCATCCTATAGGAGTACCAAGTGGAGTGCCCATGTCCGGAAAAGCTCTACCTGCTACTTCCTTTGCTTTGTCTATTCAGGCAACATAGTCTAGGACCACTGTGGCCCCGGTAACAAGCCAACTAAAATCTTCCTAAAAAATGCTCTTGTTACGCTACTGCCATAAGAACCAGCACGAGACTCCAAATATGGTTGCCCACCCAAATCTTTGCATTGGGTCCGGATAGCCAAGATTTACAGTGAGTCCCAGTTCTAAGTGCTGGTGGAAAAAAGTGGAATCTAGTCTCACTGTATGGAATTGAAGCCAAAATGACTTCACCCTGCTGCAGTCTCTTAACGTGTGCATAATAGTTTCCTCTTGAGAGCAGTAGGAACATTTAGAGTCCGTGGCAATATGGCACACCACTCACTGATGGTTGGTCAGGAGTTTGTTAGCAGCCAGTAGCCAAAAAAACGATCATATCCGCTAAGGTCCAGCCCATTTCTAGATTAATTTCCAAAATCTGCTATTATCTAGCGCTGGGTTATCCGCTATAAGATCGTAGGCAGAAGCGGTAGTAAAAACCCCGTTCTGAGCGGGTCCCCATGTAATTTGGTCCTCCTCCATCCCGTCATGAGGGGGAATAGTTGCCGTGATAGTCATGCAAATGCTAGCAAGAAGGTATGATTGGAATTGAGACCAACGCCAGCTTCCATTCTCATGTACCATCTCCCTTACAGAAGCCTGCAACAAATTTTTCGGGGGATGTGAGGTGGTGACTAGGATTAAAGGACCCCAATCACCCGCCCAGGCATCCAACCAAAAATTGATACGTTTGCCATTGCCCAATTGCCATTTGAGTCCTTGCCGGACGTACTGCCACGTGGCTGAGATACCCCTCTAGATGATCGAAGCCCCATTTCTGGCTACAGTCTGGGGGATACTGTGAGGATCAACCTAGTACTTAGCGTGAAGAACTCGAACCCATAAGGTTTCTAGTTTTGTAAGTATTGTTCACCCTAGTTTCGTAAGGAAAGCGTCATTTGAAGCTCGGACTTTTTTAATTCCGAGTCCCCCCGCAAATTTAAGGCGACAGACTACCTCCCATCGAACTAGGTTCAATTTCCTTTGTCCATTCTTTGCTCCCCAGATGAAATCTCGCATCAGCTTTTCCAGCTCATTACAGAATTGTCGCGGTAATCTGACCGTTTGCATTGCATAAACTGGGAGGGAAGATATGACTGACTGAGTTAAAGTTACTCGCCCTGCGAGGGATAACTCTCGTGCACTCCACCTGGCAAGTTTCTGTTGGGCCTGATCTAATATGTATTGGTATATTTTTCTCGTGGTACGCTCATGTATCAATGAAATGCCTAGATATTTTCCCAGATTATTGTACATGTAAACTGGAATTCTTGACTGATGAAGCGAGCGTTGTCCCGACTGATATTCTTAGAGAAGAAAATTCTAGTTTTTGCTTTACTGACCAGTTGGCTTGAAGCCTTGAAAAAGGTATCCAATACCCGTGTGACTACTTGAACCTGGTCAGGAGAAGCTTCTGCAAATAAAATTAGGTCATCGGCAAAGAACAAGTGCGAAATGGGTGGTCCATTTATGCTCAAACGGAAAGGTTTCCAGGTTCTTTTGTGGACCTCACTGGAAATATAATGACTCAGTCGTTCCAGACAAAGGACGAAGCTATAAGGGAAAAGGGGATCATCTTGGCGGATACCCTAGCAGGAGTGAATGTTTCCAACAGGATACCATGCCAAGAGATTTGCATTGATACCGTGGAGATACACTTCATGATGAGGCTGTTTAATGAGTGCGATATGCCAATATCCCTTAACGTATCATTGATAAAATCCTAACTTAGTCGATCATATTCTTTTTCGAGATCAATTTTTATAGCCCTTATACCGACCTTCCCCTTCTTTCTTCTCATTGAATGTATTGCCTCCTGAGCAATTATGATATTGTCAGTAATATGCCTGCCCGGGACAAAACTGTATTGCGTAGGGGCCACAATCGAGCCAAGGTGGTATTTCAAACGGTTCACTATTACTTTCAAAAGGATCTTGTAAACCACTGAGCATAAAATGATTGGTCGGAATTGGTTGATAAAATTCGGGGAAGGCACCTTGGGAATTAAAACAAGAATAGTTTTATTGATCTCAGTCTCCCAAAGTTCATGCCAGAAAATTTTTTAGATAAACACCACTACTGTAGGCCTAACCTTATCCCGCTTTTGTTGGAAGAAAGAAGCATTGTATCCATCAACCCCTAGGGCTTTACTTGGGTTCATATCAAACACTGCCTTGTGGATTTCGGTCGAAAGAGTAGGTGTCGTAAGATCCTGTATGGCCGCCTCTGGTAATACTAGAAACCCCTCGGAGATAGGAAAGCTATTAGTAGAATTATCTTCCGGGTTAAAAAGCTTTTCAAAATACTGTATCGCCATTTGCCTCATTTGCTGAGGATCAGTGATCGACCGTCCCTCATTGTCAAGTAATCTGGCTATCTTCAATTTTTGCCTTTTCGCCATTGCTATGGTATGATAGTATTTGGTGTTCCGATCTCCCTTAGAAAACCAAGTACAACCGGACTGTTGGTTCTAATATATCTCTTCCTCACAGAGTACTTGAATTAATTCTTCCCAAAGCCTATCCTCTAAATTTATCAAAGAATCAGATGATTCGAATTCCATGGATCTTTGAATACCCGCCAACCTAGCTAGGAGTCACTTCTTCTGCTGAAAAATATTCCTAAAGACACTTCTGTTCCACTTCATGAGTTTTGTGGCCAAATGGTGAAGAGTGGCTGTCACATTAATATGTCCGGATTGCCAATGTTCTTCCAAAATTTGATCAAACTCTGCATTAGTTAGCCAAGCTGATTGAAAACGAAACATTGGAGGGGGCACTTCTCTCCTAGGGCTTCGGTATAAATCCAAGAAAAGAGGTCAATGGTCCGAACCTAAGAAAGGGAGGTGGTTGTTAATAGCATGGGGACAGGACTCCAAACATAATAAAGAACATAATAATCTATCTAGGCGGGCTTGAATATTTCCC
Organism: Erythroxylum flavicans; assembly: GCA_027576715.1. Lineage (NCBI taxonomy): Eukaryota > Viridiplantae > Streptophyta > Magnoliopsida > Malpighiales > Erythroxylaceae > Erythroxylum > Erythroxylum flavicans. The sequence goes on from JANZXP010000196.1 coordinate 40,062,511, forward strand.
CTCCTCTATGTATATTTAGGACCCACGTATCCCAAATCATGCAACCCACAACATTGAACACAATCCTGGAAAAATTTATTCACTATTAAAGAAGAGTTTGCCCGCCCTCCCTTTTTATCAGAAGCTTCCAATTTAGCATTGAAGTCTCCACCGATGATCTAGGGCATGGTAACTTCCTGGCCAATCCGGTTCAAATACAGCCAAAGAACTTTCTGTGTAGCAAACTGGGGGCTAACATAAACCGCAGTAAAAGCAAAACTAGAAGAGCCATACTGTATTATGGTATGGATAAATTGTCAATGTGCCATCACTACAGAGACAGCGAAGTCTGCGTTCCAAAGAAGCCAAATACCTCCAGCAAAACCCTTAGCCTCCACTCTAAAACTAAAATCAAATCCCAGAGAGCAAACAACTTTCTGTGCTCTCTTGCAACTTATACGTGGTTCAAGTAAAACCAACATCCGTGGTTTATAGATATGAATATAATTCCGCATAATAGGAAGAAATTGGGGTCTCCCGCCCCCTGGCAGTTTCATAAAAAAATCGACATAATAGAGCTTCTTAGGAATTAAAAAATGCTCTCCAATACATGCAGGCGTTCGGGGGAACTATTACTTGCTACGTCGTCTGTTGATTCCTGATTTTGGATGTCTATGTGATCTTCAATATGTTTTGGGGATTCTTCCTCCATTCTCATCCCTTCATCGTTGGGATCGGGAGTTTTGGACGGAGGTTGGTGTTGCTAAAGAATCGTAGAATTCGGGACGTGCTTAGGATCCGTGACACCTGCCATGGGATGTTCTTCCTCACCCCGAACCAGAGTTCCAGCCAGCTGTTGGTCACAGACAATATCGGTATGTGAAAGGATTAGCACTGCTCGGTGCATTTTCGCAGGTCCATTTAGCATCTGGAGTTTGAAACTTGAACCCAGTGGGTTGCCTCTCGGGTTGACGGGTAACTCGACTGTAACTCGTTTCCCTTTTTGGATCGCTGACTGCGGCTTCAGCCCTTGTTTCGAAAACCATTTGGGTCCGTCAATGTGTAGCCCATAGGTTGTGGCTCGGTTTCTCTCCCCGTTGATACCGAAGCTACCTGTTGTAAAGGTCTTGTATATGTGCCAGCGTTAAATGACATGGGCGGCTGTGCCTGAAGCCCTTCCAAGTTTTCAACGTCTGTCAATGTCGAGAATCTAGAGCCACTTGCTTGATGGGTATTTGTTGGGTATTTTGCTTTACTGCTATTTTGTGACCTGTTGAGTTGACCGGGGGGGGGGGGTTTCCGTTGGACTTGTATCTAAGGACCATAGGTTTCTCTTGTCTTGTCCGTCAACGACTCTGATTGTACTTTGGCCTGTCCTTCCTCCATCGTCGATGGAGCTGTTGTTTCTATTTCTGGGCATGGTTGTGGGTTTTGGGATTCTGTCGGAGGATGAACTTGAGATGGGCAAGATCCTGAATCATAACCTACAATTCCACATCGGAAACAAATTTGCGGCAACCCCTCATAAGATATAGACTTTTCAGGTGTGAGATGAGAGAGAGACTCTAGCTTCTCTCTAACCTTCCCTCACACACAAAACCCTAACTCTAACCCTAGATCCGATATCCCCAAACCCTTTATCTGACCTTCTCCTTCATCTAATCCCCTCTCGAATACCATACCCTTCTTTATCCCTTTCCAGATTTCTTCCTTTATGCACTATTTTATAATTTCCACAGATTAAATTAGTTTCCAACTACAATGGAGACTGATTTCCTACCCCTTTATACTACCTTTAAAACATCCACTCCGGTTCCCCTTCCCCATCCTCAACTTTCATCTATCTAGCCTACTTCCCTATCCATATCGGCTACTACATATCCATATAATGTTTTATCTATTAGGTCTGTTCAATATATGAAACATTTCATATATTCGTGTTATTAAATGATAATCCTTTGTCAACGTTTACATAACTACAACATACTTTTAATCAACACAACAATCTTATATGGCATATTAGTGTCCCTGCTAATATCCAAGACCTGTGAACATTTTAGAATTGAATATTCATATTATTTAGAGTTCTGTGGCTCAAGACCAAGTGCATCTTCTTGAACACTTCTAAATAAATATAAAACTCATGGAACAAAATATAAATAACATTCAATTC
>JANZXP010000196.1:40096146-40114152 GCA_027576715.1 Erythroxylum flavicans
TTTCCATAATTCTCTAAAAATTAGAGAATCACTATGGACCTCTCCAATTCAATTTATCACTCACAATCTATTTTTCAAGAAATCACTTCCTTCACACTTATACCGGGATAATTGTCATGAACGTATGTACAATAACTTTTATATACACATAACTCACTATTCACAACTGCGTGAGCATGAGATGTGGTAATTTACCACATCTGGACCCGTTTCTTTGGTCCGACCCGTTTTCTGGAAACGGAATGTTACACGGGGTGCCCTACGATACTTCAAGAATGTCACAAAGGAAGGAATTTTAACCCCTCCCGTGGAACTCCTTAAAGTAGGAGCTAATTTCTGGGCTTCTGCGTTGGTTGGGGTATTCCAGAATAACCAAATAGCTTTTCTAGTTGTGAAGGATTGGGCAAAGGCTCGGTGGGGGAAGAAAGGCTTAGAGAAAGTCATGCTTCGGGATGATGACTCATTTATCTTCAAGTTCAACTCCCAAAGCAACATTCTAGAAATACTAGAGCAGGTTTTGTGGCATGTCAGTAGGCAGCCATTGTTCATCCAAAGATGGAGACCTAGTTTCGATTTTAAAATAGAAACTATCCTTTTATGGCCAATTTCATAACGTTCCATTAGAATTTTGGAGTATGGATGACTTGAGTTTCCCAGTGAGCTCTTTAGGTAAATCAATTAGCAAGGATGTTCAAATAGCCAACATAGAACGTGTGTACTATGCCAAAATCTGTATTGAAGTGAGGAGGGATATAATACTCCCTGATCTACTGCCTATAATAAAGTTAGGCAAGAATGGTGAATTGATGAAATCTGAGGTTAATATTTCTTACCCTTGGAAGCCAACAACTGGGAAGAAAATGTGGCAACCAACAAGGAATAAGTTTAAAATAGGGAATCATTAAGAAATTATGGGGTTTGGCAAGGCAAAGGCATCCAAAAGGGAAGCAGTTGACTCCCCTATGTTATTGGTTCATTATAGCCATATTAGCAAAGAGATGGAGTTAGGGGGTAAGAATTTGAAGCAAATATCAATTACAAAGGAGCAGATTTTGAAGACTAATATACCATTAATATATGGGAATTTGGCTATAATGGAGCAATCCCTTAATATGCTATTGGAAGTGTAGGATATGACTTTGGAGTATAACATCATTAATGGGAATATAGTTGATGTTGTGAATATGCAACATGTTAATGATTAGAATTTTATTGTAATTGAACCGGATGAGCAACTTGAGAACATTTCCAAAGAGGGCGAGAGGGAGAATAATGCAGTTAATTTGAAAATTGATAATGTTGTGGATATTCAGTATGCTAATAAGGAGTTACTGGTTTCTGTTGAAGTTAATGATAAGGTTGGTTCAGTAGTTAAAGACAATAGAGTTGCCTCTAAAGCACCGTTAGTGAAGGTAGATATTCTTCTTAGTGGTGATATGGACACTTTTAATGTTGGTTTTAATGTGATTGAATGTTCTATAGCTGATGTTGCTAGTGTAGTACCTAATATAGTTCCTATTGAGGCTGTTAAAAATAGCCGTAGTGTAAGGTGAAGTGATGTAATTAGTAGGGAAGGTGCTGATGGTGAAGTTATAAAACATTCCGTTATTAGTAAGGCAATAGTTCAAACAAATGGATTGAAGAATGTTGTTTTTAGCGCTATTGAAGTGGATTGCGATGGTTTGGAAATTGAAATGCATCACTTCACATTACAATATATGGATCATTGTCAGATAGATTGGGCCAACATGTTTACACCATTAGCAACTGCTGGGAAAAATGAGATTCCTAAGGATAGGTTGGGGTATAAAAAATAGCCAACAATGGTAAACTCCAGTGATTACGGTGTGGTAAGTTAGGGGAATAGGAATACCAACTCCCATAATGCAAAATAGAAAATAGGTTCGAGTTGCTGCTACCCTTTTGGTTATGAAATGTTCTTTGTTTGTTGATGGTTGTGAGGTTATTTCAAATGTATTTTATTACAAGTCTATAATGGGTAAACTAAATTTCTTGACCCATAGAAGTCTAGATATTTGTTTCGTGGTTAAGACTTTAAGTTAGTTTTTATAAATTCCTCATCAATCTATTTAATGGCACTTCATCACTTGCTTTGTTATGTTCATAGCACTTTAGGATAGGGTATCCTTTTTAGAGGTAGCAATAGTCTTCCTCTAGGGGCTTTTAGTGATTTAGATTGCACGTTGATTAATGAGTATGTTCCTCTCCTAAGGAATTCATTGATCTGCTGGAAATCCAAAAAGCAAAGTATAGTGTCCTAGTCCTCAACAAAAGTTGAGTACTATGCCATGTCCTATACTGCAGTTGAGCTAACATGGGTTGTCAATTTGCTTGAGAAATTAAGTGTCTAGAACTTGCTACCAGTTATGCTCCAATGTGATAATCAGTTAGCTTTACACATTGTTCGCAATCCACTTTTTCACAAATGTACGAAGCATATAGAGCTCGATTGCTATTTGACTCGTGAAAAGCTTCTTAATGGTTTGTTGGATTTCTGTTATTTACCTAGGGATGTCAAAAAGGGAAAAAAGGGCTCAGCTCAACCTAATTTTGGCCTGGCCCAGGTTAACCGGGCCATGGGCTGGATCGACAATTATTTAAAAAACGACGTCAATTTTAAAGTTTTTATATAAAAAAATGGCAGGCCTAGTTGGCCCAGTTAGCCCATGGTCTGGTCGGGCCATGAGCTGACCCATCTCGGCCTGTAGGGCCACGAGTCTGGCCACTAGCCACCATGGCCAGGGCTGCTTCTAGCTCAGCCTGGCCTATTAACATCTCTATATTTTCTTACCAAATAGCAGATGGATGATGACTTTGGATGATCTAAATGGTGCAGAATAATCTAAAAAACATAATCAACAACTTCTTAAAGACTAGGTCATATAAATAGAAAAATAATCCAAACAATAATGTCATCTTTATCCAATCTACATATATTAGGCACGTATTTAACACTCCTCATTGCCTTAATAGGTGCAAACTCCTAGTTTGCTTCTCAATTCTTCAAATTTGGATTTTAAAAGTTCCTTTGTTAGGACAGTAGCACCTTGATCATCGGTCTTACAATAAAGTACATATATTTTACCTTCTCTCTGCACATCCTTTGAGGAAAAAAACTTAATCTTAAGGTGCTTATTCCTACTATGGAAAATAAAATTGTTTGAGATTGAAATGACAGCATGATTATCAACAAAAATCTGAGTTGGCTCATTTTGCTCCATATGTAAATCTGCAAGGATATTTCTAAGCCAAATTGATTGATTTATAGCAACAGTGGCTACCACGTCTTATGCCGTAGTTGTGCTTTGAGTCACAATATCTTGTTTCTTTGAACACCATGAAATCACTCTTAAGCCAAAATTGAAATAGTGACTAGTTATACTCTTTATATCATCAACTGATTCTTCCCGATCACTATTAAAATATCTATAAAGTTTGAAATTCTAACATTGAGTGTACTTAATTCCATAATCTATAGTACCTTTGACCTATCTCACAATTCTTTTGACAACTTGAAAATACACTTCACTGACATAATGCATAAATCTTCAAAGCGTACTCAATTTAAACATAACATCAGGTATAGTTGTAGTAAAATACATTAAGCAACCAATTATGCTTCTATAATGATGTTTATACACCTTATCAGCTCTATCATCTTTGCTGAACTTTTCCTTTTGGCTCATTAGAGTAGTAGTGCTTTTCTAATCCTCCATATGAAAATTTTTAAGTATTTCCCTTGCATACTTCCTTTGGCATATGAAGTCTCCACTTTTATCTTGCTTCACCTCCATTCATAAAAAAAAGTTATTAAGCCAAGGTCAGTCATCTCAAATACTTGGAACATTTTAGCTTTAAACTACTTTATCAGCTTCTTATCATTTCTTGTTATAAACAAATAATCAATATAAATAGAAACTATGATTAATGTAGCTTTTGTTTGCTTCACATATAATGTAGCTTCATTTAGACTTTTAATTAAATCCAAGGTTTTCAAGATGATCATCAATTCTTTTGTACCAATCTCTAAGGGCTTACTTAGGACCATAGAAGGTCTTTTTTTAGCTTGTAGACCTTCTCCTCCTGTCCCTAGACTTGAAATCCTTCTAATTGCCCCAAAAATATCTCCTCCTACAAATAACCATTTAAGAAAGCAGATTTTACATCTAAATGGTAAACTTCCATCCTTTATATGTAATCAAGGCGAACAACATTTAATTATATTAAGGGGTGCAACTAGAGCATATGTTTCTGAAAAATATACTCTAAATACTTTAGCATATCTCTTCTCCACTAATCTGACCTTGTATTTATTTATAGAACCACTTACATCAAGTTTGGTTTTATAGACCCATTTAACTCCCAGGGGTTATTTGTGCCACGTTCTATTAACCAACTCCTATGTGTCATTTTTTTTCAACCATCCTAAGCTCTTCTTTTATAGCATCTATCCCCTTTTAATTCTTCTCAACTTCTTTAAATTCTTCAAGTATTAGGACAACAATATTGCTTCTTTCATAAATTCCTGATAAGGGCCTTGTATCTCTAACTGGTATGTCAACTATAACATCATCAAAGTGTTCTAGAACTTTTACAATTACTTTCCTATTTTCTTCTCCCAACTCCATTATTTGTCCTCCATAAATTTGACATCTTTGCTTATAAGAACATTGATCGGCTTAATCTTCAAGTGCACAGAGTCATTCCTAGTACTTACACATCAAGTATTCCAAGGTCGCATCCCACGAGGACTAAGTACTTACTACTAAATTAATCCTAATTACTTGAACCAAAAATGATAAGAAATTTAAAAGATGATTGGATTTGAGTGAACAATTAATTGAGACGAATGTAAGTAAACAAACAAAAGAAATTTTGATGTTGAGACTTAGGGCTTTGGGATTCACCAATTTAAGAGATTGATCGATAAATTATGGAATTGAATGAATGACAAGTTATAATAACAGTTGCACAAATTCACTTATATTCTCTCTCAAGACATACAAGAATACCCAACTAGTTGATTACCATTTCTTAATGTGAAACCTAGCTAGTCAAATTCATTAAGAACAAGCAACCCTAAGTTATCACACTAGTTTAGGATATCTCTATCTCTAAATCTAATATGTTTATCTTCCTAATGCACAAATCACACTTCACCTCTCAGTCCATCATATGATTCGTAAGATTGCATTTATGGTGATCAAGCATAGAAACAATAATGAAGCTCAAGAAAGATAAATATAACTCAAGAACTTTCATTCAACACCAATCAATCCATAAAACATCAATCAATCCCCAAATTAGGCTACATCCCTAACCCTAAATGGGGTTTAGTTCTAGAACATGATAACAGAATCTAAACAAATAAAAACAAGCAACATTCAAGACAGGGTAGAGAGAGAAAGTTGAAAGAACACAAAACAAGCTTGCTTCTCTCCTCCTTCTTCCTCTTCTTTGACAAGCTTGCTTCTCTCCTCCTTCTTCCTCTTCTTTGCCTCTTTTGGGTGCCTCTTTTGTTGCTACCTTGTTTTCAATGCCAGCCCCTTTATCTAGGTTTTCAAAATGAATATATATAGTGTCTTGGGGTCAAAGAAACCTAGTTTTTGCTAAACAAGGAAATAAAAATCATGTTTGCACCGTCAATGTCTGTTAGGTGGACATTCACAGGTCTTTAGTCATCCTTCTCCGCTCATGTCTATTTAGAGGGACATGATGTCAGCTAGGCAGACATACACTGAGCATCTTCAGAAATGTGCACTTTTGACCCTTCATAAGTAAGGATGGCAATTCTGGCACGGCCCGCCCAGCCTGGCCCATTTTTGGCCCTAGTTGGACGGACCACAGGTCGACCATGGTCCGCTGTGGCCCGTCTATTTTTTCAAAACGATGTTGTTTTTGATTAAAATGGCGTCGTTTTGAATTTTTCTTTAAAAAAATAAATGAAAAGGCTAGGCCATAACTCGGGCCACGGGCTGGCCTATGCGAGCCACCAGAGGAGGGGCCGGGCCTGACCGAGCCTGACCGAGGACAGGCCGGGCGCAGCTTGGCCCATTGATATGTTTATTTATAAAGCCAAATCTCTCGTCCTAGTCTTCATAGAAGTTGTAGAGCTCAAAGTCCTCTTCGAAATCGTGTTAAATGACTCTAATCTGACATCTACAATGGAAGTTATGTCTTTTGCCCCAAATCTCTAATTGTACCTGTTAAGCAATAAAGTTGAAATGTGTAGAGTTAACCAAATAAAGTGCATAATTCACATGAAGATAAGTCAAATTAGTTCAAATTCATCCCAAAATCATATATAAATAATTTAACTTATCAGTTGTCATGGAGATGGTGAGGTGCATGTTGCACGATATGGAGTTGCCCAAAGAATTTTGGGCAGAAGCAACAAGTACTGCAATGTTCTTGCATAATTGTCTTCCCACAAAAGTCGTGAAAAACAAAACACCATTTGAAACATGGTATGGTTCAAAACCCTCACTGAATTTTTTAAAAGTGTTTGGTAGTATATGCTATGTTCATATTCCACACAACAAGCGAGACAAGATAGACAAGAAGGCTCTTCCTAGAATCTTCGTAGGCTATAGCATAGTTTCAAAGGCTTACAAAGCCTATCACTCACAAACAAAGAAGATAACAGTCACAAGGGATGTCCACTTCAATGAACAAGAAAAGTGGATGTGGGAGAAGACAAAAACCTCAAGTGAACTTCAAAATTCTCTTGATTTTGAAATGCAAAGTTAGTCTGAGGATGATTCACCTATACGAGGAACCAGGTTGTTATCTGATATCTATCAGAGATGCAACGTGGCTATATACGAACCTGCTGGAGCAGAAGAGGCTCTTAAAAATGACAGGGGGAGAACAATCATGGAGGAGGTGCTGGAAATGATCAAAAAGAATGACACATAGGTGTTAGTTGACACATAGGTGTTAGTTGGCATGCCAATGGAGAAAAATGCCATTGGAGTGAAATAGGTCTTTAGAACCAAGCTAAATGTGGATGGCTCCATCAACAAACATAAGTTCAGACTTGTTGTGAAGGGCTATGCACAAATCCTTGGTGTCGATTACTTAGATACTTTTGCTCCAGTAACAAGGCTAGACACAGTCAGACTCCTACTTGCAATTTCTGCTCAAAAGGCTTGGAAAATATTCCAATTGGATATGAAATTTGCATTTCTTAATGGTTTTCTGTATGAGGAGATTTATGTAGAACAACCATATGGTTTTGAAGTTCAGGGTGAAGAATATAAAGTATATTTGCTCAAGAAGGCTCTTTATGGCCTGAAACAGGCACCAAGAGCTTGGTACAACAGAATTGATGATCATTTGTTGAGTCTTGATTTTGAGAAGAGTTTTTCTGAATTAACACTTTATGTCAAACATAAGGTGAATGTTATTATCATTGTCTCTCTTTATGTTGATGATCTTCTGGTGACTGGAAGTAATGTAGGATTGATTGAAGATTTCAAAAGGAGATGATGAAGGTCTTCGAAATGACAGATCTCGATCTCATGGCATTCTTTCTTGGAATGGAAATTCAGCAAGGTGAGAATGAGATCTTTATTAGTCAAAGAAAGTATGCAAAGGATATTCTGAAGAAGTTTCAGATGGAAGAGTGCAAAGCAATGAACACTTTAATGAATCAGAAAGAGAAGTAAGGAAGATGGGTATGAAAAAGTTTAAGAGAGGTATTTCAAAAGCATGGTTGGTTGCTTGTTATATCTCTCTGCAACAAGACCTAATATTCAGTTTGCTGTAAGTCTTCTCTCTCGGTTTATGCATTGTGCTAGTGAAGTACATTTAGTTGCAACAAAAAGAGTGCTGAGGTATATCAAAGGCACCATTGATCATGAAATCAAGTTTAAAAGAAGTCAACATTTTAAGCTTGAAGGTTTCTCTGATAGTGATTGGGGTGGTGCAGTAGATGATCTAAGAAGCACTTCTGGCTATTGCTTCTGGTTTGGCTCTGAAATTTTTTTGTGGTGTTTAAGAAAGCAGGACTTCGTGACACAATCTACAGCAGAATCTAAATTTGTAGTTGCAGCTGCTATTGTAAATCAAGCCATGTGGTTGAAGAAAATCTTGATTGACTTGGATATAAAGCAATCAGTTTCTACCGAGTTGTTTGTAGACAATAAAGCAGCAATTGCAATTTCCAAAAATCCTGTGTTTCATGGAAAAATAAAGCACTTCAACATCAAGCTCTTTTTTGTAAGAGAAGTTTAGTTAATTGGAGAGGTATCTCTGGTTTACTGCAAACTAGAAAAACAGCTGGCAGATCTATTTACAAAGCCTCTTCTAGCTGAAAGATTCAAGACACTAAAGTCAAAGATCGATGTTTGTAGTCCATGAAGCAAAGGAGGAGTGTTGAAATATTTTTGCTCAATGCATTGTAGCTTTACTTGTTCTATTTTCTGTTTTTTCCTAAATCTATAGATATCAGGGAGGTGTTATATTTAGAAATCGTTTTTTTCTTTCAGTTAGTTAATGGAAGAGTGGCAATCTCGCTAGTCCTTAATTCTAGCTTAGTTGTTATTTACTTCTTTATAAATGCTGTGAAGAGTTGATGAATAAAAAATGACCTTGCAACACAAATATTTTTCCCTCTTTTTTCGTTTAAATTTTTTTTTTGTTAGCCCACGAGGTCTCTTAAGAGGGTCTCAACTATAGGAAAATGCCTTTAAGTCATCTACACCCAGACTAATCTCCGCGCACACCGGGTCAGCCCGTAAGGAGTAAAGTGCTAGCCAAACAGATTTCTCCATTCTCAGAACTCGAACTTGAGACCTTTGATTAAGAGATGAAAGTGCTGAACCACTCACACCAACCATGTTTAGTTTTTATTTAAATTTCTTAAGCCAACACAAACACACATAAATATAGTCAGTTGACAAGCATAACGGATTCTTTTCTTCATCTGTTTTTCTAAAAATAGATGACCTAATCGATCATGAAGTAGAGAATGGAAGTACCCCTCTCCTCTTTAATACCACGTGACAACTTTAGATAAGATTCAATATTTCAATCCAATACGTGATAGAATAAAGACGAGGTACTTACAACTTCTTGGAAACAGATTCACCTGACTTGCTATATTGCGAAAATGACTTTGTTTTTGGACGAGACATCAATTCAAAAGGTCCCTTACAGACGAGCAAGAGAAATTCTGCTGAAAAGCCTCCTTTCCCCAAAAATAGGACAACCCACCGTGGATAAGGCAACAGTAACTCTGGTCCTGATTACTTTGACAGACTGGAAGATTCATGCATAACTTGGCAACAACTGAAGCTCAAACACGCATACCAATGGCTACTTCGAAAACTTTCTTAGCAGTAGATAAAGACATTTGAAGGATTCCTTGTACGTATCGTCATTGTTACCCAATTATATCTACGAGGTGTCATTTTCTCTGCACATGTGATAAAACTCAGTCATAGAACTAGACAGTTAAGACCATGTACTTGCAGTGTTTCCTATCCTACTGGCCTTGGTCTATCCGTTTTCCTAGGACATGTATTTGATCTTACTTTCTTCACTTTAAGTACTTATAACATTGTTTATAAATGTTGGATATATAGGAACATAAATTGTTCATTGAAAACAAATTGAACTCGTCAAAGTCTTCGACTTCCATATTCTTTCCCTCTGGTTGGACTTATACATGGCAACCAACTTTGTTCTATTTAGCAGTTGGCTCAGAAATTAATTCAGACTGGATTTCAACACGTCTTCCTTAATTAAGTTTTCAAGCCAAAGTCTTTGCTTATATTATTAGCGATTAAAATAAATATATGTACATTAGAGAAGATCGGAGATATCATATACATTGAGCAATGCATAAAGCATTCGTTTTCTTGGAAGAAACTTCATAAAACCTTGTTGATATTTGTGATGGGGAAAATCTTTGATAGACAATGATTAAATCTACCAGGTACTGATAATTTCGTGAACAAGTAAAGGCCAGGAAGTTATTATACTGCACATACGACTGCCCAAGTTCACTGAAAAAGTAAACAGTAAAAGATCTCTACCTCTGAATTGAGGTCATGAGCCTGTCCAATTGTAAGCTAATCATTTAGCTGCTCTAGGGCGTGAGATCGTCTGTGCCGTCAAGCCTGTACCTTTCCTGTGCCCGTTCTTCGCTAGCCACCAATTTTGCTTTTTCCCATTTGTTTATTGAAAATTTGTGGCTGAAGGAAAATGGAACAGGATGGCACAGGCTTAACGGTACAGACGATCTTCTCCCCTGCTCTAGCACCAATAACATGCACACTGAGACCTCTACTGGAGCAAAAAAAATGGTGGGGCCCTACAGTTATTGGAAATATTCTCAGAAGGATTGCTTGGCTAGTTGTCTGAAAAAAACCCACCTGATGGTAACACAAGCCTAAGTTCAATGCTTCAGAGGAAATAACCGAATTCATCTATCCTGATGTAGACTAGTCTAAAAGGTCAAAAGCATGTCTTAGTAAAGCATCACAAAGTCATTTGCTCTATTATAGTGCCCCACCTTGGCTGCTATACTGAGGTAGGACCTTAGTGTCTAATGAGAAACAAAGCAAGCCATGTGAAACTTCACAAAGCCTTTCATCTGATATGTTTCATAATATTTTTCAGTGAGCTCTCATTATCTATTTATCTACTTAATTTTTATTTAGCCTTTGACATCTCCCTATATAAGGTACATGCTGAGTGGTCATTTCGACCAACTCACCATATTCTTGAAGCAGTAAAAGCTTTACCTGAAACCTGAACACATCTCTATCTTCATCAACCTTTTCGGGCCCAACCATTTGTGGAAACAAGAAAAGAAGTATACTTTGAATATCATAAGATGGGTATCCAATTGATGGGCATAGCAAATGCAAAGCAAAAGCTCCAAAGAACACTTTCTGCGAGAATAGCAAGTGTTCTGGCAACATCAAACGTCCCAAAAGGTCATATTGCAGTCTATGTAGGAGAAGGCTACAGAAAAAGGTTCATTATTCCCATATCTTACTTGAATCATCCTTTGTTTCACGTCCTGTTAAATCGTGCTGAAGAGGAGTTCGGATTCGATCATCCCATGGGTGGTCTCACATTACCTTGCAGCGAAGCGTACTTTGTTAGCTTAACTTCAGCTTTGAGTTGCTCGTAAACCTTTGAAGCTAGTACAGATCAGACACTGGGTTGTCATAAAGCTTTGTCTGCTTCATTGTCTGTTTTATTAACCCTGATTTGTTAGAGTTGTTGTCGTGTTTGACCGCACTACGAGAGTGATCAAAGTTTGCAACTAGCTTGATGTCATCCCTCTTACAAGGAAGGAAAGTGGTGTCCACAATTAAGAGATCAAGAAGCCTGTCTCATCAGTTTTGTTGAGTTACATATGCCCTCAGCGGCAGATTCAATCTCCATGTAATCTGTAAATCTGTTAGTAGTTAATAAAACTGCAATTTGATTATCAATGCATCAGTTTGTCCCTGACATGACTAAGGAAATATTTTTCCATGTATGGAAACTAATCTTATTTGTCACAGTTAATTAATATATTATTTCAAACTTATTTACATCTAAGAATTTATTTGATATTAAACTTAGCACAATCCTATCATAGAAAATTATCCTCTGGGCTAAACAAATTTAACATTCTATGTCCTGTTGTATATGGATTATGAGTTCATTCCTTTCCTTTCCTAGTTTGTTTCTCTTTACTCTCACATTAGCTATATAATATTTTATTATATTTTTGTTTATAAAACTCAGTACGGTAAAAATTTGACTATTTTAGGAGTCGTAGATAGAAGAGTCTTCCTCAATTTATATGATCTAATAATATTATGTACTTGAATGGTTTCAGTTATTCTCGTCGCCTTATAGTATCATGTATTCTTATAATTTCCCCTCTTTCATTTACCCTTCAATACATCTAAAATTATTACCGAAGTGATAATTATCATAAATCTTCTAAAATTGATATTTCAACTTATAAAGCAATTCAACTAAAATATGTGAAACTCTTATAAATTAGATAATCCAATATTATTTTTGGTCTTAAAAATGTAGGTTTTTATTTTGAACATATCTTTATTAAATTAAGAAAATATAAATTCTCAAAATTAATAAAAAGCCATACAAGTGATTCATGTAATAACTTGCTCCTATAAAAATTATCATTATTTTTTAATAAAAAATGTATTATTTTATAAATTAAATCATAAGACAAACATAAATTAATTGATTAAACATGAGCAATACTTAATCCATAAGTAAAATAAAGGAGAGGTAAGTATTTAATCCATAAATAAAATAATTTTGTACTACCGTATCATTGGAAAGAAAAAAAGAAAAAAGAAAAAAGAAAAAACATTTCTTTATGTTTTACTATTTCTATCGTCGGATACTGCAAGCAGGATGGCTTGAGGAAGCACATCATATGCAAAACTTTGGACTGTCATCTTCTAAGTACATGTCTTTTGCAAAGTTTTCTCTTCATCTCGTTACAATAGCCAACTGGCTTTCCCATGCAAAAATTGTTGTTTAGGAACAAAACATGTCGGTAGGAGATGATCTCACACACTCATGGAAAAGCAATCGTCTTGTTTTTGTTTCTTATTCTTAACCATAGAGCATGCCATTGGCTCACTTTGATACCCTCTAAGGATCAGAATTCTCAAAAGAAAAATAAGAAATGCAACTTGAGAATAAAGAAACATTTTTCTTTTTCCTTAATTTGAGCATGCAGTATCTAGTATATATGGGATGCTACCTACTTGTACTTTTTCTGGTGATTTGCAAATTGTTAGCATGTAGTAGGTAGATTCTTCACATGATATACATAAAACAATTCTAACTAATACTATAAATTGTAAACAGTGATCAGCCCACTGGATTTCCACACACAGAAAATATTGCAGTGATCTTTCTGGTACGTGTTACCGTCAGTGTGTACTACTACTGGCTCAACTTGATTGGTTTTCCTGCACAAACTATCAAGGTCTGTCTTTCTTTTTGTCTCGTTACATGAATAACATGAATCGCTGGACTAATGATCGCTAGCATGCACGATCATGTACAGTCTTATCCTATCTTCTAACTAAATTGATAAATCCTGACGTTAGAGTCAATTCCGTTTCATTTGTATGTAAAATGATAAAAGGGTCACCAACTTGAGGATTCGGTCATCACAATTTAGTTCTCAAGGCATGTGCTTGTGGTGACTGCAATGCCCCTGAAAAGTGGCTTTAGCAAATGCTGTATGGTTGTGGTTGCTCCATATTTTTGGCATCGATTGAAGAACCTGTTAAATAGAGAAGATGGGATTATCCTTTTATCTCCATTAGTACTTACTGCCTCAGTTCTTGGCGTGCTTTCAGGTGAATGACTTGTGCATGTGCGTACTTACAAAGTTACTTTCTCATCAGTGGCAAATGGACTATAATTCAGTTGATATTTCCTTCAATTCCCATTTCAGGCAGTTCAAGTTTGAATCCCTTAATCAAATAACCAAGAAGAAAAGTACTTGGTCCATTAAGTTCATATAGTTAAACACTACATAATCTTATACTTTCGATAATGGGACTCCTCTTTAAAAACTTTTTTTTCGCACTGAATTACGGTACATATTAAGAAATAATGATCCCAATGGAACTTCCTAACTAGTGCGTTACAAGTCATGTGTTTGGCCGTGATCATGACTTATCACTCGGCTATTGATTTGAATCTAAGGCCTGGCGAGAAACTAAAGTAAATTTGGAATTTGATTATTCGAAAAATAAATTTATAAAAAGTAAAGAGATTCACATGTTTGGATAGTTATAAAAATTCTAATAGGAAAGTTGAGTGGATTCTTATTATAGTGTTTGGTATGTAATAGTATTTCATAGAATGTAATTTAATTTTGACTTGTGTTTTTAATTATATCCCTATAAACTAAATAAAATTTGAGAGTGTGCTTGTTTAGTGAGTATGAAAAAAGGGGAATGCGTACGGAATGAAAAATTGTATTTATTAAGAGATTATGATTATAGAGTCATTATTTTGATTACCCATTTTTGGGCAATACCACATTCCTCTCCTAATATAGAAGAATGGGTATCATTGTTATGTAAGAGTGTGTTTGTTACAATTAATTAAAATATAACTAATTCAAATATAATTATCAATTAATTAAAATATTGAAATTAATTAATTAATTATTATATAATCAATTAAAATATTATTAATAATTAATTAACTACAATATAATTGATTAAAATATAATTTATTCATTAATTAAAATATTATAATTAATTAATTAATTAAAATATAATTAATTAATTAGTTACAATATAAGTAATTAAAATATAATTATTCATTAATTAAAATATTGTAATTAATTAATTAATTACAATATAATTAATTATATTAATTAAATGTTATTAATAATTAATTAACTATAAAATAATTAATTAAAATATTATTATTAATTAATTAACTAATTAATTAAAATATAATCAAATAATTAGCTACAATATAATTAATTAAAATTAATTACAATATTTTAATTAATTAGCATATTATAATTAATTAATTAATTAAAATATAATAAATTAAAATATAATAAATTTTTATTTCTTAATATTTTTTACAAATCAACCAATGCTAATGATAATGGTAATCATTCCTTCCTTTTAACCATTCATCGTAAGTATAATGATAATATCAATTTTCATTCCTCGTTATATTTATTATCATTCTTATTATCATTCTTCCATATAAACTAACCGCCTCTTAAGAATATACTAGCATGTGGAACAATACATAATACCGTTGAAAGTTAAAAAGGGAGATGGAAAAAAAATACTTGAATTCAAAATCAATCATATCATTTATGAGGTCTTAAATAAACTGAGGACCAATTTTGTAATATTTTGAATATAAAAGTAAATTAACTTAACAAAACAAATATCAATTGATACAAATTCGGTTGGAACAAAAGGCTAGCTTACACTCACTTGACCAAATTTGTTATTCTGCTTGGACATCACTACATAGACAATAATCATTTATAATCATAAGGCTCGTTTCCATATACAACTGCGCGTAGTGGGAAAGGCATGAGGATTCACTGGAACTGCACTTACTCTCAGGTGCACTAGGAATGCACTTGTGCTAACAAGCACTATTCTTGCATACTAACCAAGTCTTTCAGAAACGAGAGACAACAAAATCTCAATAACTCATAACCATCCTTAAATTGCAACATATATATATTTCCATTACTCTTGAATCCAAATGTTTCAAGATACCCAAAAAAACAAAAAAGGCTTCATTTATTTCACAGCATACCATTATTTCCACCACTAATCAATAGGCAGTGTAAGATTCATACTTATTAAAATGCCTTCTATACCAATGACATACTCGTATTAAACACCTAAAAAGATTCAAATTTTATAAGTTATATACAAGTGATTCATTTAAAATTATTTATTATATATAGGTCTTTTATTTAAATTTTATTTATTATAAATAATACATAAGATGATAAAATTTAGATTTTTTTATTCATAGGATTATAAAATATATTATAGAAAGTAAAATAAACCTTTTTATCAATTCTACTAATTTTTACTTAAAAATATCGTGAGAACTTATCATATTTACCAAAATATCTTCTAGAATTTCTCATTAGCTTTCTTTCTTAAAGGGGTGATGAACTTTCTCCAAGTGAACACTCACATTATATGAGTAATTGTGATTTTAATAATGGTTTATTTCAAATAAATTAATTTGGTAATTTATCATATTAATATATTATTATTTATATTTTAAAATGAGAATATTTATTGTTTAAATTATTTTATTTTATTTGTAAATAATTTATTTATAATTATAAAATTCAACACTAGTATTGAGTCCAACAGATTGATGAGACAAGAAAAATTACTTGATACTTGTACTAAGTTTAGTGGGCCGATTAATAATAAAAATTTACCAATCTTGCTACTAAGTTCATTAGAGTGATAAAATATAAAAAATTTAATTAGTACTAATATTGGGTCTAACATATTGATATGACAAAAAAGTTAATCAATATTAACATTGGCCATGCTTATGCAACAAGATAAATTAACCAATAATTAATAATTAAAATAATCAATCAATTTTCATATAATTTAAAACAAAAATTATGAAAATAAATTTAATCATCTTAATTTTTTAATATATTAAAAGAAAAATTCATTGAAACTCCTAATTTAGTATCATGTTAATATATTATTAGTCACTAATAAAAATGATAAATTAATTATTAATAAAAACAACTAACATTACATATTAAATATATTTATATTTTAATACAAGTAATAAGATGTAAATATGATAAATCAATAAAATAATTTTAATTTAACAATTTTATTTATTAATCACAAAAAATTAAATTAAATATTACAAATTATAAATAAAAATTATCATCTTACGTATTATTTAATAAGAAACTTTAATCTATTGTTTTATTATATATACTATTAATAATTAATAAATAGGTTATTATAACATATTAATTATCATAGTTATTACTAATACTATATAATAAAATAATATTTTAATAAAATAATTAATTATTATAATTTTAAATTGATTAATATTGGTATATAAATATGATAAATCAATGAAAAGATTAAGAAAAATTATAGTTTTATTTATTAAAAGTAATGTCACCCAAATTAATTTTAATTATTTATAAAAATGGTTTATCAATAAATTTATCATCTTATTCAATAGTATTATTACGTGACAAATTATGTTTTGATTGAAATACTAATAACTACGTGATTATATATAAATCAATAGATTAATTTATTTGGTAAATATCTTATTTGTGGTTTACTAATTCTCCTCACCTTTATGATTTAAATGTCCATATAGAGAAAGTTGACCATTTATGTCCTTTATTAGCATTTTAACAAAAAAAAATTAAAAAAGGAGACAAAGCAAATATTTTGGATACGTAAGAAAACTTTGTAAGAAGAACTTTTATACTGAATTGAGGTCTATCAGAAACATAATTGCCTTATCCTTTAGAGTAGATATGAGCATTCATGATCAGACTTGGAGTTGTCCATATAGGGGAATGAATTTTCTATATAACCTACCTAGATTTTTCCCCAAACTCATAAATACATGAATATCCTATTTATCTATTACACTCTTCTGGAAAATTCTCAAATGATTCTTACTCTAAAAGTATTAGATAAAGATTTCCTAAGGTAAACTGGGTTAAGCTACTGTGGCATAATTCATTAGTTCCTAAAGCTTCAACTATATGTTAGCTTGCTATCCTAGGGAGGTTATGGACTAAAGACAGGTATGAAACTGGTCCAAACCTTCTTTGTGTCTTACTTCTATTGGAGACATAATCAATAGAACATTTGTTCTTTAAATGTTCATATTCACACATAATCTAGTCCAAGATCTAACACAAGATGGGGAGCTGTTGTGATGAAGTGAACTAGCATCAAATTATCAACTAGGTGTGTTGCTTAGCCAGAAAGTCAAGAATTGAATCATGTATAATTCAAGTTACCTTCCCAAGCTACATATAAATGCTATGGAGGGAAAGAAACCATCAGATTTATAAGAAAACATAAACTTAAAAGAATGCATTAACTACCAAACTAATACACTGGATCAGAGAAATCTTAGTGAAAAATATGCGCAATATGAAAATCACAAATAGTGTGAGAAGCAATTGGGATCTCAATTAACAAACACAAACATGTAGAGTTGCAGTAACATTCAGATTTACTTTCAGACTCGCATTATATTTCATATTTGTTAATAGTAAAAGGGGACATGATTATATGCAATATAAGAAAGAAGCACTACAAGAAAAATGTTATTTTGCGACGAAAATTACCCACGAAAAATATAAATATTTCGTCGATAAGATATATTACTGACGGACAAAGGTGTCGTAGAAACGGCCGTAGCTAATAATTACCGACGGGACGA
>JANZXP010000196.1:40114252-40154718 GCA_027576715.1 Erythroxylum flavicans
TTTTGGAAGCGAAAAGAAAAAATTTATGGTGACAAATTACAGGAACCGATAAGAAGTGTCTGGATAGATAAAGCTTGTCATACTCGTACAGGAGCCATACAATGCTTTCCAAAACTTTCAGTAATTTAATTCTTACTATTTTTGTCCATTTGTCTCAATCAAAGATGCAATCGTAGGATTTATCTGTTTAAAAATTCTGGGTTTTCTAATTTTTGATGTGGGGGGTATGTCGAAGGATTGGCAGTTAGGCTCGGTCTCGGCCCAATCGAATCCGACTTGCCCGAAATTAACAGGTTAGTTTCAGGTTGATTGGGCTTCGATCCCAAACTGCTCGCCCCAATAGGCAATTGCAAAATGACTTTGGTTTTAAAAGTTAGTTTAAAACATAAAACAGTCAAGCCTAGCTACCCCTAGTTTAGTAAGACATGAGTTCGAGCCGAACAATCCCAAGTTAGGTTGGACCTTTGATAAGGCCCAGATAAAAAATGGCAAGATCTTGCCTGATTCAGCCCATTGCTAGTAGAGTTGGTAAGGTATAGCCAACACCTGCTTTAAAATTTACTTTTTTTTATGACACAGACTTAATTATTTTTATTAAAAAGTAAATAAGGGCTTATTTTATATTTAATGGTCTCTATTTTATATCTTCAACATAAGCATACTTTTAGAGAGTTAACAAAAGATTAAAAAAATATCTTAATTTTATAAAATTTTAAATACGCCAGGTAAAGTATGCAAAAATCCCTTTTTATTTTATTAATTTTATCAATTTTTCTCGATTTCATCAAATTTACTCGATTCATTTAATTTAAAGTTTTTGACCTTTATATTTTATTAAAAAATGAAAACTAATCTTTTTATTAAGTCGTGCTCTTGAATTTAGATAGCTATGTAATTTTTTAAATTAGTATTTTATATATAAAGCAATATTACCAATCACATATGATATTAAGGATATGCAGATTCAAAGCTGAGCACTTAGTGACTACAACATTTTTGGATTAATTGAAACTTGAGTTTGAGCCTTTGCGAGCACAAGTCTTGGGAGGAGTAAACTTTTTGTCCCTAGTTGAAGTATATTCTAGACTCTCCTACTCTATGACTACGACGAACCTACCAATGAATAACTCTGATAGGTCAACACTTATAGCACAATCTGATTCATAAGTCAGAGGAATCCATGGGGAAGTCGAGGAGAATGCAGTGGTCGAGAAGAAAGTGGCAAAGGCTCGCGACTCCACTACACACATTGTGATAAAAGCAGACATAACGAAAAGTCTCGTTGGGATAAATATCTCTATTTGCGAGCTGCTTATATTACATCTCTCGAAGAACATTCTTTGGCCACCTTATATCAGGATGAGTATATTAAGTTTTTGTAGTATCAGTCAGCTCATCAAACATTGTCTTCCTCTATGACATCTGTGGCTCATCAAGGTAACTCAACTGCCTATTATTCATCTATCCCTAGAAAATAGTCATAGGTAATAGATCATGGTGCATTTGATCATATTTCACGTAAAATAACCAACTTTAACCATATCATTCCTTTATTGCCTCTCATAATGATAAACTTACTATTACTGATGGATCTACTGCCACCACTGAAGGTGTCGGACCCTCTCATCCTTGTTCTTTTCTCACATTACCCTTTACGTTATTTGTACTGAACTTTCCTTTCAATCTTATATCTGTGAGCAAATTGACTAAACAACTAAATTGTTCTTTATGTTTCTACCCCGATAATGTCATTATCTAGGATTTGAAGATCAGGAAGAGGATTAAAGAAGGGTGTGAATCCAATGGAATGTCCTATTGTGACAAGTTGCAATCATCCATCATATGCTTAATGTCAGTCTCTCCTATTGATATCTATAGTCGATTGGGTCACTCGCCATTGGAAAATCTCAAGAAAGTAGTATTGGGATTATATTCTATTTCTAGATTAAATTATGAGTCACGTCACTTAGGAAAATATCATCATACTTCATTTTTCCTCGAGTCAATAAAAGAGTTAAAAATCCTTTAGGCCCTATTTGGTTGGCTGGAAAGTAAAGTGAATTTGGAATCTAATTCCTTGGAAAATAAATCTATAGAAAGTAAAGATATTCACATGTTTGGATACTTATAAGAATTCTAATAAGAAAGTTGGGTTAATTTTTATTATAATGTTTGGTATGAAACAATATTTCATGGAATGTAATTTAATTTTGACTTGTGTTTCCAATTATATCCCTACAAACCGAATAAAAATTGACATCGTTAAATAATGTTAATTTGTAGTACAAGTTACATTATTAAATGTTATTTTTTCATTCATGATATTCTAATCATATAATACTATTATATCATAAATATAGTATTGAAAAATAATAAAAAAACCTCAACCGAGTACAAAGATAAATCTAAAAATTCAAACCAAACATCAAAAAATTTTCTAACATTGAAAATAAAAATAAAAATAGTGCATTATTATTAAATTTATTATTCTTAATATTATTAATTATTATTATTAATTTTATACTTATTATTAATTTTATTATTACTAAATTTATTATTTTTATCAATTACATTTATTTTTATTATTAATTTTATTATTATTATACATATTATTTACTATTATTATTTTTATTATTATTATTATTATTTTATTTATTTATTATTATTATTATTATTATTATTATTATTATTATTATTATTGTTATTATTCCATTTATTATTATTCTTATTATAATTAATTTTATTTATTTATTAATAATAAAAATAATATATTATTATCATTTTTTAATAATTATAATAATTATTATTATTAGTTTTATTATTCTTATTAATTTTATTATTCGTATTATTAATAATAATAATTGTTAATTTTCTACTAATTATTAATTTTATTATTATTAATTTTATCAATTATATTTATTATTATTATTATTATTATTATTAAATTCCTTATTATTATAAAAGAGTTATTATAGAGTTGAGAGAGAAGGAATGATTGAATTGGCCAGTGTATTTTTAGACTAAATTCCTGAGAAAAGTAATATAAATACCAAGGGGATGATAGGATTTAGAATCCAAATAAAGTGCTACTATTTTCCTTAGATTGGGAAAGATTTTACTTTCCTAATCACTCAAAAAATGAACCAAACATAATAATATAAATTTTAGGAAAAAGATTACTTTTCCAATTAAGTAAGAATTCATGTCAACCAAACAAGGCCTAAGAGATATTTTACAGTATGTGTACTACTAAGAACATTTTTAACAAAAGAGGACTAATACAACTTTTGCACGTGAGAATGCAACATGAAAAAGAATGAGATGTATTTTGAAATGCACATAAATCTTATCGTTATTGCCAATATGGTTTTTCTCTTATTGGAATTGAATTTTACTACATTCAAGAATATCATTTTTGCTATAAGGATAGCTACATACAATGAGATTAAACTATGACATGTACCCACCAAGCCCAAAGGTGGCAGAATCACCACGCTCGATTCCCAAACCCCTTTCAGTTGATAGTAACGCTAGCCGTGTCTGCTCGTGTATATCAGGGTTTTGTATTTGGATGCTTACTACGTCAACTTCTTGCTTAGAATAGTTTCCAGTGTCCGGCCATCAGATTGGGGCAACTGCAGTGTTGCTTATATCTCCAAGAATGAGCAAAGCCATGTGACCAACATTGATGAAGTGGGCCCTTTCAAAAAAATCTCATATCCCAAACTTCTAAAACGAGCACATTTGTTGCCTAACCATAGAGGAAAAGTTTGGCATTCCTTACTGCATTAAATTGCTATAAATACATATACACCACCTAGTTTTCATTCCCATGCAAAATCACAGCCTCCAGTACCTCACCCAGCAGTTCACAACTATATAATCAGAGCGCTGAGATTGTTGTGACCAATACATGGCTATTCACTTTCCTTCATTGTTATTGAAAGCAAAGAAAATTCTGAAGAAACAGGCGCTTCTAGTCAGAGATCATCATCAGGCTCATCAAGTTCCAAAAGGTCATGTACCTGTTTATGTAGGAGAACTCCAGAAGAAGAGATTTATAGTGCCAATCTCGTGCCTGAACCATCCTTCCTTTATGGACTTGCTCAAACGAGCAGACGAAGAAAATGGGTTCGATCAACCAATAATGGGAGGACTAACTATTCCGTGTAAAGTAGACACCTTCATTCATGTTGATTGCTTCATGAAAAACAACAAAGAGTTCAACCAAAAGCGCAGCTGTAGTTTTGATGTAATTTGATCTTCATAATGTAGATTTTTTGTGTGATCAATATATGTATAAATCTTTTGATCTTAAAGTTTTTGTTTTGTTGTCTTTTGTTAGTAAATATGATTCATCTTTAAGAATCATTTAACACATTTGCAAATGCAACTTAGGCAAATTAAATTTTCCAATTTTATATATTGAAAATTAGAATTTTGTACATTTTGGTGATTTTATATATTTTTATATATACTAATAATTTTTATTTGCTTGTGT
Organism: Erythroxylum flavicans; assembly: GCA_027576715.1. Classification (NCBI taxonomy): domain Eukaryota; kingdom Viridiplantae; phylum Streptophyta; class Magnoliopsida; order Malpighiales; family Erythroxylaceae; genus Erythroxylum; species Erythroxylum flavicans. Next base: position 40,118,754 of record JANZXP010000196.1, read on the forward strand.
GACAACATCTTACCACGAAAAATTAGTATCATTTGTGAAAACTTCTATTTTATGGCTATTAATGCAAAGTTTTTAATCGATTAAGCAATTAAATTTTTTAATTTAATAATATTATTTGTAATAAATACAAACACATTAGTAATAAATTTATTATAACATATAACTTTCATACTTGTGACGAAAAAATATTAGTGACCAAGAAATAATGGACACTGATAAAAAAGCATGAATGACAAATATTGTCACTATTTTTAATTATTTTAGTATCAATGATGTTGTCAAAATAAGATAAAGTACCATTACGACTTTATTCGTCACTACTTTATATTGTTTGTGTCGACAAATTTGTCATAAATATGTAAAGTTTATGTGATCGTATAATTTTGTTACATATTCCATAGTTTTTAGTGTCAGTACTTTGGTCACAAAAATGTTGCAAAATTATGACCATTTTTCTAAAATAGTCACTGTTTCATTAGTAACGGAGGTATTTGTGATAGGAGGTGACTATTCTAGAAATTGAACACTATTAATAGTAGTCATTAATATTACTACTTTTAATAACAACTTTTACTTTCACTAAAAAAACAATTTCTTATAGTGACATTTTGGATCTTTACTTTGACGATGATAAATTCTAATCACATTTAAATGTCCACAAGACATGTAAAGTTTGATTTAATATTATTTTTAGGAATCAAAGTTTGATTAAAACTTTATGTTTAATCAATAATATTATACTAGTAATCTTTAAATTTGTAATATTTGATAAATCATTTTCTAAACCTAATTTAGAGTTAACAAAAACCATAAAGTTTAAACAGCATTTTTTCCTTCTAAACTAGCTATTTTTTTCTCTTCCTTTTAATTTACCATTTTATTAACTGGTTTGGAGTTAGTAAAAATTGTTATAGTTATACATATTTCTCCTCCTAAACTACCTATTTCTTTCTCACTCACTTTCCTAACCTTTTTGTTTCTTTATTTTGAAGTTAATAATATCTTATTGTCGTTAAACATTGCTTTTGTAGGATTAAGAATTTTAAGGTCCTTTATTAAGTACTTTTAAGACAATATTATAGTAAACTGTGACCATTAGTTTCACACATTAAGCCACTTGACAACATATTATTAGCTAGCTTTTCACACATTAGTTTTAAAACCCAAACCTATTAATGTAGCTAGAGGAGCAATTTAAAGCCATGGGTATCCTAATATTGTTAAGGGAAATTCAATAACTAAATTTGTAAGCTTCTTTAAGCAAAGGAAAAATAGAGTATCATAATGCCATTGTAAACGCACATGTCTTCGTCTGAAAATTGGCTCAAATGAAGATATGTGTGTGTGTGTGTGTGTGTGTGTGTGTGTGTGATTAGATTTGTATTCTATTTTGGATTTGGTCTCCTCAATAAATTTATTAAGTGTTATATAGTTAAGTATTATTTTGTGACAAGTTAGAACATTTAAAGAGAGATTATTGTAAGTATAGGGATTTTTTGAAGAAGAAAGAAAGGAAATCAAGTAACCCTAATGATAAGTTATGTTAATAGATGTAATACTAAATAGTTGGTGGATAGATAGTGATTCTTCAATTCATATTTCTAATACCTTACAATATGTACCACAGAACATAAGGACATCAAATGAAGGAGATATTAATGTGTTAGTGAGCAATGACACCGAAGTGATGTAGAGTCATTGGAGATGTGCAGTTGAAGTTTAGTTGTGATAGCAATGTTGAACAAAGCGATGTCTATGTCATCTATGAGAGTTAGTCTAGTTTCAATATCCAAACTTGATGATATTGGATATTATTTGATTTTCAATAATAAATTTTTTATTGTCCCTAAATTATGTTATCATTAATGAATTTTATTGATCGATGGACTTCATTGTTTGAATTTGAAGGATCTTAGTAAATTGATCATTAATGTTTTAAAAAATAAGAAATTAAAAGAATTTTAAGAAAAAAATTCATATCATCACATAAAAGAGTTGGTCATATTTAAGAGAAAAGGGTTTAGAGATTGATCAAGGATGAAATCTTCTTAATTTGGTTATGTGATGATGGTCATGATGTATGTGTATATTGTATTAAAGATAAACTCACAGGATAATCATTCCTAAAGTGACAAATCTTTTAAGATTTTTTTAATCCAGTTCTTAAACTTTTAAATTTTAAATTTAATGACAAATCTTTAAATTCTTATCAGTTAGTCTAAAACGCTAGTTCTATTACTAATTTATTGATTGGATAAAGGAAACTTATTTTTTAAGACATGTAGTTATCCACCTTGAAAAAATAATGGCCAACTAAACATATCCAATAACTCATTACCCAAATACCCATTACTATCAGGAATGAAATTACCTGTACCCTTTGTCCAGTTCCAAACTAGCGCCAAGCGTTTTCATCCACAAAATTTATTTATTTATTGCAAAGCTTGTGGACAAGGTTATTAGGCACAGGGTTGGAATTGGGCAAACAGTCAAGAGGATTTGATTCCTTACTATCAACCTCTGCTTGACAAGTCCCGCAGAATCTTTCCCAACCTTCTGGAGCTGGAGATTGGACTCCATTATTTTCACCTTTCAAACCGTTAATCCTGATCGGTTGTCAGAATTTATTCCTAGATATAACAAGCCTCATGATCTCCCTTAGAATCCTCAGTAGCTTGTTGTGGAGAATCCAAGTTCTGGTAATTTCTAGCTGACATAGTAATGATAAGAAAATAATGACGGATCTTAGAGCGTTTGAAGAGAGAAGAGTCTACGGAAATATAAAGAATAAATGCGAAAAGAAATATTGTACAAGTTTGTCGTTCCTTTAGCCAGCTTCAGTTTTTAGCTTTATCAGACTTGACGACATTGAGAACATAAGAGAGATTCTTTGGTTTCATTCCTTCTCATCTCCATTACCAATGGCTTTGGATTGTTTTCTCAAGGTTTATGTTGGATTGTTTTGGAGGGTACGTGCTTGTAAATATTATTTTGTCAAGTTCTACCCTTTAGAAATTGACTGGTATCTGTCATTGTTATTCAATAGTTATTATTTGATCTCGTCAAGTTTTTTCCAATAAGGACTTGTGATTGAAAGCAAATAAATATAATATGGCCACTAGAAAAAAAAGTGACAAGGTTCAATACAGAAATTGATTTTAGTCCTAATGGGTATATGGTACATAGAATGTGCTGGCAACATTAGTGGCAGTGGAATTTAACATTATTTGGTCAACTTAATCCAACATATAGCGTAATGTTGGGGCAGCCTAATATTGTTACTGCTACTGGTGGCAGTTGTGGTGACAGCGGTGGATGGATAATTAATTTGGGAATGGCAGAGTGTCTGGAACACAATCCAACAAGAATGTCGGACCTAGTAAGATTGTCATATGCACAAGATAACAGCGCTAGAACTCTTAGCCCACATAGCGACTAGTAGAGTCGATCTGTTGAAACCTATCAGGTATTTAGTAGAGCTGGGTTCCATATCAGGTATGCCCTTTATCTCTATTTTCTTCCCTATTTTTTCGTCATTTATTTATTAACATTATTTTATTATTCGTATTTTGTATTTGTATCTTTGTTATTTGAATTATTTGTAGCCATTTTATTTGGTTTTTGTTTTATTCTATTTCTTTATGCACTTATTTAATTTTATTTACCTCCCCTCTTAATATATCAGTTTTTATCTGCATCATTTTTTATTGTCACATTTGCATGTGGGTCTATCAGAAACAGTCTCTCTACTATGTAGGGGTAAGGCTGCGTACTATCAGACCTCGCTTCATTGCAGGATTTCAAACTGGGTGATGATGATGATGATGAATTGCAATAAACCAGAGTGTGGTTTCATACATGTTATTAGGTAATAGGTAATTGGGTATTAGGCTATTAGGTATGCTTAATTGACCGCTATTTTTCAGGTGAACAATTATATGTCATGAATAACAAAGCTTCCGTTAGCTACATCAACAAATTAGTAACGGAACTAACATTTTGAACTTAATTATTAAGATTTTAAAAGGTTTGTTAATCAATTAAAAACTTTAAAAGTTTGGGTACTAAATTGAAAAAACCTCAAAATATTGGTCATTTTATGAATGATTATCCCAATTAACTCACTAAATGTAAGAAGAAAGATGCAACTTAAAGCAGAGAGGTTTTGAAGATTATTCACTTAGATATTACCAGATCTTTGTACCCTATCGTAAATGGAAAGAATCTGCCTGTAACTTTTATTGATGATTACTTTCAGTATGATTCTTTGTATCTTATCATTAGTGAGTCTACGACCTTTAGAATTGTTCAAAGTCCTCAAAGCAAAGGTGAAAAAGTAACTCAATATACCCGTTAAGGCTATTACCTTAATTATGAAAGTTGAGATTATAGTTTTCTTTAATATAGGAAGACAAATCAAGTTGTTAAAGAACTTCATTAGAGGGTCTAAGATTATTGATTCAACTTCTAGGCCTAACATGATTCATTATGCTAACTCATATGTTACAATGTTTTATATTGCCAAGTATATTGATCTTAATTACTTTAAGATTCAAGGATAGTTTGATGATGATGATTTAGTTTATAAGCAAATTGCCACTATAAAAATGTTAACTAACCCACTAACTAATGAGTTTAAGCTTATAAATTTTTGTAAACATATATGCAACATAAGTATTATGTTGTTTGTCGAAATTTTGATTTCGCGGGAGCTTCTGGCTATATTATGTTATATTTATTATAGTACTTAAGATTAATAAATTTGCAAATTTTTCATTTATTGGTTATGATATGATGTTTGAAATGCAAGTACGTGATTATCTTGTTAAATATGTGCATATGATTGTTTTTATCTCGAGATGTTATTATAATTTCTTTATGAAATTGAATGAATTTTTCACGATTGATCTTTATGGTCAATGACTTCTTGTAAAATGAATCATCTTTTGGCAACTATTCTCTGTTATGAAATCAATGGTCTTTTCAGGATCATGAGTCATATTTTGAAACTAAAGTCTAGATTTGAGGTTGTGGTTATACTTATACATGATTTATGATTTTGTAAGTCAAGATGCAAGCCAAACTTATTATACGATAGAGTTTAGTTCATTAACTGTTTATACTTGTGATGATTACGAGGGTTGTAGGTTGATTATAGCATATCAACTACTATGGATCCATTGAATTATGTTCTTTATGATTTTTTTTTTCAAAAATTGAGCACAAAACTTATTAAATTCGTTACTTAACCTAATCGATCTTTTTTAAAATATTTTTAAAAATTATTAAATTCTAATTAATTTTTTCAAGTGAGAAAATATTAAAAATTTTCTACATGAACTATAAGTAATTAGTGTTTTGTTTTTAAATTGGGACAAATAGAGATATGTAGGACCATCGTTATGTTTGTAATCTTACTCATTTTATTTATAGTCTTCTTAACAAAATTATTAAATATGATAAGTTTATTGTGTAGAGCTATTAGGTTAGGGCACCTTAACATTGAGGTCTAATTCTTTTTAACAAGTCAAACTCTTCTGCCATCTTATCACCCTTATAAGTAACATTTTAAAGAGTTAGTTTTATATCATGACTTAAACAGTGAAAAAGACGAAAGAAGAGTCAATGATATTTTCTTTATTTCAAAGACATTTTAAAAAAGTGATTCACATGCTTCTCAGAAATAAGAAGCACAGTCTTCTAATTCTAATCTAATCATTAAACAAGAAACATCACATATGGCTATGCCTATAAACCGTCTAAATAAATTTTCTTGATGGATAAAGTTCAAGGTTCCAGGTGTTCTCATCAAACAGCAATAGTTGTTTAGTCCTTGCGTTAACAGCAATACAACTCTTTAAAGTTCTTTTTACTAAGACCAATCACAATACTAAGATCATTCAACTTGCCATCAAGAGTAGAGTTTGACATTAAAAGGGTCTTCAAGAAGCCTTAATCAAGTTCCAGTGCTGCCGCCAGAGTCTCTGTGACGGACCATTTACTCTCCAGAGTCTAGATCCTAAAGAGGCCAATCTACCGGGTTTTGTGGTTTTCTATTTCCTTGATCACGCCTACCATTATTGCATGGAATTCTCTTCTGGCTGTGCCCATACCAACTTTAGAAAGTGGTCATGTGCTCATCCTTTCATTTAGTTATGTACTTGTGCATAAATTTTGATGCAAGGAGGAGCAAATAAAATTATCAGGATTTCACAGTCTATCTGTGCATGTGACTCTTAATTATTGCCTCAAGTGAGAACTATCTAACATCAACCGTTGATTGGATAGGATGCGGCTTGACCTTTTGCTCGGATCAAATTACAAAACCCAAAGGAACTTTATAGATAGAATCGAGAATCATGAAAAAGATTCACACACTTAATCTGCACTAAAAACAGCCTTTTTCTTTTTTCATTGAAAAATATGAAGGGTTGGAGCAAATGGAAATGTTATAGAGCTTGAAGGCCATTCTTGTATGACATTTAACAAACAATGAATTCTTCATTTTGCCTCTTGAAATTGCAAGATACAGGGTGAAAACCTCGGCCAACCACATCCTACGATTTCCTCAAAAAAGAATAGAAATAGAAGAATCAATCTCTGCTGCTCTCGAGCCTCGAATTGCGGTTTCCTGGAACCTTTTAAACTTCCAAAATCAGGTATGCAGACGCCACAATCGATGGACATACGATAGAGAGCCATGTGAAGCCATGATCGTGGGTCCCATTAAACTAGTTGGAAAGGTAAGGCCTACGTACGTTTCATAAACTTCATAAATATAAACACCAATCAGATATTTCAGAACAAACAAGCTGGTCTTGTACCTAGAGTTGGAAGTTTCACAAGTTTCAGTCTTTATCTATCAAAGCAACAATCCTTTGCGAACAAAATCCATTTTGAGAAATGGGTATTCGTTTACCGTCCATGATTGTCGGTGCCAAGCGAGTTCTGAAGCGGAACTCACTTTCTGGCAAAGAATCTGCTGTGCCAAAAGGGCATGTTGCAGTGTATGTAGGTGAATGTCAGAAGAAAAGATTCGTGGTTCCAGTTTCGTATATCAATCATCCTTCGTTTATACACTTGCTTAACCGAGCTGAGGAAGAGTTTGGCTTCAATCATCCAATGGGTGGCCTAACAATCCCTTGTGAAGAAGATGCCTTTATTGATCTCACTTCTCGATTGCATTCCTCCTGAACAATGAAGAACAAAAGAAGAGAAGATGACATTTTTGACGGGCTCATTTTCTCGTAGGTCATTTCCACTTTTTCACAGGAGACTAATAGGTGGAGTCATGTATACAATTTTCCAAGTATTTAGACGGAGAGCAGAGGAAGTGTGAGATGTAAAACGACTTCCTTTATTCTCCGATTTATTTCAGACTTGTATCCATTCTGATGTATGGAGCCTCATTCTTTGTTCATTTTATTTCGTTCATATACACGGTGGATCAGTCAACTTCCTAGCGGCATCTCCGGACCAAATTTCTGGCCTTCAAGGATTAATAGCGGAGTTGTTTTAAAAGTCGTAATAATCGGTAAATTTGTTAACAAGATCTGGATACTGTGCTTCTTGCATCATAACCCAATCAGGAATCGCGAAGGTTCTTGATGTGCAAGAGCTTAAGCCTTCCTTTAAATATTTTAGTTTTTTTCAGAAAAAGCAGGCAAACTACATGTAATTTTGAGGCGAAAATAAGCCACGAGACAGATTTATACATGATCCAGGCTAACAAAACTAAGCCCTCCCCAGCCTTTTTGTGTGCGAGTTTAAGAAGGGGAAAAAGGGATGATTGAATACCTCCATATCTTGCCCCATTGAACCAGGACAACGTAATATTTTTCTAAATGGAAAGCAGCTTCTCCATTTATCTCGCCTGCTGCTAGTATGAGTCAGTCCAGGCAGTAGAAAATGCTTATATTTTTCTCAGGAATCAGGCAGCTCCGGAGGGTGATATCATTAGATTTTAAGAGCGGACGTGGTTGTATTCAATGAATGACTCCTTGTCATGAAATCCTGAACAAAACTACTCTCATTCCATGTCCAATCAAGGGATAATTTTACCATCTTCTACTGTTTTGTCCTGGTGCTCATTGGTGCCACAATCATACTCCTTTCTCAGTTTCTTCAAAAAAAAGATTTCCAAAGAATTTCAGGCATGCAGGCCCAAATCTGAATGCAGAGAACAAGGAACACAGAGTTGAGACCATAACAGTTATTTGCAGCTTGAATTGGGTATGTTTTAACTCACAATATGTGGTTCACCAGTTTGCACATTGACATTTTGGGTCTTCAATACTTTTTGCATAGCATTGTGACATCTCCAAGGGAAATGATCTATGAACATATTTGGTGATACAACTATATCTTTGAAATCTCCTCTATTTGCCAGATATGCTTTATAAACACGTACCCCCTGTTGAAATCTCCAGCACACAGGTGTACTTGGTTTTCTGTGTTCTGGCATTATATGAATCACAAGGCCTGGTAGAAACATCTCTGGTGGATCAACACGTGACTCATTCTCAGATGTGGGGATGGTTTCCAAAAATTGAGATATAGGATCTTCTAATGAATTTACATTGTCATCCCTGTTAGAAAAGGGACTTTCTTCATCATGATCATCAATATTCCCAGGGTTAGTCATCGAATCAGATTCATTCCAGGTTGAATGGTTCACATTTAGGTTCTTGCTTTCTCTAAGAACATGCTGGCTTACATGGAGAAGTCTACGAGCTAATCGGGTAACAGAGACTGTATCAGCTTTGGAATTTTGTGCGAGTGCTGTAATTGCAGCTGCACGAAGCTGTAAAAGTGATCTAATGGAAAGGCGTGCAGAAAACTCATTGTTATTTATAATACTAGTGATAAAACCTGAACACGATTCTGCTATTACGGGATCCATACACGGAAGGGGTCCAAATGAATAGACATGTAAATCAGGGTATCGGTGATATATCCTCAATCCTAGCAATGCAGCAACAGCAGCTCCTAGGGAATGACCAACTATGCGGACACTGTATCCTTCACACTCACATCCAGCTCCCAGCAATGAGGAAAGGAAGCCTCTTGGTTCAGATTCAAAGTCAGAGGGACTTCCTTCTATTTGTTCATACAGATCATGTACAGCCTCAACTATACCTGAATGTGCATAGTGCGGAAAAGATGATTCTACACTTTGCTTCACATCAGGATGGATATAACTGCTATACATAAGTCCAGCCAAGTCATCTCTAGAAAGGGAACACTCCCCAGCTAAGCCATCAGTTATGAGATCTTCAGGAGTCTCAGTTCCTCGGACAGCAATCACTACAGTTCTTTGGTAATGCAGAACAACAACAAAGTATGCAGCTTGGCATTTGTCAGCACAAACACGACCTTTTCTAAGTACTTCTGGGGGTAAATTAACATGCTTCAAGAAGGCCGCTGCATGACCCCTCCACCAATTATCTCCAGCAAGTTTTGGCAGTCTGTTGCGCCTCCAAGGAGTCAAAATTCCTTGCCTATGGAACCATGCACAAGAGAATAACACATTATGTCTCCCAAGATCAAGCAAGGGACCAGTATATGCGGCTTCAGCAAAATCATGAAAATGTAAAGCATCCTGAATCTGTTCCTTTGGTGCCTCCTGCTGCACCAAATCATCACAAGATTCAGGTGATTTACCATGCTTCTGCAACAAAGCTAGACCTGCAAGGAGCTCCAAATGCCCCTTCCCTGCTGCACGGTAAGTGACAAGATCACCCAACAATCTTGCCACGGAATAAATTTCATCTTCCTCAGACTCACTACTCAAGTACTTAACACGACCAAGACAACACATAACCTCACGAATACCATGATCAAACACCTCCTGATAGTGAGCTCTCCAAAAATCATCATTGCTCACAAAATAGTACCTCCATCTCAGGATATCAGAACCAGCAAAACATTGAAGCAGAGGAAGAAAACAAGCAAAGAAAGAAAACAAAACCAGTAATCTTCGCTTCAGTTGGCTACTATTTAGAGCCATATCTGAAAGACAACGACTACTAGATGTTCCATCACCGGAAATATATTTAGCAACTTTGCATATAAGATATATCGCACTCAACAATTGCAAGGCACTAATTACCAGTCCAACTCTGCTCCAGCGGTGCCATTTTTTGTATCTAATCCGTCTCCCGAGCCGAATAACAGGGTCAACGGAGGTTTTGTCGGAGCTGTGAATAGGACAATCAAGAATTGATTTTGCTGCGGCCTCTTGAGCAATTCCGGCATTTATCATAACAATGATTCTTAAGACAGCGACAACGGCCACGACCGCAACAGGAACAGTTGTTCTCCAAGGATAACATCCAGGAAATGCCCGAAAAGTTAAGAACCCACCAAGAAGCACCATGAAAAAATTCGATAAGCCCAATGATATGGTGGTAACTCTCAGACTCTTGACCCACATCGGCGTTGCACACTTAATTTGGATGTTGCCAACGCTTCACCAAGGCAACGTCCAACGTGGGTATCCCTCGAATTCATAAAAAAAAAAAAAAGGCTGTCTTGGTCTCCAACAACTTAAATTTTCATTTTCTGGATGGAGACCCTTTTGTCAGGTGTTAATAACAGTTCTACTGTGAAAGGTTTTTCGAACAGGACAAGAGCTTCCAGCTTGATGTTAAGGTCGTAAATTCAGAAAACGAAAACAAAGCCAGCCACGGGTGACCGGCGCCGCGCTCAAGCTGAATGACTCCGGTGGGGGCAATGAAGGTCTCACAATATTTTATCCAACACGTGGTTGTTGAACCCCGTAAAGGTCTGGCTGCAGACGGGACAGTCAATTAGATGTCAGCTAATTCACAAGTCACATTATTTTTATATTATTTATTTTGGTTTTTTTTTTTACTTTAATGTATTATGATTTATGCATGTATTAGTTCTTGTATGCATGATGTCGCTGAAGACCATAAAAAGAAGTTTTGAAAGAGGTGAGAAGCCAACTTGGAATACATTGCCGAACAAAGGTAATTGTTGAAACCACCACCATCTTATTTGGTCCAAATTGTCTGCAACACAATTTTTCATTACAGATACACGCTTTTTGGGCTTTATTCAGGATGCGACATACAGATAATTATCAAAGAAAATCGCCTTTAATGTTAACCGTAGTGTGATTCAAGCATAAGTTCATCAATTGGTGGAGTGCACCAAGTCCAACATATGATATGAAAAAACCTTACACTCTTGTTCTTATATTACACCTTTGTCATAGAAGTTGCTGGCTGTCACAAATTTGGCAGCTTCTTGTCATTGGCAATGGTTTACCCTGTTAGTTTACATGACGACATCCAAGCGGTGATTATATGCTCTTTTGGCCAGAATAATTCCTCTTGAGTTCAGAAGGCCACACAGAACTTATTTTCTCTCAGGTCCCTGAAACCAAACGTTTTAAGTTTCAGCTTCCATTGAAATGTCCAAAATCCTCCCTGAAAGTGGCAGCAATGACTGTCGAGGCCCTCTAGGGGCGGAGCAAAGGCTTAGGTGTAGTTCTTCCGTGCTGTTTCAGTGTTTGCAGCAGCATTCTAATTTTTAATCCAAAGACAAATTCTGTATTCTAATGTTACGCTGTTGATCAAGGATCCCTTTTCCAATCCTGAACTCGGATGTGCTCAATTCTTCTGGTTTTCCACTGAATGGTGAAGCAAACTTCGGCTGAAACCACCTTCTCAGGGAAATGCCATTGACTCTTATTCTTCCATATGACTCACTCCCTTGATAAGGTAATCCCAGCCTTCTAAATAATGATGCAACTGCCTGGCTGATCCTGTCAGCCAAATTACCAAAAAAAAAGGAAAAAATGTTGCATGAATCACTTATTAAACTTGAAATCATTTTCGTTAACTATACATTGTGAATGTGTTGAATTTGTTCATTCTCTTAAATTTCAAGCAACATTTCTACCATTTTGCAGGTTTGTGATTCCGTGTGTGTTTGTATGCGTTTTCTCTTTTACGTAACCATTAAGTGGTTAGCTATAAGCTCTGCCCTTTTTACCTACACAAAAACAAGCTTCAAGGATATGACCATCATAAAGACCATTTTTTCTTTTTAGTAACTATTGTGAAAATGGTTAAGGTGTGGAAACAATTATTATATCTGCTACTTATGAGAAAGTGCTTTACCTTCCTGCAAGGTTTATTGTTGTCTCCCCGTCCTGAGTTGTAATTTTTGCCTTCTCTATAGGCAGATAAATGGTTACGTTTGGCAACTTGGCTCCTTCAAAAGATTTGGAGATCATAGAACATCGAATTGTGCAATTAGTTTATCAGGCAAACAAAGTAAACTAAGTAGGAGTCTTCTGTTTGTATTTTCTTTTTCTTCATTTTTCTCCAGGAACTACCACTGCTAATATTAGACTGATAAATTACTAAAGGAACAAGAAACAAGAAAGAACAATATGAGTTTCATCAAATCTAAACAAAACTGGTATTTATGAATCAGTAGTTTCTTAGACATTTGACGTGTTAAATTCATTGTAAACATACATAGTGAAAACATAGAAGAACAGTTGAGAAAGATTTGAAGACAATACACTGAAGTATAGGTTATATATTGTTCGAGCCATTCATGATGTACTTACTGCTTTTGGATTTCCCACCAGATTCATCAAATGGCTTCGAACAATGTATAACCCAGCATCCTTTAGTTTACTTGTAAATGGGGAATCAAATCAAAATGTCCAAGGTGCTAGGGGAATGAGACAAGGAGACTCCCTGTCTCGTTACTTATTCAGCATTTTCACAGAAGCTTTGACTAGTCTAACCCTCAATAACATTGCAAACGAAAGAAGTTCCAGTATCACTTCAAAAGCAAGAGGCTGAATTTTCAATCTTCTTGCATTTGCAGATGATACACTTTTGCAATGCAGGGCAAAACATGGAGTCAGTTAAGGTTCTCCTCAATTCACATCCAACATTCCAAAGACTTTCCGGTCTCATTATCAACAAGAGCAAGAGTAACCTTATAGCTTCAGTGGGAACCAATGACCTGGCAACTGAGATTACCAGGATTTTGGTATTCACCCAAATTCAGCCTCCTTTTAGATGCTTAGGTATATCAATTGTAGCCTCAAGAGTTAACTACAGAGACTGCTGATCACTATCCGCTGCAATCCAAAAAAGAACTGGAAGCTGGTTCAATTCCTAACATATGGCAGGAGATCACAACTAATTATGTCTGTTCTTTTCAGCTTAAGGTATGTTGGTGTTCCCATCTGTTCCTTCCCATCAATCTAACTAAATCAAGGTGGATTGAGAATTGAGGCAATGAGAACAATAACATATTGCTAGCCAAAAGAATTTGGAAGTTTTGTGTTGATGGAGAATCCCTATGGGTGCAATGGATATACACTCAATTCCTTATAGGCTAGAGCTTTTGGAGGATTCAAACAAACACTAATACCTCATGGACGCTCTTGTAGATGCTGAAACACAAAGACAAGGTGAGTAATGATATCAAAAGTGTGGTAGGAAATGGTGAGAACACATGACTATGGTTTGACAATTGGCCAACTCTAGGGCCCCTATACAAACAGCACAATGCAAGACTCCTGATGGCAAGAATTTCACATACCACTAAAGTCATACCCATAATTCAGGGTTTTAGATGGCCTTGGCTTGAGAATTATTAACAACCTACCTAGGTATCAAACCAACTCGTGCAAAGAGGATAAGTCACTTGGATGAGACATGACTCGGGGAAATTCACCAACAACTCCTGCTTAGAAATTTTTGAAGAAACTATCCTCAGATCTTGTTTGGTCAACCTACTGCTTACCAAAAGCTTCTTTTGTACTTCAGTTAGAGACAGATTTTAGAACTAAATACAGGCTATTTTTTGGCTCATTCAACAACCATCGTTGTGTGCTTTGTAATCAGATGCCAAAGTCCATAAAGCATCACTTCTTAGAATGCCAATACACCACAACATGGAGCAAGCTACTTGAGATCTGCAACTAGCATTATCCAGTGCAGAAATGGAAACAGATTATGGATTGGCCTAGCAAGATAAGATACAGATGTTAGGTAGACATGAATATATTCAGAGTAGCTTGTAAAGGCATCATTTATGCCATAAGGGAAGAGATGAACAGGAAATTTTTCAAAGATAAGCAGACAGACAATGCTCTGTTTGCTTGTCAAACACTCTCGTGGATATAAGGGAATCTCTCTTAGCAATGGGAATCAACTCTTCAAACAGCAAAGAATTAGCTACTAGCTGGAACACTGGGAAAGACTGTAAAATTTGCCCGCATACTCTCCTTGTCTAGTAATGTTGTGTACCAGGTGGCTAAAACCTCATTTGCACTTATTGAACGTTCCTTACTGGCTTTGTACTCCCTAGGAACTTTCTTTAATACAATTTTACCTTCCAATAAAAATATTTGAAGACAATAAACTCTTACCAGCGGCCAGCCGATGCTTGAGACCTTTCAAAACAGTTAATAGGTAAACCTGGTTATTCACAGGAAGTCACGAAATTTGAAGTTATGAACATTATCAAGGCATATATAAACAGGCTGAGGACGAAAAAACAGGAAATGAAGATCATCCATACTTTGCCTTGTCAAGAAATAAATTCACATGCAGAGTTGCCAAAAGATAGCATAGTCTCATTTTAGCTTGTTTTTTCTTCTCCCTTTCAAAGTTTTTCTTTCATTTTAATGTTGGAAGTGGGCATGGAGGAGAAGGGATTTCTTGATTTATGATAAGTTTTAGAGGCTTATCTTATTTCAAGAAGCTGGCACAGGATAAGATAGTAAAAACTAACTGTAAACAAGAAAAACAAATGAGACTAAAAAATTAAAAATAAAGAAGTTGTTCTTTCATAGCAGGTTCCTGCCATGAAAGATTCGTTTGATAGCATATATAAGCTCCGTTTACTTTCCAGTAGATCTTTGAAGAATCACGAAGTAGTTGTGTTAACATTTCCAGAATTAGAAGTCAAGAATCATTTAGATGTTTGGCCAATTACATGAGTTTTGCTAGGTGTCAACATCATGATGAAATTGCCCAACTCAATAAAACAACACATCAACTCTTAAGAATTTCAAATCACCAACTTACCTCAGCAATATGAACTTGCAATTTTTTAGCATCAACAACAATAGGACTCTCCTTGAAGGATACACATGGTACGATTCCAAGTGAAGCAGCTTCCTTAAAAGGAAACAACTGGCATCACAACTAGAGCTTACAAAAGCATTTAGTCAAGAAATGAGAAGAAACAACTTCAGCTTCCTACTGACCTCGAGCAATGAAAAAGCACGTGGATCATATTCTCCAAACCCATCTACCAATGACAAGAGCTTAGAGCTTTTGGTTGACTCAGCTGTGACTCCAAGATTTTCAATAAGTCTGCATTTCAATGAAGCATCCCGAGGGAGCTGCAGGCAACCTAAAACTTGTGAAGCAACTTCCATTGTAGGTACCTGACCAGATGCTATCGATTCACGGTACACCATTAAGGCTAGTGATGTCCTGAAGATTAAATGATAAGGATTTAGAATGAGACTTTTGAACTGCAGGAGTACTAGTTGCTTTTGCTTAGAATAGCCAACCTTTTCAACTTAAGGTAATTGTGACATAAAAGATGGGATTTCGATGAACATTTCACTCTTGAAATTCTCAACCTAGTAAAAACAATTCTAGTTCTCTCTAGCTATGGTTGTTCATGAGCATGCACTGAAGCATACATGTTTACATATAGGTACAACATTATTGAAGTGTCAAAAGAAATTTAAGAGGTAAAAGAAGAAATACCACTTATTTTCAATTTGAGGCCGTCCTAAGGCAAAAGACAATACAGGCTCACCAGCAGCACTAGCTTTCTCAAATCTCCGCAAGCACATTCCTTCAAAAAGAATATTCCATCTATTTAAGTAAAATTTTTTTAGGAGAAAAGAGCTGTTGCTTGTCATCTGAAAGATTTTGAAACATCTAGTGATCCAATATCATGTAAGCCGTTAAGTAAAATTATTAAGAATTACTGAATTTGTATAAAATGATCACATTAATGAACATAGGAAAAGTACAATGCACAATATTGTACTTAAATCACTTGAAATTTCAGATCACCCCGTTTTATTCACCAACACTAAGATTAAAAAAGAAGAGGATTAAAGATGGCATGATATAGTTTCAGATAATTCTTTTAAGAACTCATTTTATTTCCAGAACAATATACTAGCCACTAACATCATCAGTTACGGTTGTCCACTAAATCTCAGACGTTAATGCTTATGCCTTATGTTGTGTAATTGCCAACATATCAAGATAGCCAAGAATTGAAGATGAAATAGTTTCGTGATCCCTGAAAACACTTCAAACGATCCAGTATATTCAAGAGAAGAAGATAACTGGTCTTGGCTGTACTATAGTACATTTTTAGCAATTTAATAGCATTTCATCAAGTCAGAATAAGCAATCGTGTAATTTCTTTGCGTCTCTAATTTAAATAACTTCTAGGGCAATACATATTATAACAGATAAAACAGAAACAGAAACAAAAGAAATGCTGGAGTTAGATGATAAATATGAATTCATATGTCACAGAAAATACAGCCAAAATCGAAGTAATTCAAGCTTACCAATGATGCATTTACATATAATAAGCGTAGGGGCAACAGAATCTGCTTTTGCTCGAGAAAAAAGCATGAGGCCCATGTCCAAATCATCCTTTCTGCAATGACAAAAGATAATTCAGAAGGCAAGTTCTTTGAGGATGTGCAAACATGCTACAATAGCAAATTATAGAGAGCTGTGTGGAAGGATAGTTCAGCAGGAGACTGGAGATAATGGTTCATTGACAAAGGGACAACATTGTTTAAGCATAACAAATGAAGCAGGAAGAAGGCAAATTTTGATTTAGTTGAGAATCTGTAGCATATATATGTAATATTTCTATTCATTTGTAGCTAGTATAGCATGTATATGGGTGTAACGAACTTTGGAAGAATCAGTTAATACCTAACAAGAATTCTTCTCTCTCTCTTCTCTCTCTTTCTGAATTTCCCAAATTTTTAAACCTCACTGCAATTTGGAGTTCACATACTTGACCCTAGCATTCGGTATCAAAGAAATGATTCTAGGAGGTGAAGAATGGTGATGATGGAGGGAGCAAGATCTCAAGACTTGAAACGATCTGAAGAAAGCATGAAGAAACAAATGCAGGAGCTGTGCAAATCTGACTTCTTGTTGCATAATGATAGGTTCTAAAAATAGTTACTGTATATTTATTCTATGATAGTATCAAGACTCCCCACTATGGCCACCCCTCTTAAGAGAAATGCAGAAAATGAAAGGAAATTCTCAGCTACTAACCCAGAAAAACAGAAAAGAAACTAGCGCAGGCACACACTCTCCTACTCCAGAAAAGAGCCTCTGGACTGGAGCAAACTGCAGCACCCTACCTGGTTAGCTTTCGAGAGGCTAACCACTCTCCCACAATCTTTCTTAATTTTTCCCCCCTTCCTCATACTGTCCTCCTGCCACAAATACCTCACTCCTACATCATGGGCCCCACTCCTGCCAAGTTAGTTAGGATTTTCTCCTTGCTTCCCATGCAGCCCACCTTTCCGCCTTCTAGAATATACCTTAATCCCAAGTGCCCCTTCTTTCTTTTATAAAATTTCTTAATTAAGAGTCTATCATTACCCCCGTCGACAAGTTTCACCTTGTCCTCAAGGTGAAAATCCGAAAAGAGCTCATCCTGCGTTTCATAATCTTCCCAAGTGCTGTCATGATTTGGTAAATCCTTCCATTTCACCAATACCTCTGTCTTTCCATTAAGCAATTTACGGATTTTCCTTACCAATTCGGGCTGTAGCAGCAACTCATTTTCATCGGTTAACGACTGTGGCAAAGGTTGCGGTTGAGTAGGTGGTTGTACACAAGTATGTCATCAAAAAACACCAACACGAACTTCCTTAAATGCTCTTGAAAAATGTCATTCATAAGTGATTGGAACGTAGAAGGTGCATTGGTGAGGCCGAAAGGCATCACTAAAAATTCATAGTGCCCTTGGTGAGTTCTGAAAGCTGTCTTCTCTTCATCTCCGGCCTTGATTCGGATTTAGTGGTACCCCAATTTTAAATCCAACTTGGAAAACAGTTTAGAACCTCCCAATTTGTCAATTAGCTCATCAATAGCTGGTATAGAAAACTTATCAGGTAGAGTTATCATATTTAATGCCCTGTAGTCGACGCAAAACTACCAACCTCCATACTTCTTCTTAGCCAATAACACCGGGCTTGAAAAAAGTCCCTTACTAGGTCGGATGACACCAACCAGCAACATTTCTCTAACCAACGTCTCAATTTCTGCCTTCTGTGAATGTGGGTACCTATATGGGCGTATGTTTAGTGAAGCGACCCCCGGTTTTAAGATAATGGCGTGGTCATGCTTCCGATTAGGTGGTAGCTCTGTTGTTGGTGTCTGTACTGCTGGAAATTTTGTCAATAGTTGCTGGACAGCCACGGGTAAGGGCTCTTCCTCCACTTCCTTCATCTGTAATTCTCCAAATTCATTAGATACCCTTGATGCCCACTCTTAAGAGTTCTTATAGTAGACTTGAGTGACACCATGGTTTTAGTTAGGCTCGGATCCCCCTTCAAATAGTGTTCCTCCCTACCGTTTTTCACCTTCATTGTTAGTTGATTCCAATTGACTCTCACTTCTCCCAAGGACTTGAGCCACTCAATCCTGGGCTCCCTCCATTTCAAACACATTGAATGGTTGTTTAATTTTCATTCCCAATAAATTCACCTCCACGGTGGGACATTGCTTACTACCCTTCACCTTGTAACCATCCCCTAATGAAACTTCAAATATTTTCACTTCTTTGGTCTCAATTTCCAGCTTATCTACGGTTTCTGAAGTGATAAAATTGTGGGATGCCCCATTGTCAATCAATATGAGGACCTTTTCTCCCATACATCTCCCTAATGGCTTCATGGTATTATTGGCGATAATACCCACTACCGAGTTTATTGACAGCTCCAAGGTAGCTGGCTCGGTTTCCTCATCTGCATTCACTTCTTCTATTTCCTGGTCCTCCTCCTCAGTGATCTCCTCTCCCTTCGCATTAACGGTTTGCAATAAAATGACACTGAGTTGTTTGTTCTTACAGACATGGGAGGAGCTGTATTTCTCATCACACTTAAAACCAAGCCCCAAAGCTCTCTTCCTGGCAGCCTCAGCTTCTGTGAGTCGCTGATATGCTGAAGGGTTAAGTGCGGCGGCGCTGACTCGCAACGCTATGGAGGTCGAATCCGACCCTAATGCTGCAGGTGAGCCATCCTTCTTCATCTCTGCTGCCCTGTTGGAAACGTAGCTGGTGGTTCTACTCGGGTCTTGAAGACCCGTGACCCGACTCCAATTTCCCCTGGGTCCAGCCATCTCTGATTTGCCCAGCCCCTCAAATGCTTACTCAGGTGTTCTTCATGGGCTTGATCCATGATTTGGTTCCTTTCCTCTACTCTTTGAGCCAAGTCCATAAGCCCTTTTAAAGTGTCAACCCTCATCAAACGGAGCTCCGCCCTTATACCACTTTCAACCCGGTTTTGAAAGCCCCCGTCAAACACTCATTTGAAGCTTCCCTTACTGTGGCTGAAAGTGCTTCAAACCTTTCCCGATACCCTGCCACGGTTCCCTCTTGCCTCAATGCCATGAGCATCTCATATGAGTCCCCTCGTTGAGAGTGCTGAAATCTCTCAATTAATTCCTTCTTGAACTCTCTCCAGGTGTGTACAGGGTTCCGCACCTCCATCCACTGGAACCAATTCAGAGCTTTCCCTTCTAAACACACAGCTACCACCTCCATCTTCTCTGCCTCGGTCATGCCATTTATAGCAAAGTATCTCTCCACTTTAAAAAACCCACCCAATCGGGTCATCTCCTTCAAAAATGGGCAGTTTGAGTTTCTGGAACCTCTCGCCGTTGCGCGTCTCCTCTGTCACCTCTTGGCGTCCCCCTTTAGCGCCCAACTGTGACGGTTCCACCATGGTTTCCTTTCCTGGCCTCCTTCCTACTTCTTCCATTCTAGCCATTGCGTCTCTTTGTTCAATCAACCACCCTTTTATTTCAGTCATATCCCCCTTCATAGTACCTATCTCCTCCACTTGATCCATTCTAGCCTCCATCCTGGTGTTTACCATGCCCCAGCGTCGCTGCTCTGATACCAGTTGATAGGTTCTAAAAATAGTTACTGTATGTTTATTCTATGATAGTATCAAGACTCCCCACTACAACCACCCCGCTTAAGAGAAATGCAGAAAATGAAAGGAAATCCTTAGCTACTAACCTAGAAAAACAGAAAAGAAAATAGCGCAGGCACACACTCTCCTACTCCAGAAATGAGCCTCTGGACTGGAGCAAACTGCAGCACCCTACCTGGTTAGCTTTTGAGAGGCTAACCACTCTCCCACAATCTTTCTTAATTCCACCCCTTGCTCCCCATGCAGCCCACCTTTCTGCCTTCTAGAATATACCTTCAATCCACGTGCCCCTTCTTTCTTTTATAAAATTTCTTAATTAAGGGTCTATCACAAAACTTGGTGATGCCTGAGTCTATATGGTAAGTTGGTTCTTGACGATGAAAAAATGGAATCCTACAAATTTGCAGTAAGCATACAATTTGGCCAAGAAACAAGAGGTGGTCTTTTAGCAAAGTACAAGACTACATAGAAGTAATGGAAAAATGTACCCACACCAATTCACAGAAGAATTATGGAATTCTACAGCAACCCCAATTTACAAACAAATCCAACAGAGAGCATAGATTTGCAAATACCACCAGTAGTAAAGAGATGGATGAAAGAAGAGCCAAGGGATTTTGTTTTTGGTGTGACGAGATATTTGTGTTGGGACATAAATACAAGAAAAAAATGATGCACATGCATATGGTGGAGGATGTAATTGAAGAAGAGGATGAAGTGGTTGAGCAGGAGCAAGAGATGCAATCAACAATATCCTTACGAGCAATAACGGGTACTATCTCAGGAAAATTTCAACAAATGAAAGTGATTGGGAAGTAAAATAATTGGAATATACATACTATAATTGATGGAGAGAGTACTAATAACTTCATCAAAGAAAATTTGATAGAAAAAGGAGATGGGAGGTTAGAGGAAATCAAACCACTCGCTATCATAGTGCGAGGAGGATTACAAATTGTACGTAGAAAAAAATGCAGGGGCTTTTGTTGGTTTATCAGTGGCTGATGGTTTGTGATTAATGTGTAAGAGGAAGCAACATGGTCTTCGAAGTACAATTTTTGGCTACCCTTGATACCACAATTTGCAATTACAATAAAGGTACCTTGCAATTTGAATGAAATAAAAAAATGGAGTTGAACAATGGTCAATATGGTGGATATTATGAAACCACTTGTTAAGTGCCCGTGCTTGGGATCAAGTCCAAGGACGATTATCAGGAAAGTTAATATCTTTTCCCTTATTTACATTGATTCCCTTCCTCGCAGAAACTATTTTTGATGATGAAAAATGGCAACACTTGTCAAGGACAAGGCCTGTCTAGATTGAACTAAATTATTCTACTTCTAAGCTAAATTATGATAACTTGTTGCTTACTTTATTGCATAACGTAATAGCCTTATATAGGCAAAGAAATATAAAAGTTCCACCTAAACTAGGACTCCTAAAAAGACTCCTATTCAAGTTGTTTTTATTAATGTAACTATAACAGAAACTAGTGTAGAAATAATGGGGAAATAATAGACTCCTACTAAAAATAAAATACTCCTCTCATAGACTCCTAATAAAACACTCCTCTAATATAGACTCCTAATAAAACACTCATCTTTGCAAGTAGCTATTATCTGCCTCGTAGGTTCTTCCCACAATTCATCCATATCACCACTGGAAGAGGAATGACGAAGTGGATGAGAAGTTATGGAGTTGTTTGTCAATTCCTATTATTGCAAGAGGATGAGCATAGGCAATGGGGTACTTCACCACAATGTTGTCTCTAGATGATGCAGGTGGAATTGTCTGGAAATGAATTGTCTGTAGTGGAGGTAGGGGGTTAAATTCCATCTATTGAACATGTCAGATTTCAAGGTTTCAATCCCTTTGCTAGTTAGCACAGAGTGGGGACATACTTTTATCCTTTTTTTTAAGTGAGAAATATATGCTATATGAAAGTTATAAGTTGTTAGATGAATTTGTATTCAAGAGCCATAATGGTTACCATAATCTAGACTACAAGACCACAAAATTTATTGGAGCAGGAAACTGGTGCAGTAAACTTAAGGCCCTATAGATATGCAAGAATGCTAAAAGGAGGTTGTGCAAGGACTGCTAGATGACATGTTGAAGCAGGAGATAATTCAAGAGAGTGCAAGTCCCTTCTCTTCTCCAATCATATTAGTAAAAAAGAAGGATAGTTCATGGAGCTTTTGTTTGGATTATAATGCTCTTACCCTTAATAGAAAATTTGTTAAATGAGTTGCATCGAGTGGAATACTTTTTAAAATTAGATTTGAGGGCTGGTTACGATCAAATACTGATGCGCTATGGATAATGTAAATAAAACCACATTCAAAACTCACGAGGATCATATGAATTTCTTGTTATCTCATTAGGCCTTACCAATGAACCAACCACATTTCAAAGTTTAATTAAATCAATTTCTAAATTCTATTTGAGGATAAGTGTATTAGTTTTCTTTGATGATATTTTAGTGTGCAGTCAAACATGAGAACACCACCAGAATCATCTTAGTGAAGTCTTACAAGTGTCATGGACGTAAAAATTATATGTAAAATTTTCTAAGTGTTCATTTAGAGCCTAGCAAGTGGAGTATCTAGCCATATCAAATGTTGAAGGAGTTGCTACTGATCCTACGAAAATACAAGCAGCGATGAATTGGCTAATTCAACAAACATTGAAGCATCTAAGGAGTTTCTTAGGTCTAGCAGGGAACTACAGGAGGTTCATCAAGAACTACAATCAGCTGAGCAAACCATTAACAACATTGTTGAAGAAGAACACCTTTGGATGGAATAGGGAAGCTACAGATGCTTTAAAAGCACTAAAGACAGCATTGTTGAATTTACCAGTCCTAGCATGGCCCAACTTCTAAAGGACTTGGTAATAGAAGCTGATGCAAGTGGTGGCAGCATAGGAGATTTGCTAATGCAAGGACACCTACTAGCTTATGTGAGTAACTGATAGGAAGCCTACAGATAGGCAGTTTGAAGTTTTTGAATGGGTGATATGAAACTTAAGCCCTATCGACAACACAATGGGGTATGTAAGGAAAATCATAAACCATCTTCTTTGTTCTTTAGTCCTTTTAGATAATCAGCAAGATAGGACCAGTGAAGTATAAATTACGATTGTTGGAGGAATTGCAAAAGCATCTCATTTCATGTTTCACAACTCAAGAAGCATTATCGGATTCCAATTGAGCTAGTTCAGTTTTGCCCATGTCCTTGCCAACTGATACACAATGTCCAGTGGCTATTCAAGACAAAAATTGGTAAAAAGAAGAAATCGACCAACGGTACAGGTATTGGTTCAATGGTCTACTGAGGGCAACAAGGATGTGCTGTGGGAGTACCTACATGATTTACAATTGAAGTATCCTAAAATTAACCATGTGAACAAGGTTGCTGAGGTAGGGAATAGTGTTATGATAGCAAATTGGAGGGAAGTGTATAGAAGGAGAGTTAAGGAGAAGACTGGAGATGATGGTTGGGTGACAGAGGGATGACATGGTTTAAACATAATAAATGAAGGAGGAAGATGGTAGCATTTGATTTAGTTGAGAATATGTAGCATACACGTGTAATGTTTCTCGTCCTTTGTAGCTAACAGCTAGTATAACCATTGTATATGGATGTAACGAGCTTTGGAAGAGTTAGTTAATACCTAACAAGAATTCTACTCCCTCTCTTCTTTCGCTTCTCTGAATTCCCAAATTCTTAAACCTAATTGTAATTCGGCATTCACAAACTTGACCCTAACAAGCAATAGTAAAGAGTTGCAGTCAAAGATTTCCAAAGGTAAGAATCAAAATCCTAGTACACTTACCTCTCACTTGCCACTATGAGAACAGAGTATGTAACACAATTTGGGCACAAGCCAAAGCTTTTCATATCTGATAGAACTTCAATGGCCCTTGGGAGTTGGTCCCCATCACCTGAAACAAATTTACCATAATCAGAGAACAGTTCTGATGGTGAATAACAAAAATATTTTGACAGCAAATAACAATATATGAAATACTATATTAATTGACACCGAATGGGCCCGTATACTGAAAATTGCCAGATCGTTTTGAAATGATAAATGTCCACTTACATAAGGCTGTAATCAAAGCATTCATAGTAGAGACCGTTGGATTCAGTTTACAGGCTTTAATCTCCTCATATAGCTCTAGTGCCTTCGGCCAGTTCTTGGCCTGAGAAGTGAAGAGAGGAACATTTATTACAACAATAGCATGTTCTGCAGTTTGAAATTTATTGACAGCAGACTGGCAGAAAAATGTTGCATAACCTTGGAAGAAAATAAGGAATTTTTTTTCTCAAAATATTTTTCAGTCTTTCCATGGTAGAAAAATTATGCCAATCGGAAAATAGTGCCAAATGGAAATTTTAGACAGAGCCTTATCTTTTAAAACAATAAAGAAGCTAGCTCTCAGAACTTCACATCAATGGATGCTGAAACCATAGTGAGTGAAGCTCAATTCTTTACCCACTCATTGGTTTAAACTTGGGAAGGGGGATTTATGTTGTTTCTTAAATCAAATATACAGCAAGAAGTGACCCGTTTCAATTGTCAAAAACATCTTATTGCAGGACTGAAGAATTGAACATACATTGCTGCAAGCTCCCATCAACGAGCTATATGGTACAATCCCAAGTTGTGCTCCTTGAATCTTGGCTTCCTGAAGAATTTGAAATGCTGCATCAACCTTTCCAGCATGCCCTGCTACATCTATCAGTGCACTGAAAAACACCTGGTTCAAAGAATAAACTTGGTATCTCCACATTGATATATTAAAGAGTGTCTTTAAGAATGACAATCAAACCAGATCCATAATGCACAATGAGAGTATGACTGCTTCCCCTTTTACCAAATAACTAAAAAACAATTCTCTACATTTTGCTCTCACAAACAGGCAGTCAAATCACCAATTTTATTCCATCTGCATAAACATGTACAGATCTAGACTGTAATGTGCAACTCCTTTTACATGTGATATACAAGAATCATAATCATAAATCAATACCTCATCAGGAACCACTCCTTTTCTTTTCATGTCCTTGTACACACTGCAGGCAAAGTCCCAATCACCTGTCTGGCTACAGCAGTTCACAGCAATTGTATAAACCTCTGGAGTGCCCTTGATGTTGTAATCATGGACCATTTCATACACTTCTTTTGCCCGATTAACCTAAGCACAAAGACTAACCATTTGGACCCTAAATCTATTGACTAAAATAAGCATGTCAAGAAAATATGAGTTAAAACATAGTACAGACCTGACCAGCATTGGCACACGCCTTTATCAGGGCACCAACAGTAATATGATCAGGATCAATTGGCTGGGTCTCCGCCTGCATTTCTGCTAATACATCAAAGGCTCGATCCACTGCTCCCGATTGACCACATGCAGTGATTAGCGCATTAAAGACAACTCGGTCTGGCTTCACATTCTACTGCAAGCAACATTTATCAGGAGGAAGATTGAAAATTAACTTAAGTTTTGGATACAGCAGCAGACAGAAAACACAGCCTCATCCCCAAAATTGTCAGTGAAAACCAGAATACAGAGGATAAACTAAGTTCTGATGGCAATTATTCTGAACATCTTTTGCTATATTACCTTAGACCTCATTATACCATAAGCACCAAATGCCTTGGCTACTTGTCCAGCTCTGGCACAACCATCAATAAGTGCTCCATATGTGTGGATGTTGGGCTCAACTCCAGCATTAACCATCCGATGAAATACCTGAAAGGAACAACTCATCATTATATCCATTACTACAAAAAGTAGTTATAATCCATTTAACTATGCTATACTACTGTGTAGTTGGTGAACATGGTAATATCAACAATTGGAATGATTAATAAATGTTGTCTATTCAAGTAGCAGGTGTAACTGAAATGCCCTTAAGCAGATAGTATAAAAACAAAGAAATTATATTAGCATGTGAAGGAGCTTTCCCCCATAAGACAAAGCATCAATAGAGACTATCTTTCAAGATCCATCGAAAGAAACCCAGGAAAGGTTACCTTCCTCCTTTACTCGGTGGAAAAGCAAAAAGAAACAAAATGCCAACATTATTAATGATAAAGACAAACCCTGACAGAAATTGTCAAAAAAGCTATCAAAAACCACTCAGTTTTCCCTGGATACTAAGGCACAGAAACAAAGAAGTTAGCATACTTCAAACATTGCATCAACTCTTCCACTTTTGGCACATGTTGATATCAAAGTTGTGTAAAGTTTGCAATCAGCTTGGAACCCAGCACCTTGAGCAAGTCTGAGAACTTGAAAAGCTCCTAGAAAAACAATATCCATGTCAAGATATGAAGGAGACATTAGAGAATGCTATTGCCAGTTTCATCACCAACAAAAAGAAACTTACCATCTGAATCCTTGGAACTTGCGCACACAGACATTAGCATGTTAAATGTACTAAGTGTTGGGTTTGGAACCAACTTGCAGAAACGAAAAGCTTCCTTTACGGCGCTTTTATTTTTGCACATTTGAAAGAACTTTGTATGATAAACCTAGATTAGAATAAAATAAGGTTAGCGAAGTGACTAGGAAGCTAAAACTTATAGTGATAGAGCCTTTAGTAAAGGTTAAAAGAGTTAGCCTCACCTTATTCATGTCTAGCATATCTTTCTTTTTCATGTCTTCAAGTAAATCAACACATTCAGATAGCCTAACAGGTGCATTCAAGAGTAAGATTGAGGTTTTCAGAAACATCATAAAGTAATAAATTATCATAGACTTTAGCAACCTAATACTCAGAACTGTCTCCATATGTTTTCAGAAAAAAAAAATGGTTCTCTTGCAATTGAATAGAAGATGATACCATCTTCGAAAGAAAATAAGCAAAGATGACTGAAATGTTTGGACATGTTTATCACCTCCCATTTCTAAGCAAACGGTTGTAAGCAATGATGGCCTGCTGCAGATGGTCTTTGTCATTAACATGTTTGCCATTTGGTTCAGGGAATTGTGGCCTTTTTGTATGGTTGTGTTGATCATGATTTCTTAGGTCCTTCTTTCCTGTAAGTCTTCTGCTTCTTCCCACGTTCCTGTGTTTAGGTGAAGAATCTTCATGATTTGCAAGAGATTTCGCTTCTGAATCCAGAGGAAATAGTCCAGCTATTGTTAAAAGTTCAATAATAAGGATAAAATAGAAATACATGTCTTATACCCTAAATTATTTAGGAAGTATGCTTTTCAATAGCAGAACCTGAAATTTCAAGGGACTGCTCTGCTGATAATTCTTCCCCTCTATGCACCCGATCTGTCTTCAACAGAGAAACGTTATTGCTCTTCACGGTGGAGGCAAGAGAAGACATTGCCTTAAAACCATTTAAGTTTGATGGAGATTGGAAAATCGATTGGCTTTCCCCATAAAATGTGTACAGATCTTCTGGAATGGATTCCTTTAATATGCCAATGTAGCTAGAAAGGTCACCCTTTTCACCAGATTCATGATTTCTTTCTACAGAAGCAGTTACAGAAATTGTTTTCTCTAGTCTAGGAAGCTCAGAATCAAACCCAGTTTCTTTCTCACATTCTTCTGAGGCCAATTCAGGCATACCCGTCGCAAATACAAGTGGCACAACTCCAACCGACTTGGGGAGTACAGAAGTAGATACAGTAGGAGCTTCAGATTCTTCTAGGACTATATTATTGGAAGAATCAGGAGAATTTTCTGGTTCAAGCGAAATAGAGCTATTTTGCACCAAAAGACTCTCCTGAACTTGTCCAACCTCCTCTCTAACCTCATATGCAAAGCTACGTTCAGTTGCCTTATCCAACAAGTCATTATCTTTATCAACTGAATTCTCATTCACCTGAACCCCAATATCCACAAACCAATCCCCGGTTACACGATT
Organism: Erythroxylum flavicans; assembly: GCA_027576715.1. Taxonomy (NCBI): domain Eukaryota; kingdom Viridiplantae; phylum Streptophyta; class Magnoliopsida; order Malpighiales; family Erythroxylaceae; genus Erythroxylum; species Erythroxylum flavicans. The sequence continues at coordinate 40,146,901 of JANZXP010000196.1, forward strand.
TAAAACGTTCCTCCCAAACTCAGTCAGATCAACACACAGGAAACCGAAGACCTAAATTATTAGCAACATACAAGAAGTCGAATTCAATTTAGGCAGAACTAAAAACTCGCCAAACTAGCAAGAAAATGTTACTCATGGAACAGTAATAATTAAACTAAAATTACTTACCTCCTCCCCATCATTCTTCTTCTTCAAGTACAGATTGAAGTACGCAACAGGGAGAGCTGACAGAGTCGTCACAGCAACAACAGCAGCAACAACCGCATTCGAATCCAACGAAGCGGAAACCGAACTGTTTCTCGATTTTCTCTCCCGAAGTTTCAGCCTCCGGCATTTGCTCCGGAATCCGTCGGCTGGAGGTCGGAGGTTGTGAGCACGGCCGAGGAACTCGGGCGGCATAGCGGCGGAGGAGGAAGAGAGGTGGGCACATGATATCAGATTTAGGGACTGGGATTTAGCAACAGAAAAGCTAAGGTCCATTGGAATTTGGTGTATTGTGTTTGAAGTGAGAGTGTGAAGAAGAAGAAGCAGAAGAGATGAGGAATGACGTGAGAAGCAATGTTCGTTTCTCGTTAACGGACATTTCGGATATCGTTTGCTGACGTGGCGTTACTAGAATTAACGCACCCGCGGTTTTGTACTCTACGTTCGTTCGTCGGTTGTCCGTTTGATATCAGCCGTTGGAAGTGCTTACTTATAAATGGACGGTCCAAATTGCTAGACTGAGAAATCAATAAATTATGAGAATCGAATAAGCCTTTGGTCCTGCTCCAAGTTGTTTAAGTTTGATCATCAAGCAATAAATATTGACATATCACATAAGCATGAGATTTCTTTTTTTCTTTTTTTTTTTTCGTGTGGGTTATTTAAAAATAATTTTTTATTAATTAAAGTTAAAATTATATACTGCTACACTTTTTTAAGACTCCGCATGTCCGAAATTTTTAATAGATGTTGACATTGTTATTATATAAGCATGCGAAATTATACTTTCTGTATTCATCCGCATTATCCGACGGCATCGTTTCCAAGCAATGATCCAATACAAGAAGTTGCGGCGTTTCGATTATCATATGTATGCATGTAACTACCTTTATTCTATAGGATGAACTCTTTCTACTGCTTCCGTTTATTTGTAGTTTCTGTTCTCTATTCTTCGTTCAATTTGTTTGAAAATCTGTTCACATACAGATACAGGAACAAAGCGATTCCAAAATGGTAATTCATGTTCAAGTTCACCGTGTCTTCTCCCATGGCGTTTTTTTCTTGCGCAACTTTGCGTGTGTTTTATACTTATTTATTGCCTTCTTTTACAGCTTTGGAACCTGCCATTTCTTCCCTTTCATACGTACGATTTCGATTTCTTGGACTCGAGGAACTGAATTCTTGTGTTGTGCCAAAACCTAGACAGAGGAAATTATTTCGAAATGATAGGATCGTTTCTGACTTTCTGTCAAGAGCCCTGATGTTCATTTTCTTCTGCTTCTTCTCTTTTTAACGTGACGTCAGAGGTTTATTTTTCTCACAGCACAACCTTCGGTTATGCTTATTGTGCTTATGAATGTTTCAAAGTTGTGGAGAAGAACGGCCCTGACATAAAACTAACTCTTGTTTTGGTGCCAATTTTGGTATGCATTCTCATGCCTTGCTTGGAAATTTTCTCCATCCTTCAATTGTGGTGTTCATAAATAGACTACATACGTTCCTGTAGGATTTTAGTTGCAATGCTTACAGTTTGTGAGAGAGTGGGGGACAATTTAATCTCCTGGTATTATTTCTTGAACTAAATGAGGTATTAGCCTCTCTTACACTAAATTTTTTTTTTTTTTAGCAAGACTCTTACTAAATGGTTCTGTTGCGTTGGAAGGTTACCTTTGTATAGGGAAGCAAAGTTGGCATTGTTTGTGTATGTTTGGTACCCAAAAACAAAACTAAATACTTTCTTCTTTAACGGTTTACTAACCAGTGAATTCATGTTTAGCTCTCAATTCTTTTAAATTGTTGCAGGAAATAGAATATGTATATCAGATCCTTTCCAAGCCTTTACTGGCAAAACATGAGATTGAAATTGATAAAAATCTAATGGATGTGAAAATCAAGGTCGGAGAAATTGCAATTGTTTATTGGCGAAGGGCTGCAACTTATGAACAGGCAAAGTTTCTTCAAGTGTTGCAGTATGTTTCTTCTCAGCAGCATCACAACCTGACTGACAAATTAGTTGAGCGCTCAACTTGTAAGCCCAATTTCTGCTGAGATAATTGTATGCATTAATCCTAGGTCCACCACTCTTCCTGTTATCCAATCAGTTTGAAAAAATACTATAGCTCATCTAGTCATGAACCAAATTTCACTCATGCTAAATGCTGATATGATTTTAACAGGATAGTGGTTAAGGTTTCATGAGACAAGATAATAACTGTCATTCTTTTCCTGCAGCAACAGCTAAATGCTAACCAGGCTACCAAAGAACACTAGTCCAAAAAATGGAGTCTTTCACCAAATAGCCACATGAATTAGCACATCGTGTAACTTTATAAGCTGTGTTGCAGAAAATCTGACAATTCATCAGTTCCATACCCTATTAGTTGGTACTGGTATATTTATCAGATTGGTGACTGCACAAGATTGGACATTTGTGCTGGTAAGAATTTATCATTAGGCATGCTGAGACTTGAAATTCTTAGGTTAGGCCTCCAATATAATTTTCCTTCATTCAAACATATATCAGGATTTTGGGAAAGGAAATAGGAGATAACAATATGGGGAGAACAATGAATCCAAGTGGTGACCACAAAATTCATCTTTTTTCTCCTTGGTACGACCAAAAGCCGGGATAAGGAAATAATATGGGAATGAGATGTAGCGTACAGATATTCCTTACCTTCAGAGCCAGTAACCCAGAGATGGGACTCCCAATATGAAGCAGCAGCAGCAGCAGAGGACAATTATGCCTTTGTGGCCTTTGAGTCCTTAAAGATGAGAGCATCTAACATGAACCCATAATCGTGATAAATGATTGCAGAGACATGGTCCAGACAAAAAGCGACCACCAGAATCCCAATAGCATAAGGGTAACCCTTGTAGTTTCAGTAAGTGGAACAATACAATGCCGCTAATTTTAGACTGACGAGGCTGTCATTTTTTCAAAATGGGATGAGATGTGTCACTAAGATGCAAGCGACACGTTGCTCTCATTCTTTGCTGAGGCAATAAGTGCAGGAGGTGTCATGCTCTGAAAGCGCCAAGATATGTATGTTATGGGCAATGGTCGGAAAGGACCAAAACTAAAGTATTATTTTGTAATTCTACATTATTATGGTTTCAAATCAATCTAAGAAAGTTCATTATGTAAAACATTTTTAATTTACATACAAATGTCTTGCTACTGGCAGCATTTCAAAAACAGAAAATTCACCATTTTTCTTTATTTCATGATATATATACTTGCCTGTCTTTCTCCATCATACTTGAAGGTTTAGAACCGAACCCAAGAAGGCAACAAGAGTAGGAAAAGCAAAGGCGGAGTCGAGTAACTCAAACCAGGAGACCCCATTCACTTTACCTCGTGTAACTCACGGGACGCACAGAGAAGATCGACAACCACAGCCAAGTGACTCACAGGAAAAACAAGGGGACCGTTCCAGAAAGGGCAAGACTTTATTGATGGAGAGCACAACTAGCAAACAAAAGGTGAAGGAAAGTGGAGGTGATGGACAGGTAGTGGACGGTTCTGATATAATGGAGTTGGTTGGGAACGAGGACGTGTTTAGCAGCTTCGTTGATCGTAAGTTCCAAGAGCTTGATAGGGACAAAGATTATCAGCTCTCTGTGAAGGAACTTGAGCCTGCTGTTGCTGATATCGGCGCTGCTCTTGGCTTGCCTGCTCAGGGCTTTGCTCCTGAATCTGATCACATCTACTCTGAGGTTAGTAACCTCAATTTAACTTCAAAAAATCATGGAAAATCTCATCTTTCTTTGAAATAACTCTCTGGGTTGTCCTGCTTTTGAGGCCAACGCCACAAAGTTTGCTTCTTGGAGCCTTTCTTTCTATCCCATCGAACATAGACCTGACTACCTCTAGAGTTCAGTTCTCCCTATAATACAGCTGTTCATCACTAGCTTTAGCTTCCCATCTAATATAACTCGAACAATGCTACAGTGGTAACTGGTAAGTTAGTTGTGGCTGAACTTGGAACGAGTACTTGGCTATTAGTGACCATTTTTAAGTTAGAAATAAGTATATGGCAATAAGCACAGCAAAATAATCAAGCGCTTCTTTAATATTGCCAGCAATCAGAGCTCAAAACACTTTCTTCATCAGATTGAGAGGTGAATGATAATTAAGCGGAACGACTTTATCATGAGTTTGTGGATGCGAGGCAATTAGAGATTGGATATCTACTTCTGTAACTGATATAACTCTTGAAAATAATTAAAATTTGTAATGGAGTTTGAGTACAGATTTTACTAAATTAAATGAAGACAGAAAACAAATATCTTTCATGTGATAGCTTCAAGACAAGACCTGAGAGATGAGATGTTACGTGTGATATTGACTTCAAAGCTTGTGATAGCGTCGGTCTTAGACTCTTAGTGGTGTACTAAATTGCAAAACACCAAGAAACTTGAGCAATAAACAAGTGAAATATTCTAACTTAATTGCACTAGGAAAAAGGATTTCATAAACCAACAAAATAATGAACATCTACACCGTAGTTTCATAAAGTAAGATTTTAGTTACTAGTTAGCGTTCACTATAATTGTTGCCATTAAGGGAAGGAACTTGTGACATTAGTATATGTTGCCATCTCCAGAGCCCCCCTAACACTTACTATTGGACAACGGGCGCTGGTCGGCGTTGTGGGACTAAACTTTTTATCTCTTGACCTTTTCCTTTCCCACTCGACTTTTCTCTAATGTTGCTTTCTTTTGCAAGGAGGAATCTTATAAGGAATGGTGAGGAAGCTATGAGCATATTGGGTCTTTATTTTCATGCATGTCAAGCTTGTTTTGTTTCTTTTAATAGCTTTTGTTTTACATGGTTCCTTGTGGGCAAAGTCTATTGATATCATTGGTTATGGTGATGCATTGACTAGCCCGCCCCATGTCTTGAAAGCCTTCTTTTATTGTTTTCTACTCGATGCTATGGAGGTATGTACTAGAAGATTTTTCTTTTTTTAATGGTGAAAGGGATTAATTCTTCTTTCATAGCATAGGTGTTTCACTCTTTCTGTTTCATACTATTTTGTCCTTTACAATGCCAATATAGATGCACACGTGAGCTCCTTTTGCTTAAGTATCTTATATCATGGGCAGGTTTTAAATGAATTCACGCATGGAAAGCAAGAGCAGGTGAGCAAGACTGAGTTCAAAGAAGTTCTGTCAGACATTCTACTAGGCATGGCTGCTGGTTTGAAGCGAGATCCTATAGTCATCCTCCGCATTGATGGAGAAGACCTCATAGAGTTTATCAATGGTCCAGCTTATGAACCTGAAATGGTCTCCATATTCTCACAGTTATTACATTCACATGATGCGTCTCTCCAGGATTCCGTCATTAGAGCCCTTCAGAAGCTTTCTGTGGAACAAGGAATGCCTCCTGCTATAGATTCTTGGGTAACATTTTCTTACTTCTGATGCAAACTGTGTGGTATCTATGATGTTACACTTTTTTTCTCTCATTCTTTACGAATTTTGCTTCTTTTTCACACTTTTTGTTGGTTTCTTTTGTCTGTCTGTAGGTCATGAGCAACATTGTAGAGCCAGCTTTGCAGTCTTGTTGCGGTGGCCAAGATCATGACAAACCCGTCTCGCAGGAGACATTCTTAGTGGAATTTAAGAAAGTGGCAGAGTATGTAGCTCAACGTCTCAAGGAACAGCCTGTGATTGTTGCTCATAGTGAGAACACCTTTGACGGAGGTGGCATCAAGAGACTTTTATCTAACAAATTTGAATGGGAAAAGGTATTGGTTTCGTCATACTTTGTTTCTTTGCCAAATTCATTCATCAAGACCAACTTTACTTGGTCTGCACTGGTTTTAGGGGTTTAACTCTTTTCATATTAATCTTCCAGAGTTTGATTAGATTTAGTATTATGCTTCTTTCTTGCAGTCACTGAACATAGCTGTCGAAAATGTGCCAAAGGATCGGAATGGAAAAGTATCGAAGGAATATCTACACGTCGCTTTGGATGCTGTGGCTCCATGTGCTGGTCTGCCGCCAATTGGTGCAATTGGGGAGGTACTTGAAAAATCAAAAGTTGATGAATATTCACTTCCGGAATCAGAGTGCTTGAAGTGGATCATATGTAGCTTCAGCTTCTTTACTTACTAATTTGATCATCATTTTCACAGATGGACAAGATTGTAGGTGAAGTTTTTAAGATGATGGAGGCGGAAGATGGAAAGCTGGTTGAAGAAGATGAGTTCAAGAAGATTTTAGCTGAAATACTGGGGAGTATCGTGATGCAATTAGAAGGAAATCCCATCTCAATTTCTTCAAATTCGGTTGTTCATGAGCCCCTTGTCAACTCATCTTCACTTTTGCAGCCATAGCTATTTGTAATATTTGAAAGGAGGATCATAATCATAAAAATAATCGTTTTCATATGTAAGGCAATTGGGTTGTGTTGCAGTAGTTGTGCTGATTGTATAGAATCACGTAGTGATGAACTCCGGCCCTTTTATGTGGTTTAACTTATTCCTCCTGTAGATGTACTGGTTAATTACTGGTGGTAATTAGTTAATAGCTATCTAAGATCAAGACGTCCAAGATATTCTGCTATATGATGAGTCTTATGAGAAGTTTGATTGAATGCGAGTAGGAACTCAGGTTATCAGGCTATCATAATTAAAGGGTCACTATTCAAGGTTCTCGGGAAAAAAAAGGAAGACCTGGAGGGCCCTGTCCAACGCTGCAATGTCTTGCACCTCACCAACCTCATTACTCCTCTTGGCAGGTCACGGTGAAACAATAGCAGACTATGCAAGGTGAAAAGGGTCCAACCCAAAACAGCCAAGGTTCATGCTTGCAGGTTTCAGGCTTGCACCGCGACGACCAGCTCTATCAAATTGTGAGTCACAGAAAATAATAACACTGTAAATGTTCCTGCCACTACGTATCAGTTGTAAGCCGGCTCTCGGGCCTCGTCCGCTTACTCCTGGTACTCTTGGCTGGTTGATTACATGTCATATGAAACATAACGAGTCTCTTTCCAAAATTCTTTATAACAGCTTATAAAGAAAGTTTAAAATGTTGGGCTTTAAACTCCAATTCCGTGTGAACCCACTAATTAGTGAAGTAAACTAATTCGGTAATACCCATGATGATCACAATGAAATCCTAGACAGTATTACCATTCCACATAAAATCCCAATTGGCCGGAGGGGTTACAAGCGGTCCCTCTTAAAATCCGACCTTCTAGACAGAAGTTACGTGCACAATGTATTTATCACAACTTCACCCGCAGCGGAATGCCTCCAAATATTAACTGAAACTTGACCTGTTGAATCCTCCAGAATAATAATCACAGTAAAATAGAACAATTACCGTGAATAGTAACTACAGTAAATAGTAACTCATGAATAGTAACCACCGTGAATAGTATCTACCGTAAATGACAGATAAAAGTAACAACACCGAGAATTTACGTGAAAACCTCCTAAATAATTAGAGGAAAAAACCACGGGACCGAGCCGGTAAAATTTTCACTATATGTGTGGAGAAAATTTCTTACAATCATTCAAATTTCTCACCCACTAGAATATGATCACAATTCTAGCAACCCTCATATTTTACCGCTCTATTTTTACCTCACAC
>JANZXP010000196.1:40164145-40194580 GCA_027576715.1 Erythroxylum flavicans
GAATTTGAGGTGACATTAAGTATAAGAGATACAAATCAGATATGATGAATGTGTTACCAACACAGGAAGTTAATTTTGCAATTGAATTGAAATGTGAGGAGAAATTAGAATGAATGAGCAGGCGTTAGAATAAATTTGTAATGAAAATCAGAGAAAAGCAAATGAATTGAGAAAATCATTCAAGAAAAGAAGTCAATTGGGAAACCGAAAATAACATGAGATAATACTACCTCATTGAGGAATTAGATTCTTAAAAAATTACGAGAACAAATCATGGGCACAAGGAGTTTTTGGTTATATCTGTTTGAGTCAACAATGCCCTGATGGCATTAGGGTATTAAAAATTAAAGTGATCCAAGCAAAACTGGATCAATCAATAACCATGATTATAAATGATATAGCGACCGTATGCGAAAAGCAAAGAGCATAATTGTGAAACTTGAGGATAAATCTTACACACCATGAAGAAAAAAATAATATTTATAGGCTGAGTTCAATAAGAGCGAATCTTAGCTTGATTAAATAAAATGTTGGATCTTAAAGTATTTGAACGTGGCGTATTGGCGTATTGAGAGATCCAAGGAAATTGAGGTAATGAAAGACTAAGAGACTACAAAGAATACATGAGAGATTTGGAGTTCTTTAGAACTAGTTGTATGTTGGGTACTACTAGAGACTGTAAAAAGGTTTTGACTGATCTTATCCCATGATTAAAATGTTTGAGGAAATATGTGTAAACCGTATCAGTGATGAATGTAAAGAGAATTTTGAGGAGTTATAACTTCGATGTTAATAATGTCATTTGGAATTGGAGATTTATGAAATATATGTTGATGTTCATATCACGGAATAGGATGAAATCTAATGCAGCAAAATAAAGTGATTTCAAATGCATGAAGACAATTAAGGTCTTATGAGCTACTTATTTGATGCATGATTTGGAACTTGCTGTTATAGTGATTTCTTTTAAAGTTGGAGACATTATATGTACAATAAAACATTTTGGATCTATATATAAATATGTAGATCATTAAAGATTGAGGTAAGTATGGAGTTCGAAAGAACCGAATATAAGGTTGGGACCATGAATAGAGTTACTGAAAGTTTTTGATTAAGCAAATGAGTAGTTTTCCAGTAAAGCTAGGGTTGTGATTTGATGTATTGAACAGAAAATTCAATAATGGTGTAACACCAATTCAGGTATTGAGGTTACAAAGCCAAGTGCAATGAAAAGCATAGAATGTTGAGATGAATTTTGGGTAAATCAAAGTGCTCTTAGCTATTGAATTTAAGATCAGTTTCATGTGAAAAGATTAGCAAAGCCCCAATTGAGAATTCAAAAATTGTGGATATTATTGAGGAGTTAAAAATGAATCTAAATTTGAGTTTAATTTGGAAAATGCTAATTGGTGACTGAATAAAAAGGGAAGTGTACTCAATAAAGATAATCGAACGAAGAGATTACTGGAGAAAGCACAAGTAATAGCCTAAGCTAGGCATCCTAGTAAGAATACTTTAAAATTGTATTTAACTACTAAGGATGTAGAAACAAGTGACTGAGTGTTTGAATTGCCAACAGTCTTAACTGTTGGGGATATGCTTAAAAACTAATATTTTGGAATTCATAGGATCATGAAGTTAATGTATGGTTTTAATTGAATTTAAGCATATCAATCACTATCATAGTGATATCATTAGGATACTGTATAAGGCGTTATACGACGAAAAGGGGTCGTTCGCCTTTACATTGAAATGAAGAGAACTCAAAAATGGTTAAAGGCTAGAATTGATTTGAGACACTGTTAGTATGCGAAATGAATCTCTAATAGAAATTAAGTGATTCAAGAAAGATGAATGAGTTAAGTGGATCAACATCGAGGTTATGGAATATTGTGAGATAGACATAAGAATGGAGTGTATTAACATTGAAATGATGTGGAAATTAAAGGAAAGATGAATTATTTCTAAAAGTACCACTTTGGTAAGGTGTACTAAGCCCGAGATGAATTGATATGTAAGAAATTATTATGAGTTAGTGTTACTGATAAAAAGATGTCTTAGATTCGTAACATGCGATATGTGAATATGCTAAGAAATAATGATATAATCTGACAAAGATGTATTGTCAACTTGCAAAGACGTGCTTAGATAGAGATAAAAGTGTGATCGAGTTAGGAAAAAGGGGGAAACTAAGCCCAATTGGTCCATATGAAATTATTATGAGAGTAGGACCATGGACTTATGAGTTAGTAGTACCAGTAAAAGATGTTTCGAATTCACACAGTGTTACATGGATATGTTTAGGAAATATCGTTATATCATTATGATTCGGTATATGTGCTATTGAAACTGGAAGTGAAAATTTTTGAATAATCTGAGATATTAAGGAACTAGTTAAGATAGTGTGATATTTGAACAAGTGATTGAAAGACCTGGTAAGTCTATCAACTGTGGTCAACTGGGGGAAAGTATTTGAGTAAAGAGGTTACATGGGAAATGGAGGAGCATATAAAGAAAGATTTCCCCTACCTTATTGATTTATTAGATATTAATTTCGAGGACAAAATTTCTTTTAAGGAGGGGAGAGTTGTAACATCCCGTTACCCACCTTAAGACTAAAATTGTAAATGTGAGAGATTACGGAGAAATTAGGAAACACATTTCATGCTCCTGCATTTCATGATATGCACATATATGTGAATAGTGGATTCTGCACACATCAAAATGGTTGTGCATGCATTCATTAACATTTTTAGGTATAATTGTTTGAAAATGTGATTTTATTAGAAATCGTGGTTTGACTGCATTGAAAATCTGATTTAGAGATTAGAATTTTTGGAGATTCTGGGGGAAATTTTCTGAAAAGAATTGGGAAAATTCTTGAACCAGAAAAAATGCCAATTGACACAACAAATGATAAATGGTATTAGAATTTACTATCAAATGGCAAAGGAAATTTTGATAAATGACTTTAGGATTTATTGACAAGTGCCATTAAAAAAATTAGAGGACAATTGGAGAAAAAATTGAAATTGATTGGACTAGTTAAATGGAGGAACTTATTTTTTTAAGGCTTTAGAAATTAGTGCTATTGACACATGTCATAACTCCTAAATTTTATTGAAACTTTTTATTTTACTCTCTACCGATGCTTCTCTCTCAGAAAGCTATTGGTGTTTTGGCTTTGGTTCTCTTCTTCTCTCTTTCATGACTTCTCTTCTCCTTCTTCATGAATCATGTCGCCAACCATCACCAGCGTTGAACCTTGCTTCCATCTAATAATTGCTACTTATATTTTTTTGTTGTTTCTTCCATTTGTCACTAAAAACCCTTCTCTTCCACCTTTGGAAGATGATGATCATTGTTTGTTGGAGGAGCTAGGGTTCATGATGTTTGAAGAGTTGAAGCTAAAACAAGTAACTCAGGCTTTACTCATTATGGGCATGGTTAGTTGAAGCATTTGTGATGATTGTTAGAGGTTAAATGGCATAAGATGGTGTTATGTGTTTGATGAAAGTTGTTGAAGTAATGAATGTATACATGTTTAATGTTCTGTCAAATATAAATTTAAGAATTGATTGTGAATGTTATTGAGTTGAATTGGAGTAGAGATTGAAGAGTAAATGAGGTAGAAAGGATGACTTTTGCATAAGTTGTTAGGTGTAAGTTGTTAAATGTGAGAAATTTGGAAAATGGGAAGAGAGTGCTGGACTGAGTATGTTTCTATGAAAGTTCGCCGCAGCAAACTTTTGGAATTTTTTCGTGGCAAACTTGAAGGCTTTAATGAGGATTTCATTCGGGTGAAGTTCACCGCGGCGAACTCCTCCTACACTGAACATGGTTCAGTATTTTGGGCATATCTTCTTCTGTAGTTGTCTAAATGGACTGGTTTTTGAGTTGTTGTAAACTAGAGACATAGGGTATAAACAATATGAAGAAATCAAATTCTGAACCGGAATCTAAGGGTTTCAATTTTTGAGTGAAAGTTGAGTATGGGTTGCTATCTCTGAATAAAAGTAGTCCGAAAATATTTTGAGTATAACTTTCACATTTCTAAACCAAATTGAGTGATTTTGGTGTCATTACAAACTTAAGAAGATGGGGAAAGTTTTTATAGAATAAATTGTTTCCAAATTACTTCATTAGAATTTTCTAATTGATCATGGAAAATATACCCCGAAGGTTTGGAAATTTGGTGAAATTTATAAGAAGAAAGGAAAGTTTGGATAATGTGTGATCTTATAATGCTGGAATAATATTAGTGAATGAATTGTTGATATCAATGTACCAAACGTATGATTTTGTTTGGGAGTAAAGATATTCATATGATTGAAGTTGTGATGCAAAGGAGAGGAGTAATGGGTATCAAGTTAAAGTGAATGAGAAATTGTTAATTGTGAGAGCAAATAATGCTACAATCGAAATAACGAGTAATTGAGTGATAAAATGCGAATATGGATATAGTGTGAAAATTAAAAGGATACCCAAGATTGTCATGAACATGCATTGTACATATTTCGTATACACACTTATGCATAAATGCAAACTTATAATTGTGTAATTATTAATGTGTTTGCATCGTGTGTTTGGCATATTGATGTGCAGGATAAACGTCTGCATTCAAATTGTTTCAAGATCATTAAAGCTAATACTAATCTGGAGCGTACTGTGAGTAGATCTAGATGGTCTCATTCCACTGTTTGCTTTGTTTGACATTTGATATTGAATGATTATGTGAAAGTGTTTGACTATGTTGGTTTTCGGACAGGAGGTCTGATGAATGTGTTGTATGAAAGAATATTGGAGTGCTCATTGTATGTGAATGAGATGAAATTAGTGTGCATAATTTGATTTCTAAATGTTGGACCACGGTCAGATGATAAGTGTGTTTTTGAATGTGCATTTGCATATGAATGAAAGAGTGATTCTCAACTTTAATGTTGAATGCCAGACTAAGGTTCGATGATATGGGAATGTGAGTGAATATGAATATGCAAATGTAATTGATGCATTCCATGTCATGAATACATGAAACATAATGGATGTTGTGACCAGAGTAGCCACTGATCACAGCTTAAAGCTCAACGAGTGAAAATGAGCCTCGAGCTTAAAAGTGATTCAGAGCCTCAGGCTTAACATTTAATGAGCCCTATATGGGACAGTTATTAATGAGCCCTATATGGGAGAGCTATCAATGAGCCCTTTAAGGGAGAGTTTAGGCACTCAGTCACAACAAAATAACAAATGGAAAGTAGGTCTCATGTGCACTGCATATGCATAATTGAGTGATTAAATTGTATTGAATGTGAAGTGTGAAATGTGTAATGCTGTGAATTATGTGTTACGTGATTGGTTGAGCCATCGATGATGGTTACTCATTGAGTTCGCAAAACTCACCTAAAATTTGCAAATATTTTTCAGGATCAGAAAAATACCCCATTAGGAAAACAGGAGTATACCTACAACATTCAAGTGAAGGATAGAGGTCGGAATCAGTTCGCGTCTGCATTCTCATTTCGTTCATTTGTATCATATTGTGTTTTCAGTAATGATTGTATCATGAGTATGTAAATAATTCTGTTCTGAATCATCATTCCAAATTTGGAATGTTAGTAAATGATTTTGAAGTTTAATGAATTATGACTATAAGTCTTCTGTTTTAGTAATGGGCCCATATGGCATTGTAATTCTAATGATTGTATGGCAGTGATTGAAAAAGTTTATGAATGAAACGAGCCCCGAATTGATTATTGATTTTCTGCAAAAGTGTGCATTGTTTAAAAAAAATGTAATAAGTTTTTATTGATTGAGTGTTCTAGCACTCCACCCTCGCGGGGCACGGACTCGGATATCACCCATCGATATAGGGTTCGGGTCTTGCGGGATTGGGGTGCTACAACCTCTTCTTCACATGCCCTTATAGCAGATATGTATGGGAATCTATAATCAACAGATGCCTATGGCTAAACCCAGGAAACACTATCTCAGAGGTGATACAAAAATTCACATATATATATGGGAATCTATAACCAACAGATGCCTATAGCTAAACCCGGGGAACACTATCTCAGAGGTGATACAAAAATTCACAGATATGTATGGGAATCTATAACCAACAGATGCTTATGGCTAAACCTGGGGAACATTATCTCAGAGGTGATACAAAAATTCACAAACCCTACAATTCATCCAGACACTAAAAGACAAATCCGAGTTCTATCCCTAGGTCTCTGTTTATATGGACTATGGAAGCAGAGAAATCTCAGACGGTTTAGAGGAACCAACATGCCTAAAGAGATCCTCACTTCTAAGATCCTCTATGAAATTAAAGAACTCATTCTACTTCGCAATCTCAATTAAACATGCAACATGAACATCCTACATTCACTGAATGTCTAAATAGAAGCTATGGTCGGGAGATATTCACAAGTATAAAAGAGAAGCAGAAAACGCACAACATTGTAAAGAAGCAACTAAGAAATTAAAATACCTAATTGATTGAACCAGTATCGTAGCAACCTCCATACTGCTAAGATACCCTCGCCATCTAACGGAATTCTAGGAGGAGAGAACAACGCCTCTTTTAAGATGAAGAAACCATCTAATGCCCTAATTCGAAAGCTCGCGATACTTTGACTGCGAAGAGAGGATATTTCGATACCACCTAAAGCTACCAAACAAGGATAATGCTTATTACCCTACGCTGTCGTTTGGTTGGATTTTTATGTTCCCACGGTGTCGTCTTACTTTTGCTTTAATTGTTGGAGTAAAATCGTGTATCTCCTTCTCGTAACTTTTGTAAGATTCTTTTTATTTAAAAAAATGAATTAATAAATAAAACTTATAACGTCAATTGGTTGTAATAAATAATTCAAAACAATTCAATAACAAATAATTGATAATATATAGAAAAACTTTTAACATATTTCCACATACTATTATCTCGATTCTTCTCATTGCATAAGAAAACAATGGTATAAACTTGATCATGCTCTCATTTATTCCACAATGTTTTGGTTTTGGTTTGTTCACTCAACGGTGTGCAAGAGCGGGCTTGGAATCAATCTCGTATACACTGCAAACGCCAAGCAAGAAAAAGCAGGCCCAACCCAGAAAACCCAGTGCCCACTCCACAAATGCCCACCTCTCACTATTGCTGGACCCAAGCACCTCGCCGGATTTAGCCCAGCTCCGGCGTACCCTTTGGTTGCGGTCACCGTTGTTGACACGAACACAAGAAGCCCCAAAACTATCCCCACAATAACACAAACGGTGACTCTACCCAATGCCTTCACTTGTCGATGATCAAAAGTCATCAAAACAGAAGCGAAAAGGAACACAAACCCACATATGGTTTCGAGCCAAAGGGCCTGGGCTGTCCCCAGACCTATCACAGTAGGCCCGTCTTGACCTGGTGCAACGACCGTGAGTGTGCATCCTGCGAGAGAAAACGTACTTTCAATGCTGGAGTTCACCACCACTTTCAGAGCTAGAGCACCAAGAATGCCACCGACACATTGAGCCAAAATGTATATGATGGTTCTTGACACCGGAATAAGACCTGTGAGAAAAGCTGCGAAGGTGACTATAGGATTAATATGACCACCTGAGATTGGGTAAGTAGCAATCAATAGGATCGCGATTATGATTGCTGCAAGGCATGACAGGATCAAGTTCGGCATTTTTGTTTCGGTCTGAATTGTTGATATCACAATGGTGTCCAGTGCAAAAACAAGAACTGCTGTGCCTATAACCTCTGCAACAGAAGCTCTCCATATCTGATAAAACAAACATCAGAGAGAAATCGTTTCCTTATCACCCGTAAAGGTTACGTATTGGGAATATATATGTTGACTGATAAAAAAGAACTACAAGTACCGTCAAAGAGAAGAACTCTTCCAAGCCTAGTATACTTCTCACAGTAGAGGAACCCTTCTGCTTTTTTCCTCCAACATTTGTTTCCTCTAACCTGTAATATTAAAGATTATCAATCTAGTTAAATATATAGCTAGCGTTTGACACAACAACACCACACACTCCAACAACTGATAAAGATAAAATAGTTTTTAGATACTTGCACTGGGGTAGAGGCAAAAGGCTGGATTCTGTTTCCGCTATAGACATTTTCTTCATCCCCAACAACACCTACATGAGAAGCCATGTTCCCTGGATCAATGTTATGGTTCTCCTTTTCTCTGACTCCCTCATGTCTGCACCTTTCATTCGCAGTATTTATAGAGGGAAGAGAAGTGAAACATGCACAAGCTGGCAACTGGAGTAGATAACTTATAAATTTCCTTCAACTTCAATAACGGCTACTATAGAGGAACTACATATAATAATAATAATTATTTTATATGTGGTGTGATGAGTAAGCATTAGGTACCAAGTCCATATATAAATTACTCAACAAAGAAGAATTTTATGTTGACACCTCCTCTTTTCCTGGAAGTAACTCGTGCTTCAATTTGCGCAGTTGATCACAGTTCACAAAAGCAAGGATACAAATACGACTTGCATTAATTGCAATCCTTGTACCAACAGATCACCGCCTTCCCTTTAGTTGTGGGATCACAATCATGTTACGTATCCAAAAATATCTGCATAATGTATTTTTAATCCTGCCATTTCTTTTCATTTCCACTTTGGCTTAAATTAAAGAGTATTGAAATATTTTAATGGTATGGAGCATGAGTTTTTTGAACTTGAAATATATAGAGGTCACCGAACGTGATTTCAAAGCATATGTGTAGCATCCTTCAATAGCTGGCTTTTCCTTTAGTTTTTGTTCTCTGGTTCTGATTTAAAGCCCTTACTTGTATCATCCAAATTTAAGGAAAAGTGTTTTACTTATAACTGAAACTTAAGAGTGTTCTCAATTTCAATAGTAGTAATTTGTGGATTCTATTCGAAGGTTGAACCATGTAAGAGTCATTTTGAAGTAACAAGTCACTATGAACTTGAGTTCATCTATTTCACATACTACAACACCACCCTAACATGTTATTTTCCAAAGCTATCTACTTGATCACTTTATTAGACTATAAGAATAAAAAAGTTAAATTATAAAAAGGTTCAATCTAATTAAAAGCTCTCTATTATAATTCTTCAAATCAAGAGCTAAATTTCTTTATGATATGTGTTAAAGATACCAAATCCAGCGAACTTAAAACTTCATTGATATATATATCCATTCTAAGTAAATGTTTGAACGATTGAGTTAAAATTGGTGTATAATTACATTTCCCTCAAAGATCATTTGTCTGTTCTTCACGAAAAGATAATCACGAATGTGGAGATTTGGAGAGATAACTCAGAACGCTTACTAAGATACCGTGTGCACAAAGACAAAGCTGGAGATGTCCACTTATAACTGTGGATTCATATGGGTTATTTATTAGTATCTAACTTTTCTTTAATGAGTTTTAAATGTTATTACCCTCAAAAAGTCACCAAGGCAAAATCCAATAAACTGAAATTTGACATACCGAGAATTCGCTCACACTTAGAGTGAATAGTAGAATAAATGGTTGCTAATTGCCGCAAAAATCGCTATGTTCCAAATGAATGAGCATGAATAGTTATTACTTAAAAGCAATGATAGATTCTGCAAGAAAGAGCGATTGATGACTGATAATGATATTTGTGTATGATTTAGCATTTGTTTAGGCATCTCATGACCGCCCCTGACCAAGCTACTGTATGGACAAACTTAATAGTTGTTTCTTATTCCACCAGTCGGCGTTAACTTAAATCTTTGTTAGTAGTTGTTGATGATCATTTGTGTCTGTTGTGACTTTTTGGGTTATTTTCTTACACTTGGCCAAGAAATTGGGACTATATATTACGCAAACTTTAAGACAATTTATTTGATGGAGTACCAATTTTGTTTTTGATATGTTCAGCTGGTCTATGTCCAAGAGGAAAAATTATAGACTGTCTGATAACCGATAAGAGCAGCAAGAGTCCAGTGTAGAGCTCTTCTGTCCTTACTGACAGATCAAGTGCTGTTTGCTTGTTCTACCCTTTTATATCAATTGTAGTTTTGTGCACAACTATTAAGAAATGAAATGTTTTTTCTCTTCAAACAGTGACGTATGCCAAGCCATTGTCCTGGCGGATGGGAAATTTTGAATAAAGATGAATTTCTTTCCAGCATACAAATAGAGCCTTGTAATTTTCTTTTTCTTATCAATTTATTGAGATATCGTATAAGCTAATCCTATTAGCCGTCAACATGGTAATGTTTATGTGGAATTGCCTTGATGTAGAGATAGAAAGCCCCACAAGCAATAACAGGCCCAACCCAAAACACCCAGTGGCTATTCCACAGATGACCCCCTCTGACAAGGGCTGGGCCAAGACACCTTGCCGGATTCATCCCGACCCCAGCATACCCTTTGCTGGCTGTAACCGTTGTTGAGATGAAGACAAGTAGGCCAACCACGAGCCCGATGATCGAGCAAACGCCGACTCGGCCTAAGGCTTCAGCTTGTCGACGGTCAAAAGCTATCCATATTGACGAGAACAGAAACATAAATGTACAAAAGATCTCCAGCCAAAGAGCCTGGCTTGTGCCTAGTCCAATCTCAATAGGCCCATTTGGACCTGGTGCAATAATGTTGATTGTGCAGCCTCCCAGTGAAAATGTCTGCTCAATGCTGCTGCTTACGACAGCTTTCAGGGCCAGTGCACCAAGTATGGCTCCTACGCATTGAGCCAAGGTATATATGGTGGCTCTTGATAGAGAGATCAAGCCCGTTAACACTGCAGCTATAGTGATAACAGGGTTGATATGGCCACCAGAAATTGGAGATGTGGCCAGGAGGAGAATTGCAACAGTTATGGAGATGAGGGTGGCCATAATAAGGTTAGGTGTCTTGGTCTCAGTCTCATAGGAGGAGATGACTATGGTGTCCATCGCAAAGACAAGGACAGCTGTGCCAAGCAGCTCCGCTACAGATGCTTTCCATGTCTAATAGACCATACATAGAAACTATTCATTAGATACTAGATAGTGTCACGGAAATAATAACTATTCATTAGTTAATTGAGAAACTTATGGTTGCAACTAACTAGTAGTTACGAGGCTTCTGACACTAGTTTACATGTACTTCTTGATTGTTAATTTCTTCTTTTTTTTTAATTCGAGAAAGTAAGCAAACATCACTGTGATACTCGTGATCAGAGCCTTTCTTTTCAAATCTATCTGTTAATCTGATAGCATTTTCAGGAATCTTGGTGTTGACTTGAGAATAAAGTTTATGCAGTTGGCAAGTTTCTCCTCAGGTGAAGGTCTTAACTTGAGACTTTTTTAATTTGCGAACAAGTTGTTGTTAGATGTCAAGAAATAGAGTAATGTTCAAAGTTTTTGTAATGATAAGAATGCACTAACACTGAAAGAAACAAGCTCATCCAACCCCAATAGCCTACTCAGCGTGACGGGGTTTTGCTTGCTTCCTCTGTTGTTAAGTAGTGGCTCGGGCCTGCAAAGAAGAAATCAACATGTACCAACTAGCAGTAGGGTAATGAAACTAAAGGAAAAATGAATCAACTCTCTGCTCTTACGTGGAAGCAAAAGGTTGGACTTTGCTCTGTCCTCCATACCCACTCTCTTCGTCCTGAACAACCACTAAGCTAGGTTCCATCTTGTCTATGGCTTTCTTGGCTAATCTATGGTTGCATAATTACCAATTTATAGAGCCAAAACTGAAATGAAATTAAATTCCTGGAGTTGGCAGGTTGACATATAGTAGTAAAGTAAAGCTCATGGTCCAGCGCTTTTAAGCTCAACTGCACACCTTATCTAAACCAACATTATCGGCTACTACAGAGCCCTGCATTTATTGACTCCACTTGCTCCAATAATATCTGCAGTATATCTAAGTTCTACTCTTTTTTTGCTTCATAAAATAACACAAAAGTAGTCCTTGCCTTGCAACCAAAAGTTTATGACCGTGATTTGAAAATGAAACAAATTTCAATGCACGTACTTATCTGTAGCTGTATTCACTAAAATCTGTGATAGATAACTACACATTGTAACAGCATGATTTCTCATAGCTGAGGCTGCAAAAAGAAAAGGGACAGTACATTATTATATGTTGATTACAGATTAAAAGTCAAAATGATATTAAATGAATGAAAATATTCGCAATATCGATGGTTGGACTTTTCTTTGGTTGCTGGCCACAACCACTAAGCTGCCGCTGAATAAATAACACCAAGGTCAAAAGTAGGCGATGCATGCATGTCAGTCAAATCAGGTTTTAACCATTGGATTATGTCTTTAATCAACATTGGAATCGCCAGTAACTAGCAGTTTAGCTGACAACTTTTGCTTCCATGGTTTTGCATAGCCTCACCTGATGTTATCCGAAGTTGAGAATTTGGTGGTAACTTTTACGATTGGCCCTATAGTTGTTGTCTTGCTTTATTTAAGAAATCTTGGAAATAACGATCAAATGTCTGTCTTTCCCAGAAAGATAAATATAAATAATTGGCAGAGAAGTCGTATCAGTTAGTAGTTATTCACTCTGCATACTTCCTCATTCCTAGCTTTTATCGGTGTCTGACTACGTGTCCCAATACAGATCAGTCCGTCGGCAAGGCCAAACAATGTTTATTGGATTTCTGCTGTTGATTAAACATGTTTTAGCTCTAATGAGACGGTCCACTGTCACAAGGGTCATTACTTGGCCCTTAAAGTTTCAACTGTACGGCTTGGACTGTTATTAACTTGGAAATTCTAATAACAAAAGCATACATCAACACGGCCTGCTTGTGCAATATTGATCTTCGTAAGTGATCGACTATCTTGATAATAAGTTGATAACTTTATCTTCTAGAAGCGCAATTACAATTTGCCCCGTTCCACTCTTCTTGAATAGAAAGTATGAAAAGAACCAGAATTGACCTCTGTGACATAAGTTGTTTGACTTAGTAGAACAGTTCAACAAAGTAGTTTGGCTACGGAAAAATTCGTTGCTAAATGTGAAAAAAACGCATATAAATTTTAGCTACTTTTTTGTCTCATCGTCCCAAAATATTAACAAATTCTCACAGATGAAAATTATAGGTCATATTTTTAAAAATCGTTGCCAATAATTTTTGACTACGCTTGTTTTCCGAAACTAAATACTATCACCTACGTTTTTATAAACAAAGTCAAAAGTTCTTAGTTATATTTTTATAAACATAGCTAAATGTTCTTAGTTACATTTTTTAAAATATGGCCAAATTTTTTTAAAATATAGCTAAAAATATTTGGTTATATTTTTAAAAACGTAAATAAAAAGTTTTGATTACCTCAACTGTCTTTAGCTAAGTTTCATGATACATTGCTAAATATTTTTAGCCACATTTTTTAAAACATAGTCAAATATTTTTAGCTATGTTTTAATAAACTGTTATACAATGCTACAATAATTTATTTGTTACATTTTTAATCCATATTATCGAACGATATATTTTGTATATAATGCATCGATATATTTTTATTGTAAATTTATTATACAAATAAATTATATAAAACATTATTAATTCAAAATAGGAAGCTTTGTATATAAAATGTAAAATATCATTAAATTATACCAACAAAAAGAATATTTTTTGGATACAAGATTTTAATTACAACTCTAACAATTCTTATAGATAAAATAATAAATAAAGAGACCACTTTATAAATTATAAATGCTCAGACTACAAAAAAATTAGAGCATAAGTCGAACGACTACCTATTATTGTCCATGCCGATGAAACTCTAATAATCCAAAAAGCTTATTTAATATAAACTAAAAATATTATGAGTATTGAAACAATAGGTTCTAATTAAAGTAAATATTATATAACTTTACCATTTACGACATAATCACTTTCTGTAATCTGAGAAAAAAATATTACATTTAAATTATAATACGAATAGGAAATGAAAGAAAAAAACATAGGAGATATAATTAACACCCTTAGCTTTTCTCTTCATTTCTATCGTAATTTGGGCCAAGTAAGGTAAATGCTTGAGTTGAATTCTGCATTACTAGCTTATTGCTTTAAGGTTGCCTAAAGATACTCCTATCTATATAAATCAGGGAATTATGTAATATGTGTATTTGAGGTCATCGTAATCCTTATTGATTTAGTGTCATGTTAGGATTTATAATTCCATCTATCTTCAGAATTTTTCACTTTTTTAGTATTGTGTTAAGATTTATAATTCCAATATTGCGATATATCTTAGAGATTCTTATTGATCTACTAGTGTTGTGTAAGGATTTGTAATTCCATTTTCTTTGAAAATTCTTATTGATTTGGATTACCTATGTCTATATACGCAACATCTACTGCTCATCATTAATATATTCTTTTCCAGCGATCAAAGATGGTTTCTTTGAGGAGAAGAAGAATAAAGATGTTAATTGTGGAAGATTTTAAGGGCAAGAGGGAGGACATAGAGAGGAGAGGCAGAGAATTGCTAGATTCTTGGCGAGGTTTTTTGTACTTAATAGAGGTTGCCACCATTGCCACAAAGAAGTTGACCATGGAAGACAACAATGGCGTTGTGACTACTGATATTACTACTTCATCTGATGAGTCCAACTTCAAAGTCATATGTAAAAGGTCTCTGACAACTCGACTTGCCGTATCCATGAATGAAGAGGACTATGTGCTTAATGCCAAAAATGTCTAAACTGCCTCGATAATATAAACGCGTGGAGCAAGAGAAAAGAAATGTTGTTCTTCCAAATCCTCCTTACCGATGAAGAGAAGAATTACTTAACAAGTTGGATGAATGTGAAAAGTTGAAGGCTATAAACGCTAAACTAATCGGACCCAATACAACTAAAAAAACCACCATCATAACTTCAAGAAGTGGAACATCAAGAAATCAAATGGGAGACGTAGCACTTCCTATGTGTTGACGACAAAGTGGAACATCTTGTGGAGAATAATGCTTCAACGTTGAAATTAGGCAATGGCATTCATGGTCACCCAAAAGGGCACCAAACAATCAGAAAATCCCACCATCCAAGAATAAGATCAAGTAATAAGTTGGACAAACCTAGAGAAGAAGAACTCTCGTGTGGACGAAGACGAAGGCGGACAAACATTAGAGACAAAGACAGACCACTAACACAGCTATTGGAATTCGTGGAGGACGACATAAACAAAATCGTTCACTGCTTCGTAATTAGGTTTTTAATATGAATAAAACAACATTATTTTTAGCTACAAAAATGATGTCATTTTTGTAGTTAAAACTATAAAAATGATGTCATTTTCGTAGTTAAAACTATGGACATGACCTTTAGCTACCAAAATTATTTCGTAGCCAAAAGCTTTTAGTTACAAAAATATTTTCTTAACTAAAAGAAGAAAACAAAAGAATGGAGTTTTTAATATAATAGATTATGATTTGGCAAAATTGTAGCCAAAAGTTTACCTTTTAGCTATGATTTTCATATTGTCGCCAAAAGAAAAGTGGCTTGAAGGCTTCTTTATTGAAGAAATTTGCAAGAATCATTGTCAAACCCTTTGGCGATGATTTTGAAAATCTTCATCTAAGGGTGATCCTGCCAAAGGTTGATCCTTTAGTGACAATTTTGAATGTTGATCCTTTGGCGACAATTGTGGGCTGACCTAAAAAAACATAGCCTTGTCAAATCTAAATGCATAAAAAATTCAATTGTCACTATGCTTTAAATATAACGAGAATTACAAACTTCATGTTAACCTATTTGAAAATTTTGTGATATCATATAAAATAGTCAAATCATATATTTTAAAAGTGAAAAATAAAAAGTATAAATCTATCTAATATTAATTAAATTTGAGTTTATAGTTTTATAAATTTTTTAAATGATATTTTTGTTAGATAAATAATGTTAAAATAGATTTTTATGAATATGATATTCAGTCACAAAATGATCAAATGAAAGTTAGTGAATTCATAATACTTGAATATGATGAAGATAAGAAGTGATACCAACAATAAGGGTTTTGAATAAAGAGTTATTTTTGACAAATTTTCAACTGAAAAGGAATAAGAATTAATTATACGTAAGAAATAAAAAGTGTTAAATTTTGCTTAATTTTGGGTTACTAAATTAGCTATGAAAACAATTTTGTAGTTAAAGGCATTTGGCTATGAAAATAGATTTGTAGCTAAATGGAGAACCACCTAATGTTTTTAATTGGAATTATAGGATTTGAGACTTTTAGCTATGAAACTCAGTTTGTAGCTAAAGCTTTTTGCCTACGAAAATATATTTGTAGTCAAAAGAATAAGAACAAAAGAGATTTGTGCATAGATGTTAAGTGCGACTTTTAGCTACAATTTTGAAAAGAATTACTATAAAAGCCCAGACATTCTTCAAATTTTCAATTATAACCTGAACTTTAAAAAGTAGCAATAAAATGCCCAAATTTTTAATTTTTTTCAATTCTACCCCGACATTAGTCTCACTGTTATCTGTGCTGATGTGGCACAACCACGTGTCGACGTCCCTCACTAATCAGATACCTTAGTTGGTCTAGGAGAAGATTGTCTGATTAGTGAAACGATGATAGTAAAACGATGGCATTTCAAATAAAATCAAATGTCCCTCCCTTCTCCCTCCCTTCTCTATTTTCTTCTCTGTCGATCAATACTTAAAACCCTTACTCTGAAATCCCTAATCTGTAACCTAAAATCACCTAAATCGCCTAATGTTTATAAGAGAGCGAATTCGTGCGTTGGTGCTTCTTCTATCCCAAAGTTATTTGCTCCATCAGACCAATAAGCATTCTCTGTGATTTTGTGTGTGGGCATTTCATAAGAGAGTGATTTTGTCGTCAGGGAAAAATTGAAGATTTCGTCGCCGAACTTCTTATGGCGCCGACTTGGGTACAACTGGTCCTCTCTCTATAGTGTTCTTTCCACTCCGATTCGGTTTTTGTATCAAATGGTGTATTGTTGTACTAAGGTTTCAAATCGAATGCACAAAATCCAATTTGTTTTACTAGGGTTTCAAATTGGATTTGTGCTTTCAGAAATTTAACTGGTTCCGAAAGCACAAATCCAATTTATTGTAATAGGGTTTCACATTGGATCTGTGCTTCCAAAAAATTGACTTGTATAGAGTTTCAAATTAGATTATGCTAGGGCACGATTTATTTATTATTGAAAAGGATAATTGACTTGTATATGTATATAACAAATTGAATAGTAAAAACTTTGAATACTCATACACTTGGTTGTTAGTATGAAATGCAAGTCGAATAAAAAAATCAGAGTAACTGAGTGCATGATGGTCGATTCATACTTCGTTTTGTGTTGTATGCAGAATATATACATCTTGGTAATTACTAAAAAATATGACATTACGTAGCCCATAGCCTAACTATTCGATTATATGATACTTCATCCTAATTTGCAAGGAAGAAGCTTCCTCTCTTTCATTTTGCAAATGCAATGGTAGTTAGTTAAAATCTTAATATTGGGGATATTATGCTAACATTTTGGAAATTTAATTCTTTGTTGATGAATTTATGAAAAGAAATCATAGTAGTGTTGCATTTAAGGTAGTAATTAAATATTTGTATGATGATATTGTAACAGAATAACCATTTATGGGCAAAAATAAAGTATATGTAGCTTTCGTTAGGTATGCACCTGGTATATATTTCAACTAGGAAAAGTGTCAAGGTGTTGTTAACGGTTTCAAGGGTGCTATTTATTGTTCTTTTGATAGTGTAGGAGAATCTGAAAGGAAATATTCTCAATGTTGTGAAAAGAAAGCATTATGTTTAACAGTAAAATAACTGTAATATATATTATTTGTTATATGTGATAATTTAATTGGATTCAAATATAATTAAAATTTATATTTCTATATATAATACAAATATTGAATATTAATTACCCCAATTGTAATGCCTTGATGAAGTTACAGATTTCAAATAGTAAGCCTAACATTGGTCAACATTTTTATGAATGCGTTAATACGAAAATAAGTAATTCAATGATTATTTTTGGCAATGCCAATCGTAGTAATTAATGTTAATCAATATTCAAATTGAAGGTCTCTTATAAGTACTTGGTATTTGTGAAATAGATGAAAGTTTGTTTTTGTTATAAAATATGTCAAACAAATTCTGTGCATTGAGATAAAAGTCTTGTTCAGAAAATATATTGTTATTCACAAGAAGTATGTGTAAAAATTTATGTGCATAATGCAAATTTGTCATAAGTCCTAATATTTGTGTTTATATCTTTATTTTGTAGGTCCCATGCGATTTCATAGCTTGGTCATCAGATGTAAGTATAAAAAAATAGAGACATTGTAATAGTTAGAAGAGCAAATGTAGCTATTATGTTTATTGTGACTCTTTTTATCTTTTATTCAATCACTAACCACTTTAATATTCAATTGTAAGCTTTTCATGTTGTTAAGGAAATTGCAATTGTTACAAGGTTTTACATTGTAGAAGTAACTGTAATTATTACAAAATTCCATCTATTAATTATAATTACATTTGTATCATTCATAATTACTTATCCTCTGGTAATTACAATGAAGAGTTATGTTCTATCTTTGACAATTGACCGTTGTTACTTTTTAAAATATGCATATATTAGAGTAATAATGAAAAGTAGGAGACCGAAAGAGCTAAAATTCTTGAATATGAAATATATTTGCAAAAGGAGAAATGTATTGAATTCCATATATAATAAATATATCTAAATGGAAATAATAAAGTCTAATATATGCTCTTATAAACAATGATATGATTGGCATTCAAAGGAAAAAGAATAGTGAAAAAAAGTGGTTGGCAAGGAAAATAGTTTTGAAGAGTAACTAATCGGAAAAAAGACAACAATCATGTATAAGAACAATAAAGTCAATATCATTTTTAAAGAGTAAATTACAGAGTAAGATCAAGGCACTAACATTATTCTACAAACTAAAACAATATCCAAAAATACTAGTTTCTCCGAATGGTTCTAACTTCTAAAGCTCCATATTCAAAATCATGCCTATGTCTTCCAACTTTCTTAGATAAATTGGTGTGCAATCAACTCCAGCTCCAAAGGCTCAATCTAGGGATTTCTGCAGTGCTTGATCACTCACACCATCTTTACATAAATAGTAACTAGTAGAAATTTAGAAGTATGATTCAGCTTAAAAGAGATGTCATCAAGATCACACACATATAAACACAAAGGAACTATCACCTGTTTCAACAAAAGCATACGGATGAAAAGAGCAAGAAAAAATTTTCATCCAAATGTCATATAAAAACTAGACCATAATCATTTAACAACTTACTTCAATAGCCACCGAGGGCTAAAAAAACCAATCAATAAATTAAACCAGCCATGCCTGAAGCAAGACTCTATAAGAAATCAAGAGCATTGAATGATCAACAACAAAAACAATGAATGATTAAATCTTCCTACATTTTTGTTTATAAGTATATATACATAGTTTGGATTTGTCACAGAAGCCATCAAACCTTTTTTTGATTCTGCTATTTGTCTAATGATTTAGGATCAGTACATATATATGTTTAAACTTTAGCAGGCAATCTTCCTTATGCTCTTTTTCATTATTACACATTTTCATATTTCTCACACCAAAATTGGTAGTGAAAGTCTCTAAGGTGTAGTCGACATTTAACTTAATCCAACTTTAAGTCAAGATTAGAAAGAGTTGGATCATTTCTCATTCATTTCTAATGCTAATTGGTTCTTTTTAGAGAGCCTTCTAATGTAAGATGATGAAAGCAAAATAACTATATACCCAAAAAACAAAAACATAGGGAGTAAAAGAACTAACATTGAATTAAGTAATGAAGCAATACTTACCAACTATAAAGATTTCCTAGTAGCAGATCTTTTAGCCATTAGTTTGATCCTTCTCATAGGTTGAGTTGTATTAGCAGGTGTACTTTGGGATGCCTGAGTTACTGTTGCGTTATTATTGGAAGGTAGTAACACTTGACATTGACTCTCACCCATTGACGAAGTATAAACAACCAATTAAGTAAATATTATCATCTCCCTTATAAGTACATATAAGTAGTATAAACATGAATTTAAATGACTTACTGTAAAGTAAGTATTCCCAAAAACTTCCCCAAATGTGACTCCATATCCTTTACGTGCCTACAAAAATAAAAAGAAATATAATGTTATATAAGTTAGAAAACAACTTAAATTTTATACTTAAAGTTAACTAACCATTCTCGTCTCTCTTTGTAATATAGAAGATGCAGTATTTGATCTTGTAGATACTGATTGTGTCGGTCTACTGACTTGATCATTACAAATATTGGATAAAGGGGGTTCAGTAGATACTGATAATTTTGGTGGCCTTCCTCTTTTTCGTTGCATTATACATATTAAAGATAAACATAAAGTTAATAATACTTGATGAATAACAACACATTTATTACACAATTAAAATATCTAGCTTAACAATTTTAGGTTGGCTTGGAGGCTGATTCTTATTTTTGCATCCTCTTATATTGTGGCCAATTTCACGGCCATGATGGCATCCCATAATTACTCTAACGTTGGTCAATTTGTTGGGATTGCAAGGTTCTTCAGTGAGATCCCTTTTTTTTTTTGCCTTTTTCAGTCTTCCAAGCATCTTCTTAATTAGTGGAGAAAATATTGGCTGAAGATTTTTAATCTTTGACCAAAACTTAGGACCACTAATGGGTTCCATAGTAAATTGGTAAGTCTTCAAATAAGAATCACGCTTATAACATTGATTCACGTAAGCATCGATATTCTCCCTCTGATAAGATATACAAGCCACAACAAGTTTACATGAAATCCCGGTTAAATCCAATAGTCTACATTGACAAGTTTGTGCTTACAAGTCAACGATGTATTTGTTCATAAAGATACTGACTTCAAATTTCAAATTCCTATTTGTCCTGAGCATACAATGTTTTGCATCCCAATGTGCTACCTTTATTTTCTTCGTTACTCTAGGACAAATCTCATGTGTGCACTTCATTATCATATCCTTTTTTTCACGTATCCGAGTCATTAAAGAAACTTGAATGCCTTCTAACATACTGATCAAGCTTTTGTACGAGCTTCACAAATGAATCCATTAAATGTCTCTAAAATATTGTTATATACTATTTCACACTTTGGTTTTGTGCTCACAAAGGCCTTCACAAATGTCTCCGGATTCCTACTTTTAAAATTCTCATAAGCCTTCACTAACAAACTCTTCAAGTCCTCCATTACCTCATCAAAATCAACTTGCGTTGTGGAATTCACCGCTTTCTAAAATAAAGTCCTATACGTGTTCCCTTTATGAACACTAGACTATTTTGCATACACATAACAAATACATTTTCTAGTTCAGCTTTTGGAAACAATTTTTTTAATGCTTCCACTAAACCTTGTAAAATAAATAGTTACATAATTAATTAAGTGTTGACAACATAAACAAATGAACATAAGATATATGGATATTTAAAGTTTACCTTCTACTGGTAACTTATGAAATTCTATGAATTTCCACTTATGTGGAGATCTTCTGCAAGAATGCTCAAAAACTAATTTCAAGATTGGTAGTTTTCTCCCTCAACTATAATCTAAAATATAGGAAACATCTGATTGTTTCTGTCACGAACAATAACAGATAATAATGCACCATCAAGGAAAGTCTTCAAAAAACATCCATCTAACCTAATAATCTTCTTGCATTCATCAAGAAAACCATACTTCAAAGCACTGAAACCAACATAAAATCTTTTGAACATTGGTCTCCCAACTTTTTCATCAATATGACATTTAATAATAAACTTTCCATCTTTGTCTGCTTGCATTAACTCATGTCCATAAGACCATAACTTCGCATAATGACCTTCCATTGATCCCTGAAGTATAGTAATTGCTTCCCACTTAGCCCTATAAAATTGAATTTTGGTGACCTTTAGTGCATATTTTGATTGAAGATTATCAATCATTTCACTAATAGGCCAATTGGGGTTCCTCCTGAACTTGTATATGAATTCATTCGCAATCCACTTCCAGCTAGCTTGCTTATTCCTCTACACTTTACTGCAGGTATGAGTGTTTTCGACTCTCTTCACAACAAATGTCTTCCCATTTTCAATCCAACTAGCATACACCCGAAAAGGACTGTGCATCACAAACTGCTTCCATTCGTACACCAGATCTCGCCATTGAAACATTATACCCATTTGTAATTGCATATTTCCTTATACCTTTCCTCAACTGCTTCTTGTCCTAGAACTTCATTCCAATTTCAAACTTAAAATCTGTCATTTCAACTTTTGGATTAAAACTAATGTATTTCTTTTTTGGCATCGATGCTTTATTATCACTATGAACTGGTGATTGAATTTCATCATCACTGTCATCATAATCACTATTTGTACAATGCGAACTTACTTATGCTCTTCTAGTATCATTCGAATGATCACCAACTTTATTGAAATTGTTTTCACTTCCACCAACACTATCGACAACATTGTCGAATTCAAACCTATTTTACGAAGTCTTCGTACACCTCCTCTCATTTTTTCTAGCACTAATATATTCTTCATCATCAGTTCCAAAGAACTCCTCATCAACTAAATCATCACTAGTATCATTATTCTGCATAACAATGAAGTTCTCATCTTGCTCTAATTCAACTTGGAACAACCCCTCATTTTGCTCCAATTCATCATCAAAATTTGAATCCTTACCATCTGTTGCAGGATTTTCATAACCATGATCATAGTATATTTGAACATTCTGACAATTCAATTCCTCCATTTTTTTCAGCATATCCAACATGTCCCTACCATGATTTAAGCCTAGCTTCATTAAGCTTCTAATGGACTCATGTGAAAATTTGTAAAACATGGAGATTACTCTATGTCCTTTATCTTGGAAATCCCTTTTAGAAATAGCATGTTTAGCTCATCAATACCTATATTCTTTTTTCTTTTAATCTTACCCCTAATATATTTATTTTCTTGCCTTTCCAACACTCCACCATAATGAAATTCAAAATTGACTAACATCTGCAAAGGTAAATTGTGTCTAAATACAAAATGATAAATATTACAAGAAGAAAAAAAGAAGTAACAACTAAGATGAGCAACAACTAAGAAGAAAAAAAGAAGAAACAACTAAGATGATTCACTTCTATCCCATTAACTAACAGTACACATAAATAAGTTAGTATAATTGCATCAGAATAATACACCCATATTTTCAGATGCAAGGAGCTTCATAAAAGGCTAGTACTACTTCAGAATAATACAAACTGAAATGTTGGAAGGCACCAGAAACATACCTTTACAAATTTCATGAAATTTTTTCGTAGTACTTCATAACTTAGTTGCCTCACCTACTAAAACGATCATAAATAAGTCATTTTAAGGATGTACTACTTAAAAAAAGAATGTATCCACAACATACAACTAAGAAACTACACTCAAAAAATTGAGACAAACAAAATGGAATGCATTCAGTAATTACCAAATAGAAATCATATTTTCAGTAATTACCAAATGGAATGCAAGTTGAATCAAATGTTAAATATTAGAGCATAAAGCAAACCAAACAGAAAACATACTTTTCAGTAATTACCAAGATGTATATATTATACATACAACACAAAACAAAGCATGAATCGATTATCGTGGATTCAGTTACTCTGATATTTTTATTCGACTTGCATTTCATACTGAAAGCCAATTTCACTATTTAATTTGCTATGTACATATACAAGTCAATCCTCTTTTTTAATAACAAAAAAATCGTACCCTAGCACAATCTAATTTGAAACCCTAATACCCTAGCACAATACAAGTCAATTTTTTAGAAACACAAATCCAATTTGAAACCCTAGTACAACAAATTGGAATTGTGCTTTCAGAACTCTAGCATAATCCAATTTGAAACCCTAGTATAACAACACACCATTTCATATAAAAACTGAATCAGAGTGGAAAGAACAATAGAGAGAGAGGATCAATCGTACCCTAGTCGATACCACAGGATGTCTGATAATGAAATTTTCAATTTTTACCAACGACAAAATCACTCTCTTATGAAGCACCCATGCACGAAATCACAAGAATGCTTGTCTGATGGGGCAAACAACTTTGCGATAAAAGAAGCACCAACGCATGAATTCACTCTCTTATGAACGTTGGGGGATTTGGGGGATTTTAGGTTACAGATCAAGGATTTCAAAGTAAGAGTTTTAAACGTTAATCGACAAATAAAAGACGGAGAAGAGAGGGAGAATGGAGGGACATCTAATTTAAGTTGAAATGACATCATTTTACTAACAAAGCAAAACGACGTCGTTCTTTTAATCAGAAAATCTTCTCCTAAACCAACTAAGGTGTCTGATTAGTGAGGGGTGTCGATAAGTAGCTATGCCATATCAGCACAGATAACGGTGAGACTAACATCAGCTAGAAATTAAAAAATTGAAAATTTTGGCACTTTATTGCCACTTTTTAAAGTTCGAGCTATAATTGAAAATTTGAAAAACGTTTGAGCTTTTTTTAGTAATTAACCCTTTTGAAAAATATAGCCAAAAGTGTAACTTTTAGCTACGATTTTGAAAAACATAGCCAAAGGTGCGACTTAAGCCATGTTTAATTTATTAGTTAATTTTATAATTTTATACTTGAATTCCTAGTTTTTCTTTCTCTCTTAAATCATGACTTAAGCTATGTTTAATTTATCATTTAATTTTTTGATATTATATTTTTTAGGGCTATAATGTAGTTAGATTATGAATACTTAAACTTGCTTAATTTTAATTAAATTGATGTTTTATTACAATTCTATGTTTATTATTTCATTTTACGACTAATGTTTGTGCTTACTTGATCAAGAATTGCATGACTTATGATTCAACTTGAGACTAAAAAGTAATAATTGAAATATCATATTATTGTCATAAGATAGAGATATTTATAAAACTGTATGTACTACTATGAACTTCTTAGCTTAATGAATTTCATAAGTTCATAGTTATAACAGGGAGTAGTCGTTAATTAATTATCGCACTTGGCTACCCAACATTTACCTTGGGCATGATAACTCGTACATAGGAAGTTTGGGGTAGTATAACTGATCAAGGGGTGGTAATCAACTTCCTTTTTTTTCAATTTGAATAGAAATGAAATACTAGATAAGTCAATTGGAATTGATCTTGGTGAAATCGGAAGTCCTAGATTCACTTAATATGACATTTTTATTTTTAATTATTTTTAATTATTCTTTATTCAATTACTTTTTATTATCCAAAATTTTCAATTAAATTAATTTTTGTGATCAATAAATACAATCCTTGTGAGACAACATTCTTTTCATTATTGTATTATTTTTTTGAGATAACATATACTTACAGTAAAAAAAGTTACTATAAACAACATTTAGCTACGATTTTGAAAAACATAGCCAAAAGTGAGACTTTTAGTTATGATTTTGAAAAAATGTAGCCAAAAGCCTACTCTGTTGTAGTGTTGCCTATGTAAAGAAATCAACTTCATATGCCTCTTAGACAATAATGAAAAGTTCTACCAATGCATCACTTTTGCCTATTATTATTAGTATTTAAGGATTATGTGGAGAAATAAGGTGTATTCGACAATAATAGATTTATATGAAAGAATAAATAAATAAAAATTAACAAAAGAATTTTAAAGAAATTTGACTAATTTAGTGTCCATAAGTCTTCAAGACTCAAGAGCAATTGATTTCATTATATTGGTCAATCGAATACTTGAAGATTACATATTTTCTATTTATAAAATAGGTTTACACCATTGTAAACTTTAATCAATACACTTTTACTTAAATAGTTTCTTACTAAACTTAACTTAATTTAATCATAATTTTAACAAGTCAAGAAATCTTTTTAAAGTCTATCATCTATCAAAAACACCTTTTTAGATAAGGCTATCAATCGCTAATATAATATAGGTCACAATTGTGTTCAAGTCATGAATCTCACAATTTTTTTCAAAACATGAAAAGGGTTCTGGTATACCTATATCGCACTCCATAAGTCCTTCTTCTTTGTAGTCTACGATATAATCGCATCATACCATGTCTTCCACAAAAAAACCTTTGACATAACAACATATTAATATGTACCTTCACCTCTAATTTTCAGAATTGAACATTTCGTGGGCTATACCCATGTCTCAGGCCATTGTTTACCTAAAAACTTCTAAGAAAGCACCCATGTTCTTTTTTAAACACTCCAAGACTCACCTATGTATATAAGCATATATAATAATATCTACGTTAGAGGATATACTTTATACATATTAGGTTATAACCATGTCTATCACCCTAAAATATTAATCAAGTCCAAGCGATGCTTTAACATCTCCTTAATAATCGAATTTTTTCAACATGTCAATTGCATTTTTTAAATATAATTCTTTTCTAATTAGTACCCTAAAAAGTAGTTGGATTCTTGTAATTGAAAATAAGGGCATACACGTCTAAATCTTTCCAATCTTATCTACTTGGAGGCCTAAATATCTGCCTCACTTTATTTGTAACTATACCATGTTAATGCTCTGTTAGAGAAGTGATCTAAAGGCAATTACCTTTAGCACTTATTGTACAAATCTTTATGATTAATAAAAGGCATTTTCATTAATTTGATTTTCATGTTCTTTATGAATTGATAATGATCTTAAATCGAATTAATGAAGTCCTTGGTACATGGAAATCATGACGAGATCATGATAATTAGATTCTTATCATGTGTGATTATGTTAGTATCTAAATTATTTATAGTCATAGGGTTAATGAGATAGGACATTATTAATCCGGACAGACTAGCACATGTTATCTCAGAAGCTCTAAGTATGAGTTGTTTAGAGTTAACATGTGGATGCTTACTAAAAGTAGTAAGTATATTGGTGACCTTACATGAGACAATCATATGGATAATTTATTGTAGTGTCAATGATAGTCTCATCATAGAAATGGTGCAAATATCCTTAGACTTAAGGTGCTCAAGGATATTTTGGATATTAATCCTGTACTTTAACTCTATTGCTTGTTGTCTCTTAGCAGTTACTCATAGGGTGGTGATTAGGTACAGCTTGAGGTATTCGAAGGTAATTGAGTAGCCAATAAAAGATTGACCACTCCTGATAGGTGGAGATGATACCCACCGCCTCCTGTGGGGGTTATTACTCAGGAATCTCTGGTCAGTGTGGAAATGTCATGAAGATAATCTTTAGTGACATATCCAATTGAGTGATGAGCCTCAGGGACAAGAATAAACATCACTTGGGCTAGATGTGTCGTAGTCAATCTAGTGAGAGTTGACACTTTAACCATACTCTAAACCAAGTGGGGTATAAAATGGTGAAAGGACGAATTACACGGGAATATTGTCTATAGAAGGGTGGTTCGTAGTCAATCTACTGACTTTCTAATCAATTAGGGGACACGATATATTGCTAGATACCACTTATGACTTGTTTGATTTAAGTGTTAATTCAAGTGGCCAATATAACCAGGGACCTAATGGGTCATATGCATTAGAGATGCGAAGAATGAGTAAAATGGTTTTGGATGAGGATCCAAGATATGAGAGATGCATGACTAAGCTACAAAAAGTCCGGTAGTTTAGTTTCATTTGATTATGAGTCATATGACACATGTGAATCTTGCTTATTAGGTAAGATGACGAAATTACCCTTTAATAAGCAAGATGACAAATTTACCCTTTAAAGAAGGGGTGAATGCTTTCATGCTAAATTAAGTAGGATTAAAAGCCACTTAATTCCCACTAACTCTCCATTGATGTTGGGAGTTAGAGGGAGACCAAAGGGTTCGAAGACACTCCATTTTTGTGCAAAAGTTGTAAGAAAACAAAGTGTCTTTTTGTGAATTGTTCACCATCTTCTAAAATACTCTCTCAAAGAATACACCACAAAGCTAGCAATTTATATGTGCTCTAGTCATTCTTCCTAAGAGCTTTCAGGCTTCGCTATTTGTATGGATATCATTAGAGACATTCTCTTTTTTTCGTTTTGGTTTACAATAACCTGAAGAGGTGAAGACAATGAAGAACGAAGGAGATTGTAAGGTACAAATCTTAAGTTCACGTTTTGTCTTACCACGTCTAATGGCATACGTTTCATTCTATATTTTTTAGGTTTCGTTTTATTTTCTACTGCGTATTCTGATAGTTAATGCATGTGATGCATAATCAAAACCCAATATGCTCTCTTCCTAACATTGTGTTATTTCATGAACTAGAATTTCTAGCCTCTTTAATTTATTTTCCAGGTTATTCTAGTTTTATGTGTACCACCTTTAAAACAATTCTTACATCAATATATGTCACTAACCAAACACTAAATCCTTGAATATTATCATAAGCTTTTGGGCTAAAAAGGCAAAAATAACATTAATGTTCACATTTGAATACAAATAGGACTTTAATGTTTCATAATGTTTAAATTAAATCCCATCGTTTAAAACAATATTCAAGTTGATCATTATGTAGACAAAAAATCTAACAGGTATATATTTGCTTTAGTTTTCTACCACATCATCACGTATACAGCTCAACTCTGTTATACATATTTTATGGTAATTTCCACTCTTTGTTTCCATTCTATGTTTGTATAATTCCACTTTCATTTTGTTCTAGCTCTTGGTCTATACCTATGTTTTATTTGTGTTTGGGTTTATACTAATATGAACAACCAAGGAACTTTGAAATTTTCTCGCTTAATTTTCTAAACAACCTTGCTTGTATTCTTTCCTTGATTGCATTCTTTGTCCTACAAACAATCTTTCAGTATAGAAGATGATTGTCATTTTTCATATACATGGGTATATTTAGAGCTTAAATTTTAACTTTGTAGAAAAACTGTATGCAATTCTTGGTACAGTAGTTAGTTGAAGTTGGGATTTAATTATATTTTATCATTTGTTTGTTATTACTAAAATCGTGATTATTTGTTTTAATTCAAGGATTTCAAAGTGTAGTTATTTCGGAATAAAGAACTTTTAAATTATGAGATAAGCACTTTCAGTTAGGAATTACTAATTTTCTTTAGATTATTATAAAATATGTTGTAATTTCAAGTAATTCCAGTTCTATGAGGATTTCATTCGAAAATGTAACTCTTCCTATGAACAAAATTGGCCTCTAGGTTTAGAATGTGCATTGGAAATAACGCTAAATGAATTGATGTTTCTAAGGAAGTTTTCTCTGGTACTTATACTGTTAATTTGCCATTTGATCAAGTTGATGCATATTTCATTAGTGGAATTTATGCAATATTAAGTGTTATGTATATTACTAGTGTGATTATTGTAGTGACACCTCTTGAACTTATGGAATCATCATCATTTACTAATATAATAATAAGTTCACATGTTAAAAATATTACTTGTTATTGTGGGATAAATGTGCTGCTAAGGACTTTATGGAGTGATACATAATCTCGATCAAGCACTATATTGAAATAAAAACTTTCGGGTTAAGAGATGTAAATTTTTTAAATGGTACGATGACAAATTTATAAAGAAAGACATTGAACTAATTCAAAAATTAAGGAAAGAAATATCAATATTAAAGAAGGCAGTTAAAGCAAGTACTATAAGTACTACTAAAACAAGTAGAACCAAAGAGTTTGAGGTGCAAATGAAATTCATAAAGTAAGACATAAATTTATTAGTAAAAGAGAAAAGAAAATAGTTAAAGTTTATGATAATGAATATAATAATAGGATTTATTTTATTTACGGTACTTGTTATTTTTAACTATATTATGGGAATATGACATTGAGTTACAATGTTAAATATCTAACTTGACTTATATGGAATGTAATGATTATGCACTTGATTGTTATATTATAATGATTTGTCATATCCTCACTTATAAATATTGGGCAACTAATTTATGGATATGAATCCATAAGTGACAAACATAAGAAAAGATGACGCATAACATTAAAATGCAGTTTATATGCAACACCGAATAATCGAAACCAAAAGACATCTATTTTTGGGGTATATTGGATAGTAGTGAAAAATTCAATTGTCATCATAGGGTGAATATTCATGTCATATCGTACGAAACTATTCCACCCTATGTTGATGACTAGCCTCTCAATCCTTGTCCTTACTCCTATGCTTTTTAACAAATCAAAATCAAAATACCTAGGAGGGATTATTCCCCTAATTTTAAAATCATGAAAGCGCGTACCTTCTTCTTCCGAGTAAATCGAGAAAGGAGCCCGATAAGTAGCCGCTAAGTTTGTTTTACCTTCACCTGAGACTTGTTGGCACACTTCATCGACTAGTTTCTGAGCCATCATCTTCTTCGGTGCCATTGTAGAAGAGAAATCTGCAAGAATAGAGAAGAGAGAGTGAATTTTGACCTAGAGAGAGAGAGA
>JANZXP010000196.1:40200307-40221584 GCA_027576715.1 Erythroxylum flavicans
CATTATGTTTCTGAAGTGGCCAAATAAGTGGCCTTATGTTTTTACAGCTGGTACCACATGGGAGGGACCCAACACATATTAGCATCGAACTTTCTGCAGACGAGGTTGCTCTCTTCTGGGGTTTACCATACGTTAATAAGGAATTGCTACAAGTTATTGATGACGAAGCTGGATCAGTCACGACCGATATACTAATAGAAAAGGATTTAAGCATATTCACCTTAACTAATGGATGGGCTATGCCTAGAAAAATATATTTTAGTGGAGAAGAGTGTGCAATGCCTCTCCCAGACACATTTCCTGCACTCCCAAACGGCAGCTCCAGCATAAGACCTCCTCATTACCTTTTCCTCGTCCTGCTATTCTACTTGATCTTTCAGACACTGCTTACCAGGCTTGACGTATAGCTTGAATATATTCCTGTCATCCGGCAAAAAAAATTGCAGCCAAACCATTGTAGCTTTTCATTAGGTACCATTTCCCATCAAAAAATTGTGAGGTATGTGGTGAAGAAATGCTGGAAAAGCTCACGGTTATTCGAAGATATTTTTTCATAATCAGGCGACTTTCCTGAATATTCATGTAAATATATAACTTTGGCCTCTTCTTTCATTTCTGGGATTTGTTCCCCAAGCCACATACTTTTCATTTTCTGCTCGTTTAACTTCCCGTTTTGGTTCAACTACTAGTTTCCTTTCCAGGATACCAAGTTCCAAGTCACCTGCATTTTCCTTGTCCTGAAACAAAATTTCAGGCCAGTTTTGTTCCAAGCAGAGAGTCATCATAACATAACTGATGTTGTAAACCAAAATTTCAATTTTCTGGTCCTGTACACTAAACAGATCAACGAGAATAATTATAAAGATAAAAGAGAGGTGGAGTTTGGAATGTCAGAAGCATTTATAAAAACAGATCACCCGTTTTTATTATTACGTGTCTATTTATCTAATAAATAGCGTTTATAGTTGAATGTTCATAAAATAAGGTAGGCTCACAGTAATGGAAATATGTTATCTAAGAGACATTATTCTTTGCCCAATTTTATGGTGTTTTATTCTGTCCCATGAATCTCAGCCATTTATTTATGTGGGTCAGCAGGATCCGTATAAATAAATAGCTGAGATTCATGGGACAGAATAAAATATCATAAAATTGGACAGAAGATCCAAACTCATTATCTAACCCTCTAGTCAATAAGCTAACTCAATGGTTAGCGTATTGAGATCTGCATAAATAAATAGCTGAAATTTATGGGATAGAATAAGACACTATAAAACTAGACAAAAGATTTAAACTCGTTATCTAACTCTCTAATCAGCAGGCTAACTCAATGATTAGCATATTGCTTTCATACAACTAAAGTTATTGATTTAAACGTAATAATAGGTAGAACTTATTAAATATCATAATCAATTATATCTACTAAATTTTTTTACCTCCCATATTTATTTTATTTTATTGGTCAAATAACTAAAGCATTTCAATCAATCAAAAAATTGCTCATAAGATGTTTACCAAACTAAGTCCGTACTATAAAACACCAATTCTCCC
Source organism: Erythroxylum flavicans (assembly GCA_027576715.1). Classification (NCBI taxonomy): domain Eukaryota; kingdom Viridiplantae; phylum Streptophyta; class Magnoliopsida; order Malpighiales; family Erythroxylaceae; genus Erythroxylum; species Erythroxylum flavicans. The sequence goes on from JANZXP010000196.1 coordinate 40,201,859, forward strand.
AGGTTGATCATGTCTCCACGTATTCGCATTACCATGTTTTCAAACATGTCACCAAAATCAAGTTATAAGTAAAGATATTGGATTCTCTGTCTAATTTTATGGTGTCTTATTCTGTTTTATGTAAAACTTACGCGGAACCTATATAAATAAATGACTGAGATTTAAGAAACAGAATAAAACACCATAAAATTAGACAGAAGATCTAAACTCATAAATAAAGGGTTCTAAATCTACACGTAAAACACATTCTTGCAAACCTGAAATCTCAAATTATGTAAATTTTCCCCTCACAGTTTTCAATAAAATACAATTTGAATTCTAATATTTTGAAATATTCAAATTAAATTATAATATTTTTAAAACATTTAAAAATAAACTTTATATAGATAAAAAATTTGATGAAATTTATTTATATCAGTTAAAAATTATGTCAATATTGATATATCATTTTTATATTTTTTTTAAATAAAAAGTATGCCCCATAATTACATACTTATCTTTTAGATTAATGAAAAAGTAAGTCCTACAGTTTTATGACAGCAGAGCCACTATTTATATATTTTAGACACATAATAATGGGCTCATATTTATATATTTATACAGTAAATTTCACTTTACATATGATAATGAGATTTATTTTTTAATACGTGACGTTTAATTGATAGAGAGTTAATGCCGTTAAATTTTTTATTCATTTAAAGCCTATCTTGAATATTTTAAAAATGTTAAAGTTTAATTTAAACGTTTTGAACATTAAAATCTGTTATATTTTATATTAAAATCTGTTATATTTTATGTTATAAATGTTGAGGTTCAAAATATAGTCTTAACTAGACCTTAAATTTGAAGATCTTCATTACTGAGCAATCTTTCAACGTTGTTTTTTGTAAACCTGAAGCATGAAGATCTCATACCTTATTTTATAAAGGTATTTCTTATCAATTAATTAAATATCATGTCAATAAACTTTTAAAATTAAATAGTATGTAATATTATTTTTAACTAATAAAGAAATTGCTTCTAAATGACTTACGTATAGAAAAAAAAGGCGTTAAATTTTTTATGTAAATAAAAATAGAAAAAATTGAACCAATAGTATTAGTTCTTCTTCATAATTTTAGGAATTTTTTGTCTTAAATTAGCATAATAAAAGTGAAAAAAATGAATAATAAAAGTGAAGTGATAATCATGTTCTTATTTAATCCTTATCGCATAGGGAGATTAAATTCCGATAATATTGATGAACAAGTCAACTTCTAATAATAAGTACAAACTGTTCAAAATTCTAATAAATAAGAAATAAATAAATACGTACAGTGGGACCATAAAACAATGGTTGGCCTGTCCACTCTCCAGAGTCCAGACGTCTCCATTTAAGGTTCTGCTCTAATCCCAAATAGTCTTCTTTGGTCTTCGATTGGTCGAACGGCCAACAACAATCTTCTTCACTTTTTCAGGAAAATTAACGTTTCAACTTCTATCCAGAAACTAACAAACTAAACTAAACATTCAAATAGAGAGAGAACGAGTCAAGTGATCGGCTATGGCTCCTCACGGCGAGAAGGTGGACGTTGCGGGGGAAGCCATGGTTGTTGAAGAGCGCCGTCCAATTTCTTCTGTTCTCATCATTATCGGTATTTTTCTATTCATTCTCTGAGCTTTTGTATAATTCTCTTGGAACTTTTTTATCGAGTGCTTTATGTGATGGTGAGTAACAGCAATGCAAACGGAAGCTGTCCCTGTGGTGAACAAGTTGGAGCTCAAAGAGGAAAATGATTCTGTGTAACTTTCATTTCTTCAAAGCTTTGTTGTGTTGTTTGTTTTTCGATTTTGATGAGGATCTTGTTACTGTGTTTTGATCAGTAATGATATTTTGTCTGTTTGATTTTAGTTTAGGATTTAGGAGATATCTATTGTTTTTTGTAGTTTATTTCAATAATTAGAAGAAAATAACTCTTTACTGCTTTAATTGGTCACTTAGAGATTTGTGTGGTATTATCCGTCTTCTTTTTTTTTCTTTATTTTCGGCTTATTAATGGGGTGTGTGTATTTGTCCTGGTCTTTTGCTTTATAGTGTTAATTGGCAAATTGATGCTGAGCAGTACAGTTTGTGAATGTTGGTGTTATTATGTTTTCAACATGAGTTGCATATTTGAAGTTTGTGGTCATAAGATATGCCTAAGCATGGTGGTGCAGGTTTCCGAGTGGGGTCCCTTGGGTCCGATATCATGGTACCTTTAAAGAGCTTCAGATTAATCTAGTCTGGCCCGGAAAAGATCCCACTTTGGGTAATTTTTTGGATTTTGCCAGCTTCCTGTTTAAGAATGATTTTTCAAGCACTCTTCTGATGCATCTGCTGATATACTTCCCAGTTTCTAGTACAGTTCATAGGTTCTCATTACTTGCCTTATTGGAAGAGGTTACTCTTTTATTCTTGGTTCCCAGTGGTTCTATCTTGCAATCTTTCTTCAGATTATCTTCTTTTCAGGGGTTGACAGTGTTGGCACCGTTTCTGCATCTCTTGTGACTTATGCTGCTATCCAAGCACTAAGGCCAGATTTAATTATCAATGCTGGCACCGCTGGTGGCTTTAAGGTGCATTCTTCTTCGTTATTATTTTATTTCTTTGTGCTTATATACTGTTGATCGTGTGTTTTCATCAAATTTTCCAAATTTATAGTGTGCCAGTTGGCAAGTGGATCATCGTTTCTTAGTTGTTCCAAGGTCTATCCCTGTGATGTACCTTGTTAACTCTCTTTCCTGCTTTTATTTTTGGAACAGTTACTTGTAGTGAAATGAGTAATTAAGGTGTAGGGTTAGTGATATCTTCAGCGTAATACTGCATTTTATTTTGCTCTCATACTAATATCGAGACACTTACAGGCCAAAGGTTCATCCATTGGTGATGTTTATCTTGTGTCTCATGTTGCTTTTCATGACAGAAGAATCCCTATCCCGGTAAGTATTGCTTACTTTCGATAGTTGCTTCCTATTATGTTAATGAGGCAAGGGAAATTTAGCCATTGTTTTCTTGTTCTGATCCACAGAGATTGGTTGCCTTGAAGTATGCCCAAAACTTGGCAACCAAGTCATCTGCTATTTTTTTTCTCTTCTTTTACCCAAAATAAAAAGATTTTAGACCAATACATCGGGAAACCCACATAACTTGGTTTTATATCTAGTTACTTGGAGCATAAATCTCAAGAAAAACTAAAAATAGACATAAATACTCTAATTCATGAATGACGTTGGATTTATCAGTTTCTTTTATCAGATTTTATTGGCATTCAGTGCATATTTAATCTCCTCCTTGACTTGTTCTAGGTTTTTGATCTTTATGGAGTTGGTTTGAGGGAAGCCTTATCAACACCTAATTTATTGAAAGAGCTTAATCTAAAGGTTGCTGCTATCAAGTTCCTCTGGCTCAATACTTTTCAAAACTCACGGATGCCTTCAAGGGTTTAATACCATTATATATTTATATATGTATTTCAGCTTGGGAAGTTGTCCACTGGAGACTCGCTTGATATGTCCCCTCAGGATGAATCATCAATAATTGCAAATGATGCTACTGTTAAGGATATGGAGGTTAACATTAATGCTCTTATATTGGCATCATTACTCTTACTATGTTTCTTAGACTTTGCACGATATACCAAGTCAGTTTGCTAGAAATTTTGGTTTCAGGGAGCAGCTGTTGCTTATGTAGCTGATCTCTTGAAAGTCCCTGTTGTATTTGTAAAGGCTGTGACTGATGTAATCGATGGTGACAAACCAACTGCGGAGGAATTTTTGCAGAATTTGGCTGCGGTGACTGCAACACTCGACCAGGCAGTTGCCCAAGTAGTTGATTTTATCCGTGGAAAGTCTCTGCCCGAACTTTGAAATGATTGATTTACACTGGACGATTATTTGGAGACATATGAGAAGTGTAATGAGAACCAGCATAACATATTTGATTGTTACAAGAATTTTGATATTTAGTGTAAAGCTTCTGTAGTAATAATTTGCAGTTGTTTGGGGTAAGCAGCGATGGAAACCTTACGATTGAACTGTCTGTTTTATCGCAAATTATGAATGCATAGTATGCATCTCTAGCTGATGGTATCACACGTTTTGCTTAATCGTTTTTAACTGGCTGTTTTAATGATGAGCTGAGTTGGGGACTCTTCATGCCACCATAATAGGATCTGCTATGGTTGGCCCTTGTTATTTATAATATTGAGTTACGTGAGCTGGCCCTTAGCCACATAAATCCTTGCAAACAATGCTCTTGAACTGTCTAGCCTTAGCCTTAATCTGGGAACGTTTATTCAATAATATCCTGGAAAAGAATCAAAGAAGATCTCGGACGAAGATTCTGATTCTGTGTTAGAATAGAGATGTTGAGGTCTGACTTGAGTTAAAACAAAGGCGTTCATCATATCTTGCCATCCTTACGTTCGAAATCAGGTTGTAGTAGTACGCTGTCCTTTTCATGTTGGAGACTTCCTTTACAATGTGCAGAATCAACAAGCAACCAATCGCCTACCAACATCTTTAAACATTTCCTCCATGGGAACCTTGCTTCTCAACTACACAGCCTTTACCATAATATAAGAATCGCCACGCTTATGGTTCTTCAAACAAGAAATAAATTTACTGTTAACCTACTATTATCTTATTATTTCTTCTAAGACATGGCTTGCAGTTGTATATATGTGATCTTAGCTCTTCTGCATTTGCTTTACTACAAAGTGAAAGTATCCCAAGAATTATTATCACCTTATCTGTATTGTTAGACAAGCATCAAGCATGGGCAGCGAAGAGACTGTACAGGGAGGTTTTGTAAAAATGGCCAACCCTGGCAAAGCTACAATTCTGGCCCTTGGCAAGGCGTTTCCTCACCAGCTCGTCATGCAAGAGTTTCTGGTTGATGGGTACTTCAAGAACACCAATTGCGATGATCCTGATCTTAAAAGGAAACTAACTCGACTCTGTAATATTCCCAACTTACTCTCTCATTTACTTTCATCCATATACATATGAATGTTAGATACTATTTGTATACTGAGATTTTTTCTCTGAATCATTAAACAGGCCAGACAACAACTGTCAAAACAAGGTATGTGGTTATGTCAGAAGAGATACTGAAACAGTATCCTGAACTTGCCACTGAAGGCCAACCGACTTTGAAGCAACGACTGGATATCTGTAATGATGCCGTAACACAGATGGCAATTGAAGCTTCACAAGTATGCATCAGGAACTGGGGCAGGCCTCTAACAGATATAACCCACTTAGTCTACGTCTCCTCGAGTGAAGCTAGACTACCAGGTGGTGACCTTTATCTAGCAAGGGGTCTAGGACTAAGCCCCCAAACTCGTCGTGTTATGCTTTACTTCATGGGCTGCTCTGGAGGTGTGGCTGGTCTTCGTGTTGCAAAGGATATTGCCGAGAACAATCCTGGAAGTAGAGTCTTGCTGGCTACTTCAGAAACTACCATTATTGGGTTCAAGCCACCAAGTGCAGATAGACCATATGATCTAGTTGGTGTGGCACTCTTTGGGGATGGTGCTGGAGCTATGATTATAGGCACAGAACCAGTTTCAGGCAGGGAAAAGCCTCTCTTCGAGCTTCACACAGCAATACAGAATTTCTTGCCAGAAACTCAGGGAACTATTGATGGCAGGCTCACAGAAGAGGGTATCAGCTTTAAGCTAGCAAGAGAGCTTCCTCAGATAATTGAAGATAACATTGAAGATTTTTGCCAGAAGTTGATGGGAGTTGCCGACCTATATGAAAAAGATTATAACAAGATATTCTGGGCAGTCCATCCAGGAGGACCAGCAATCTTGAACCGGATAGAAAAGCGACTAGATTTAATGCCAGAGAAACTGAATGCTAGTAGACGAGCTCTTATGGACTATGGCAATGCTAGTAGCAACACCATTGTGTATGTGTTAGATTACATTATTGAAGAAAGCTTCAAGACCAAGGAGAATAACGAAGATACAGAGTGGGGGCTGATACTGGCTTTTGGACCTGGGGTCACTTTGGAGGGAATTCTTGCAAGGAACCTCACTCTCTGAAAACCAAGTCTCTGTTTCTTTCCAATAACTCGGACTTTTTTAAGGTCATCGTAGCAAAACAAGCTAGTACATTCTATGGCTGAAAATTTTGCTTACCGCATGTCTCCTGGTAATCACCTTCATACTAGACCAAGTAATTGTGATCACCACCAACCTTCAATTTCTTGAGTAACCCGCTTGGTGCAAATGAGATTATCTGCTTAAAGCATAATATTGAACTTATTACTACTTGCGGGCTAAAAAGAAGACTTTATGGCATTCACCAACAGGCTTTTGTAAGTTCGACCTTTACCAAAGTCGAGTCATCCATGTAAACTTCAGTGCGGGAAGCCGATACCCAGCAGCAATTGCACACTTAACGGCACATATTATTACCAAAAGAGTTTTTTGGAAAATTCTCTTAGACCAGAAATTAAAGCAGGTTGTATATAATAATGACTAATAAGTTATCTAGATAGATCCACCTTTGGTAAGGAGCCATCCGTGATAACCAGTAACAGAGACCACAAGTTTTGAGAAACTTTGTCTACATTGTAAAGACAATATTAGCATTTGGATGACATAAGTTATGTCAGGCCTCAAACTATATTCCAAGTACATCCACTAAAGTTTTCAATATTCCCAGCTCTACAAGCAAACCCTCTTGTCATGACCGCAACACAGAACTGAATCCGGCACAGAAAGAGAACTTAAGAACATTGTGTAAGATAATTTCATGGTAGCATTGCTCAGGAACCACACTAGAAGAGACTTCTGTGTTACACCACTCCAGATGGTAGACGAAGAACAAGCTGTCCTCCAAACACACTGCAAAACCGACAATCACAGTAAGCTTTGACTAGTGATAAAAAAGGTGTAAACTAGCTTTCTTTGTGCCGTTTTGGTGCGACATGATGTCTGCCAATAAACAAACCTTTTGACATAATAATAACAGAAATCGGCTAGGATGAAAGTCTGAACAATTTCCGAGATAAGAACCATAGAAGGCCACAATCCATAGCCCAAAGCAACCAGCAAATGTCCACGGGTATCTAAAACCTGTTCAACAACATATAAACTGTGCATTCATAGAATGTTGTGACCGTAATCATTTTGTTCAACCATAAAACCAGGGAAATGCTTTGTGTCAGAAAGAGGAGCAAAATGCCGCATATAGATAATCTTATAATGGCATAACATCATGTTAAGAACACACTGAACCTAACCACTACACGGCAAAATCTTTGTAAATGTTCACAACAATGACATAACTAGTTCTAAAACTTTTCAAAATTTTTAAATAAAATCCTAAAACTTTATATTTTATATCTTTTTGAGTCCTAAACCATGTATATTCATCTCAAAACAGTACTAAATATCCTGTAGAGACGGAAACCCCTTGAAACTTTTCAATCCAAAACTTTATTATTATGATTTTCATACATAAGTTCTACAGATCTTCAACTCATGCTTTGGTGTAGGCTTAAGCTAAAGTTCTTTATTATATTAATCAGTTATGATAGTAAGGAACTTATTCTATACATGCAATCTAGATATTCAAGAAAAATAATTTGTATGTGTAAAACTTTCCTTAAGAACTCAATTGTAACCTTTTAAAATGTTTTATGACAACTGAAAAATAAAAAGAAAAAAATGACAATTAAAAAATTGTAGGAAGTTTTAGGAGTTGCGTTATGGGTATAACTAATTGTTTAATACATTGATGTGTGTGAATATTGATTAATAAATGAAGCATGTCTGTGAAGAAAGTGGATTCACGACATGAATGCTTATATACGTCATGCGTCATCAGTAAACTCGTACAAGCAATTTGTTACACACAAACATAGAAACTCTCGCACATAATCAGACATGATAGCGTAGCTAGCATGACAAGATAACAAAACAGTGCATTAATAGAAGTACTAAACAGAAAAAGGCTGTAGCAATCTCATTGATAACTCCTACTTTTTGTACCACAAATCCCTATTGTAGCAGGAATTTAAATGCAAAAGCTACAAAGATGCTTAAATCAAAACAATAAAGATCCTATCTCAACATTTTCAGCAGTCAGACTTGCATGATAAAATTCAACTATGCCAGAAAACCAATGTAAACTCAAGTTAAACCAAAGATATGGAGAAACAAGAACAAACCTGGAGAACCCAGTGAGCACAGCTCAAGAACCTTGCAACACCCAATGCAAATACATAATGAGCAGTGAATGGCTCAACAATCTGAAAGCACCCAAGGGACAATTAGTTCCAATATTCAACAAGTTCCTGAACTGGTGTATCTTCCATTATGTGAGATCATACCTTTGTATTCTGCATAACCCGCAACTGGGGTAGTACAGAAACAGCTTCCAAGTAGACACAGAATGCCCATGAGATCCTGTTCAATAGGTTATGAGAAGTTGATGGGTGAATCAATAAAGCCAAAACAGCACAAGGTACCACCTACAAATAAAACAGTAAGTATATGGTCAGAGACATGAAGATTAAAGTAATGGCCCTCCATAACAGATAAACCATAGATCCTATGATTGGCATTAACAAGACCACAGTACTGATAATAGACTAGGAAAAACTTGAACAACATAAACAAACTATGTAATAGGATGACGTAAATGAACCATGAATAGTAGAAACAAAGGATAAAAGGGCCAGCTACAATGGAAGAAATCTACTTTGAAAATCATGGTCAGACAAATTGTAATCTTAATCACCACAACACCCATAATCTAACGATAAAATGAGCAGCCTGATTTCCATCCTATAACCAAAGCATTCGTCAGGACCAAAATGCAAACCAGAACTGGCAAAGTAAATTTCGTGAGAAATTTCCAACACCTCAATGAATGTATTTGAGTTCATAACTAGATACATACCACATAATATATTGCAAAATTATCTTTGTCCTCCATGTAACTAGATCTTAGCTTGAAACGGATCATATAAATAACCCACAATGTTGTTGCCAATGTAGCTAAGTCCAGTATTGTGTGTATGTCATATTCCATTACGAAGCTGCAGTATAACCTGACAGCTAAAAAAATTGCTGTCAGCTCCTGAGATTTTAGTGATAGTCCTGCAAGTCAATCAAATGAATGTTAAAAGTGTTCCAAACAAAAACCCACTAAAATGAGCCAAAATAAAACGGATATAAATAAATTATTTTAGACATTACATATGGATTCCTTGCACAATTGAAATATAAAACCTTCTACAATTTACTTGGAGGTAACCAAAGAAGTGCCACCACTAATGTTAACAGAATTATAAAACAAAACCAATACATAACCAATAAAACAACAGTTTGCCTGTGAAAATCCTCTCCTCGCACATTTGCCACTTTTGGATTCAGTGTATGTACTATGCAAAGAAGACAAGCGGATATAACAGAGGGCACATCATACAAACATCCAGCTCAAAATCGTTCGAGATCTTCATAATTCCCGTAGCTTTGTTTTTTTCTTTTTTCAATTTCCAGTCGAGGCAATCCTTTTCTCTTAATTTTACAATAGCAAGCAGAAAGAATTCGAAGTGTTGTTTGGGAAAAGGTCAAATATTTTTGCGTATTAGGTCCTTAATCTTCAGCTTCAACTTAAACATTTCAGATTGGAAATCTTTTCATGAAAAAACAAAGATTATAACAAAAAGTGAGGGGAAACTCATGAGACTCCTATTTGCAAGAGTTAAGATTGAGATACGGAAACGGAAATTTTCATCTTTCCTAACAAACCCAAACAAGCAAACTGATCCTACAAAACATCCCTATATCCTTAGAGACCAGAGCTTCCAAAAAGAAACCAAAAAGCACCCTAAAAAACCTCCAAATCTCCCTCTTCTCCTGACAAATCACCAAATAAAAAGCTAATCATTCGTGCCACAGAAACGGCCAAGGAAAAAAAGCTTCCTTTACAACAATTATGATTACCAGCACAAGTTTTCTCCTTCATGAGCTTGTAGATAAGGACGGATATTCCAATAGAGTGAACAGCCTCGGCAGCTACGAAGAGGTTGTCGTGGTCATGAACTATGAACCTGAGGAGGACCAGGGTCGCCATACCCGCCACCACCGCCAAAAAGGCCTTGACTTTCGGTGGCTGTCGTCGGACCCATGTCGTGACTGCGTGGATCGGTTTCTTTGGTGCCCTCATCGGTAAGTCAAACGGGCACTTCAGTGAATGGCTTCCGGATGGTGGTTCGTTGGTAAATAAAGGGACTTTGAGAATACGAAAAAGAGGGAAGGGAAAAGAAGCGAAGAAGAAGACCAAGAAGAAAAAGGGAGACCAGTAACTCTTATTTGGTGGAAAAATCTTATTTAAGATATTATCGGAAAAGACTTGCTCCGATTTTCCGTGCGTTTCAGAAACCAGATTTGGGGTTATTACTGAGTAGTGAGTATATTTTCCAATAAAAATATCTAATTAAATAGTGGATTAGATATTGTATAAAAGATTATATTCATACTAAAAATATGGAGATAATATAACTTTATAATTAGATCTTGTTGCAAACAATTCCAACTTGATCCAATTTTTGCCATCTTTATCCTTCATGGCATATATATTAACTACGTGATTTACCACTACGTTGCATTAAGTTTCACGGTTTAATAGCAAGTGAATTCCAAAAACTCCACTGATACTCAAATTTGACAATATCTTTATGGATTTGTGTACGTTTCAAGTGCTTAAAATAAATCGACTTCACTTATTTGTTTCAATAAAAACATCAAATTCCCCCCAAAAAGGGTCGAGGTCCTGTGAAGAATAGATTCGCGTTTTTTGTGGCTTGCTCACCATACTTGGGCGCAAGCAAGCACAGCAATAAACCCAGAATAGTTTCCTTTCAGGCACTATAGGCTTCTTATAAACAGTAAGAAGAATGATCTTGGATCAATCTTGAAAGAAAGACGATTATAATAAGTTGTAACACACAACTTCAAATAATTCCACTGCCTAAGTGCAAACTGAATAAGAAATTCGAAAGCAAAATACCGTCTACACCTTATTCTGACATTTAATGATATTAGAAGTCGAATAATATCAAACGTCTTGCCCTGCACATACAGCAATTCAACCTCTGTTATCACTCCAATTCATTGTAATCTTTAGTCCCAAAGTTCTTGCACCACAATTGTGAGGGAATTGGGCGAATTGGGGGATGTGGCCTTTGCTGCAAGAAATAAAGTCCTCTTTCCCATCAATTCTGATTGTAAGATGCTCCAGGATAACATATGCAATAATCTTATGAGCAGAGCAGTTCACACTGGCTAGAATAATATTTCATCAGCTCAGCCTAAACAGCATTAGTACATCTGAAAACAATAGGCATTTCATTTCAAGCAACTTCGGAGCCCAAAAAAATTCACTGACAAATGAAAGGAATAAAATAGTGAAGCATCTAATAGGGTAAATTGTTTTAAAAATCCAAAACTTTCCGCATATTCTTCAATAATAGCCCATCTTATCTTTTGTCAATTAAATACCAAAACTAAGCATTTGAGTAAAAGATGCCCTGAATTCAAATTCTTTTTATTCCCCTTTTTGATTCTTGTTATTTGGTATGCCAAGTCACTTAATTCATACCAGCCTTTAATCCAGAGTTAACGATTAAAAGTTGACGATTGAAACAAAAGAAGAGGCTCACGAATTGTTGAAAAGGAAATAGGTTGGGTTGCAACAAGTGCTATGTGAGAGATCTAAGGCTCTAGACAAGATGGCTGGGAGCTGCTATCGGTTGTTATTCTACACATTCAGGAGTTTGAAATTTAAAATGATTAAGGAATTTGAAAGAAAGGGCTAAGGATTTCTGAATGAGATGGATTTGAATACTTGTTTTACAATAAGGTCAGGATGGTCATTCACAAAATTAGCTCATACATGTGTACCAACTAATGTCATGGAGCATGTGAGATCCCTTTGGTTAACAGAAAGAATAAACTGAGTTTCAATTCCACCTCTTTTTATACAAAAGCCAGTTTCTGGTATAGGTTGAGGCCTTTTATAAAATTAACCCTGCGAAATGAATTAAATAGGTTGTGAATCTATGACCAGTAACTTAATTCTCCGGCATCAGAACACCTAAAAAGCACAAGAACATTCTGCGGATCCAGAATAGATCATATGTTAAACCGCAGACAAAATCAAATCAAACTCTAAAGTCAACATAAACAGGAAGTAAACTCATACTTGAACTGAAAAAGATTAAAATGTATGAATCAAAATTATGCACCTTTCCAATGTACTTCGAGGATAAGATTTTAACAGTAATTGTCTACTAGAGCCCTATAATTGGAAAAAGGAAATAGCACCCCAACAAGGCTAACATTGCTAAAACCTAGAAGAGAAATATTAACAATGAGTAAGAGGTTAAATTCTCAACACCCAATTACTAATATTCCACAATAAACTCCCCCAATTAGGAAAAAGCACAAAACTTCACTAAGATCCAATCTTTCCCAAAAATAAAATCATCATCGTCAACAACAGCAACGACGACAACAACAACAATCTATAAACTTTATTTTTTCAACTTTAGTCATTAAACCTACTCCAAATAAGTTAAATATGGGGATCGAGGAGAGGGGAGAGAGGAGAGAGACCTCGAGCTCGGCGGATTTTATGGCGATGGGAATGCAGATGAGAAAAACGCCGGCGAGGGCGAGGGCAGTGTTCCGGCGCCAGTGCTTGGGGCGGCAGTTGGGGCCGCCGGTCATGCTCCACACCTTCGTCCTAAAATCGCCCCCGTGGGCTCCTCCTTCGGCGCCGTGTCCATGCTCTGCTCCTCCTCCCATCTTCGATTCGATACTCTTTCACAGTCTTTCCTCACTTCTATGCTTTCTATTGCTCTCCACTGTTGCCATCTGCCCATTTCTATTTAACTAAAAGAATTGGATTGGATCAACAAGTGCACCAAAACGCAGCGTTTCAATGGTTGAGGGTACTTTCGTCATTTCATCAACTCTTCTTTTGTTCTATTGTGACCCTTGTTTTTCATTGGACCTGTTGTTTTTCTTCCTCAAATCAATCAAGTTATCTATTTCTAAATATATTTGAGTCTTTAAAATCATAGCTTTTTTGGGAGAGTTGTATTGATTTTTTATTTTTTTTTACATGTGCTCTCATTTAATTTAAATCCACATTGATTAGCAAAATCCATTCCCAGGTCTACTTGGAGTTGGAGGAGAACTTGGTATAAACTTATTAAAGAAATAGTAATGGCAAGTGCTACAGAAAAACTGGAAAAAGTTAAGAAGCTGAACTGCAATGCATGGTTAAATCACAAATGCCTAAAAAAGTGAGGTACCAAAATGTTAGAAAGTCCAAGAATTAGATCTTTTCATGAGGGGCTTCATTTGTTTGTCTTCCTCCAATGCCACCATTCCCAGATGAGAAGGGTCTTCCAGCATCATTTTTGCCACCAAATAACCTGCGACAGACCATGTCTGGTTCTTCCGCGCTTGCTTCCCAATGTATCGGCCAAGCTTCCCGTCATAGTATTCAGGCCAACTGTCTTTCATCAATCTCATTTCAGCTACTTCAATGGCTCGCCTCGCAATCTGTGGTCGGCCAGTTTTTATGCATGCAGCCGTGAGAAGCCATAACAGCACTGCAAGGGATTTGGCAATTGCCATTTTGTATTTAGATTACAGGAATATAAATTAGATTGATTATGGCTTCAAAGAGTAATGGGTTATAATATCAAACAAAATAAGCAACTGTCCTCAGATCCTCAGTTCACTTCCACAACTAATAGAACTAAGAAACACTTATATTTGATAGAATGAAAACCCTCGTACTTTGTGGCAATAGAATAGTAAAAGTGATAAGTGTTAGCTTGCAAGATCTGCCAAAATGCATTAAAATAAAGTTTGAAGGTTCAATTAATGGCAAAAAAGAATAATGTAGAATCACTTGATCACTTCCTTCTAGTCAAGAATAAAGCTTTTCAAAGTACAACAGCATATTGAATGGGATCCCGAACGCCAAGGACAAATGTGTTGAGAGTCATACCTGGCCAGGACCCTGCATTGTGATAGCTCCATCTAGTATTTTTGGGATCACATCCTGTGACAATTCTCCACTCATGGCTCTCAATGGCTGGAAAACATACCTTGAGTGGCATTTCTCCAACTAACTCTTCCCACCTTGATTCTATAAGATCCATGATTGCAGTGGATTGTTCAGGGGTCGCCAAGGATGACAGAATAGCAATGCAGTTACCCAAGGCAAACCACCGGAAGTCCATTCTTGCAGGACTAACATTCCCGATAAAGTAACCACCATGAGTTGGCATAAAATCAAAAATCCACTCCGGAAGAGAGTCAGGTATTACATTGAATTTGTTTACAGCAGTATGCGAGTATTCCTCTGTTTTATAGCGATATATATCATTTAGTTGCTTCAAATCAATCCAATAATAACCCCGCACGTGATAGCTCAATGCATGAAGGCGTTTCACAATTCTTTCTACAAACTCCTTCCCCTCGTCATCTTGTTTCAACAAAAGCAATGCACATCTTAAAGCCATGAAGAAAAGTGCCTGAATTTCAATTGAATACCCATAGACACCCTGATAAGATGTTTAACTGAAATTAGACACAGTTCAAAAATATTAAAAGAAGAAAAAAAATACAACCTAAATGAAACTTGAAATAGAGGAAAACATGTATTTTGCGTGTGAAAACTGGTTACTTCAAAAGATGAGGGAAAAGTGTGCCATGATATGATAAGTATAAAGTTGCCGGTTAAGTCATGAAGAGTTCAAAAGAAGGACGGGATTGAACATGAATTGGCCAAGGAATGAATCCAATGAACTGAAACCCCATTAATTGTAATCCTAGCTACATATCTGTTTCTACCTGTTCAAAAAGAAAAAAAATTTATATAACATTCTATTAGATACCACCCTCCTGATGAAACACAGTCTGCATTCACTAGTTTAAACAGTTCAACTTGAAACCCAAAAACCTTCCTCTGATCAAAATGTGAAAAAGAAGACATGAATCTGCAAAGAAACAATGGATGCCCCACATCCAAAAGTAAATTTAGCATGAAATTCACATTATGAACTAGTTTGTGCTACAAGGGTAGATTATCTTCATTAATGAAAAACCAACTTAAACAATGAAAACTTACCATTCTCCTATCAATCATGCAGCATCCATCAGCACAAAGAAGAGTAGGAAATGTGTCAAAACCCTCTGACAAGCATAGACTCAATATCAGTCGCATACCCTTCTGACATTCTGGGCGCTCAGCCAATGATATGTCACCTGTAGACTTGGTGTATGCCCGAAGCAATATAATCCACCAGAATCCAGAGTCAACAGGTGCCACTCTTCCTATTGCACTTTCCCCAAAATCTGCTATCAAGGTCTCACTGTTCCTGACTGGATCATGAAGAACTTTAAAACTGGCAGGCATTACTCCTTCTCCTAGGTGGAACCTGTCAATCTTTTTCTCCCAAGATTGAAGTCGAAGAGTTTTCAATATGAAATTTTTTACAATCTCAGGTTCTCCATTCATCAGAAATGCCAGTGCGCTAGGCACAAAGTCCCTCACAAACACCTGCAAACGAAGATATTACGTCCACTTTGCAGCTTCAAAACAGTTGAAACTGAGGCCAATCACATGTATGAGAGTTACAAAGTTACGCTTTGTTAACAATAAGAGGAACACTACAGATGCTCGATTAAGGACCAATGAAGTTACTAAATTGAAACCAAACTTCTTTATAACAGCTTATCATAACTTGTAGCATAAATACCTGATCATAATTTAGTTTTTCATCAGAATTGTCTAACGCTGCAATGGTTCCGACAGGTTGACCACGAAAATGGACTAATGACCGCCTCAACGCATCCCAAGCTTCGGCCACCATCGGGTAAGTCTCAAAACCAGTCTGTGACATGGGGGAAGTAAATCCTGATCTTCTACTTGGTGAGTAAACAAAATCAGCATGGTCAATCACTCGAGAAGAGTTGTCAGCTCTGGACGAGAAGCGAGGAGACATCACGACGCCCAACTCAGACAGCGACCTTTCGTCGCATGATCTCTGTCTATCCATATTCAAAGCCCTTGGCCTCTCTAACAACTCGGAGAAAACAAGTTCTTCAATTTCAGCCGCATTATAATGGTTATCACCGTCATTTACGTCTCCATTTGTAGACAGGTCTACTGTCTGGACAGACAAAGACATTCTCTATGCTCTTTGACGTTGCTGGTAAAGAATCAGCCAGACTTTTGGCTTCTGCGTTCAGTAGATTGCAATTTATCATAGGAAAGTTCGTGACTTCAGCGCACCAAACACACATTTATAACGAGTGAAAACCCAAGATTTTAATTTTACAGCCATTTCTATGATTTTCCCTTCAACCAAACAGAAAGTGATCACGTTTAATCAACTAAGACCATATTATTTAGAATAAATAAGAACATCCTAAAGGTCACATTCTGTCGCACGCGCACGACATGCAAATAGCCAAAAGAAAAGCAAGAAGGATATCCAGTACGAAACAAACAATTAGGAAACAGAGCAAAATGCAAGAGCACTGTATTAAATGAAGCATCACTACGTGATCTAGTCATGTTTCAATGCAGATTCCAGGTCTCAAATGAACAAATTCATGTTCATTGTAGATTCGAGGTCTCAAATGAACAACTACAACAAGAATTTACCAATTGAAGATCTGAGAAACTCCCACAAAATCTCTCTCCAGTGCCAGCTTCCAAGATCAAAGGAATAAAAAATGAAAGAACAAACTCACAGAGAGAGTGTTAGCATATAAGCAAATGGGGTCATGAAAAAGAAACGTTCTTGATGCAAGCAAGTGGTCCCGAACGTTTAACCGGAATAACAAGTAATGATGAAGAGGTAGATTTGCAGAAGGTGACCGGTAGATAGGGTTGTAACTTGTGGGGTGCCTGTCTGTACGGACGATTCAGAATCCTTTGTGTAGGGCCTAATGGGTACTTGCGGGTTGCTGTGAGCTTCAGATTTTGGCATGGAACGTCACGCTTTTGCGTGGCATGATGATAGCAGTGTGGTTTTAGGTGTGCCTAGGAACTTGAGCCGTCAGTCATTTACCAACCTGTGACAATAATGTTGAAGGCATCTCTGCAGGCAGAGTAATGTCTGATAGTGCACGTGTACGGTCGCATCAGATCCAAAGACAGTTGTGTACCCGTGTCATATCACCATGGAATCACTGTCTCAGCATTTCTCGCGGAGCAAAGCGTTAGCACACCTATGGAGAGTGCAATTTGAGCGAGGCTCAGATAATCATTACAAACCATAGTACATGTCTTCATCAGATCATCAAGTACTTATTCTAATGGTGCGAACTTAGATGATGAAAAATGGATTCAATAAGAAGATATGATGTGACTCTGAAAAATGCCGCTTTGTCACTTAAATATAAATTAGTTCGTCAAGTCTAAGAAAAAAACAAAAGAAAAATTGGGAAACCTATCTGGCACGCACCAATCAGTCAGCAGCAGCCTCTTCTGTGTCTGTCAGTGTCTCTGTCCTTGCATGGTTCTCCTTTCATTTTCAAAGTGCCAAACGATTAAGGAAACAAACTGGTTCTCCTCTATGCCAAATCAACGAAATTCGGCGAATAAACAAGAAAGAGTGATGAAGATAAGTAATTAAAGAAAGTTGGATCACTTGCGAATTTCAAGTTTTCTACGTCATGTACATGAAACTCTAGATTTTTTTTTCCAACATTAGAAAGTGTAGGAAGTCTTCTTCAAGATTAGTAATCTTGTACATCAAGTTCATGGTTGACATAACTGGAAAAAAGACTCGACTTGTGGAAGGCAGTCTCCTTAGACAAAATGGCATACGATGGCATAGTTTACGTGTTTTACAACTATTGGGGCCGAAAATGACTGTAAGAACCTCTACAATTGACCTTTAAGGTTCTTTAAAACTTTAATATTTGAAGCCGTTGGGCTTGGCCACGGGACCATTCTCTTATGATGTTAGACAGATACACACAGGATTCTGCTATGTCCAATTTTGTTTAACCATCTTGTTAGCTTGAAAGAGGATGGTTACATGCCCTTCTTTTATAGATATCAGTACTTGCTAGTTTTTATTTCAATTTCGGACAAGTGCTTGGCCTAATTGTGCTTCAAACTCCTAATATGTTATTCTCCCTGCTGTCACAGTTAAGGCATCTGATTATATATGGGTTCATGTTCTAGGCCTGGTTTATGTTCCATATAGGTAATTGATTGATTGTAGATTTTATGAAATAATAAATTAAAGGTGTTTTAATTTTTTTAAAAAAAAGTGATTGGATTATATTAAATGGCTTGTGGAACTAGTTAGGGGAGTATCCAAGCAAATAACTAGACAATAATCAAAATAAAACAAAACAACAGTCCCTAGCTATATTAACTGGAACTGGAGCTTGTAATAACACGCAAAAGGTTGTACTACAAAGACAGCCTGGTTACTACAGCAGGAGAAATTGTCGAGATTAAGTCATAAGCAAAAATCTTAGTTTGAATAGAAATTTGGTCCAAAGAGTTCCCAAATCAGTGTTGAAGTGACTAAGTAACATGTTATTCCTTTCTGCCCGAAGAAGGTAATAATCGTTCCAAATGCCAATCCAAAGAGCGTCTTATCAGCCTTGTTTTTGAAGTTGATAGAAGAAGTTCATTGAATGGTCGATGAATAGTCCACACGGGGATGGAATAGACTGATAACTTCAAGTATTCCAAATAGCAGATGAATATTGACATCTGAAGTAGAGGTGATCATAGGATTCCTCAGCATCATCACATAGGACACAATTAAGAGAGTCAATAGAGAGTTTTATCCTGTCTTTGGTACCAAGTCTTCTAGATGAGGCAGTGAGGGAGTTCCACACTAGGTCACAAGCCTACATCTTTGGTTGAGAGCCAAGCAGTAATTTCTTGCATGAATGGTTAGAGAATTTTCTGGAAGAGAATAGTTAGGTAATAAGGAAATGATATTCTGGGATCCACGCGAGGAATGGAAAGGCTAGTACCAGGAACCGTTGAGCAAAATAACTTCCAACTTTAGTATGAGAAGGGAAGGTTACATTGAGGGTGTTGAAATCATCGACTGTAGAAAGAACCAGACTCACGTCAATGATCATACCAGAAGTTAGTAGATTTCCCATTACAAATTTTGTTTTTGATATAAGGTTGCATAAAGGGTCTAGCAAGTAGAATCTGGTGGAGAGTGAGAGAAATATTGTTCTTCATTGCCACTGTCCATATACTTTTGTTTTTCAGGTAGTAAGTGTAAACCTACTTCACTCATAGTTTTTACCTTTCTGTGCAGATCATCCACAATCTCTTTTCCATCAACACTTTGGACATTTGCTTGATTAGTGTTATGCCCAAACCTCCATTTTTTTAGGCAGGCAAATTGTGTCCCATTTGATTAATGGCATTTTTGAAATGTTGCTGCTACCACTCCAGATAAAGCCCCTGATGATTCTATCAATAGAGAGATTAAGGATTCCAAACAAAGTCTCAGTATTTCTAATAAGGCTAGATGAATTAATAGATTTCAAAAACATAGAGCCATTTGTAGAATAAACCAAAAAATTCATAACAGACTCTTGTCTCCTATTTGTCCAACCATCACACATGATTGAACAGCCATAAATACCCCAATTTA
>JANZXP010000196.1:40228634-40244920 GCA_027576715.1 Erythroxylum flavicans
AAACCAAAAATAAACCAAACCATTACAATTTACCACATAGTAATATACGACTTTCATATTTTCAAAACACAGATGAACCAAACCAACAAACATACGGCTTTCATACTTTTATTACCAACCAAACCAACCACAAACATAGGACTTTCATATTTTCATTACTAAAACCAAAAACCAATCGAAACATTGCCAACTTCAAATCCAATCTAAAGTCTCCAACCAATGACAAACAATTAACCAGAAACAATCACTAATTCTTCACAATTTCATTTTATTAACCAAAAACAATCACAATTCATAACACAAACAATTAACCAGAAACATTCTAACAGAAATTGAAAAAAAACACACCCAACCAAACAGAAATCACAATCAGTGATGGGGTGACTCGGGTCAGGTCAATGGTGGTTGGTCGGACACTGGAGAGGGAGAGCAGAGTCGATAGTGGTTGGCAAATGTTGGAGACTCAAGAAAGTGAGAAGAGTCGATGGTGGTTGGTCGTGGAGGACGATTGAAGGGTCAGTGGGGCCTGGCGACGTCACGTCATCTTCATCATTCAACTAAAAGGGACAAAGCATCACTAAACCACGTTTCTTTGATGAAAATGAATATCTTTATTAAAAAACTAGGATGAGATTCTTCTTAATGGCCAAAAGTGTAGATCTATAGGAAATAGTTTCAAATGGTCCTCTTATTACTACAAAATTTGTAGATAATAAAATGTTCCCAAATCAAAAGAAGAATAAGAATCTTGAGATAAGAGATTAGTTTTCTTAAATAGCAAGGCAATACACGTTCTGTTTTATGCATTAGGAAGAAATAAATTCAATAGGGTCCCTTTATGCGAAACATTTAGTGAAATTTGATATATTTTAGAAGTTGCAAATGAGGAAATTAATTAAGTATATGAGAGCAAAGTAAACATGCTAATATATCAATATTAATTGTTTCAAATAAAGTATCATGAAAGCATATCTAGCATGTATAGTAGATTTATTGATATTATTAATGCTCTTAAAGGTATTGAAAGATATATAGTAATGTTGAAATAATAAGTAAGTTACTTAGGTCACTTCCAAAGACGTGGGAAGTTAAAGTGACGACTATATAAAAAGTCAAGGACTTAACAATAGTACCACTGAAGGAACTTATCGAATCTCTCATCACATACAAAATGAGGCTCTAAAAGGCACAAGAAGAAATGACGCTTTCATAAAAAAAAGAATTAGCATTTAATGCCTCAAAGGAAGAATCAAGCGAAGAGGAAGACATATCAACTAGTGAACGCGAAAAAGAAGACATTAACTTACTTATTAGAAAATTCAAGAATTCTTGAAGTAAAAGTTATCCAAAAGAAGGACTTCATTGAAGTTAAAAGTGATTTAGAACATAAATCCTTTAGCATTATTTGCTAAAACCTAGACATATAAAGTCGCAATGTCCTATACTTAAAGATAATGAGAACGATGAGAGAAACTAGAAGAAGGAGAATGACAAAAAAAAAAGCACTTAAAGCATCAACTTAGAATGATGCAATTGAACTACTATGGACAATAATAAGGTAACATCAACCTTAATTCTTATGATAATGACAATGATGTTGATTTGACATAAGATGAATCAGTTCAAAGTTCAAAAAGTATCAGTAAGAAAAAAGAATATCTTTAAAGCTAAAAGAAATTCAAAATTTGTTGGATGCATGCATGAACGAGAATAAAAAGATAACAAGTAAATCGCATAACATTAAAACATAAAAAAACGTGATTATTAATGACAATCATGACTTAGATACATTAATTCGTGAGAATGAAACATTTTAAAAGGAGGTAGATTCCTCCGAGGAATCAGTTCAATAAAAGGAGTAAAAAAATAGAAAACATGTTAGGAGTTTAAAAGAAATACAATGATAGGCATAAAATAAGATATAACTATGGAAGCGAATTCTTTAAATACCCAATTCACCTTGCTATTGGGTGTCATTAGGGATTAATAGATTATTCCTACAACTCATAAATGAATGCTTGTGTCTAAACTAACCTAAACAATAGTTATATATACAAAATAGTCGTTATAATGACTAGTTTTTAGACTGAGTCATCAACTTGTCAAGCCTTTTACTAGAAAAAAATTCTCCTCTCCTTTAACTTTTGAAAATAAACATCAATTAGTTGGTCATAATTCTTCAATTAGTCGATGGTCTAACCGGTCATAAATCACCATTATTTTTCTTAAACATAGGTCAACTTAGATGCATTAGATCATTAAACTAGCTAAACTCCTGTAGAGATGAACTTTCAAAAGCAATATGAAATATTAATTTTTAATGTTTTATGTTTTTAAAATATTAAAACATACTATTTTGATAAATGCTTAATTAAAAAGTATTCAAAAATTTTGTTGTTAAAGATGTAGATTTTTTTAATTTAAATTTTTTATGAGAGAATTTATAAATTGTATCGTACATGTAAGTACATGTAAGTGATCATATAACGATTGAGCTCCTAAATCATTCAAATGACTAAAATAAAGTTACAATAAAAAATTACATTGATTATTGCACATATAATAACTTCATTATTTTTAATTTTTGGCCTCTATTAAATTATATTTAATACTCTAATTTCGTTATTTTAATCTTTTGATCACTTTGTCCTCCTATTAAACTTGATATTTGAAAGTTTTCTTAAATATTGACAAATTAACTTATTAGTATTATCAAAGATAAAAATATTTTTAATATGATCAGTTCGAGTTTCATTTGACGTAACAGCTTCAATAGACATGAACAATCTTATGAGCCTTGCGTACATTTTTTTGTTCTTGAAAGAAGCAATGTTATTATTATTTTTTAAATAAAAAAAATAGCTTTGATTGTTGTCCAGAAATCAAGGGTATGATGATCAAGTCAAGCTTTTGTAAAGTTTACAGGTGATTAGAAATTCGGATGATATTTGAGTGGCAGCCACTAACCACTACCAACCATCAGTTGAAACAACCGAAAAAAGCCAAGTTAATCTCAGTGTTTCAGGCTACGGAGGTGCGTGTTTGACACGCTGCTGATAAGCTATTTTTTAGTTTATTAATTAAAAGTTAGATTTTTGACCAATAAAAAATTATTGATGTATTTAGTGAATGAATTATTTATTAGCTTATTTAATTCTAATAAGTTGATTTTTAAAAGCTTTATAAGAAGAGTTTTTAGAGTTAATTGTTTGTCTAATAATAGTATTGTCTTCTACTTTCCTCTCTACTTTTACTTTGTATATTTTTAAAGTTGATTTTTTTATCATACAATTATGTCGTGAAGTTTGAAAGAATATAATAAAGGGGTCAATTAAATTTTTTAATTTTTATTTAATTTAATAATATTAGTTTACATTTAAAATATCATAATATTAAGTTTTTGAACATAAAAAACCACATGAAATTAATATTTTTAGTATATAACCACTATATATCATATCTGTGTCATATTATAATTATAGATATTTTTAATTTATTAAATAATAAATTTTATACGTATTATATGAAAAAATACTAATATAATGTAACCCGCTGTATTATTCGGATTAATAGAGCATTTAATATTGGACTATTATTATTATTATTATTAAAGTTATAAATTTTATTTTTGTAAAATTAAATATTTAAAATCTAAATTCTTATAAGAATATTCAACGAAATAGTAAGAAATATAATATTTATGCCTTTATAATTTTTAAGAAATATAATATTCATATTTTTATAACTTTTTAAAAATCATATTTTTATAAATTATTTTATACATATAATATTAAATAGCTAACTTTATCAAATATCTTTAATAAAGAGCTGATATTATTTATTGGCTTAATAGATGATATAATTAACTATTAACTAATTATTGATATAATCAATTAAATCCGTTACTTACCAAACAATTCTTTCCCGGTTGTGTCAGATTAAGCAAATTTCCATCTTCAGTGGTCAATCAACTTTTTCCACTTGAAATTATGTTTATTGCTAAGATCAAACCGCGTCGTGATTAACCAAAAAGATTCAAACGGCAGCATGGGACCACAAATGTAACTTGAGAACGTGTATAATGGCAATTGGCTTCTCGCCCATTTCACAATCACTTGCACTTGGCTATAAATATAATGGGCCTAAGTTACTTAAAAAACCACCACTTCAATGCTTTTTTAACTTAATCTTTCCAAGTCTATACCAAGAAAACGAGCAAAGGCTAAAATGTATTACAGGAGAAGAGACTCCATTTTCGATGCTTTCACACTGAGTCCTCTGCCATATCCAGTTCTTCTGATCTTGGCTGTTTTATCCATCTTTCTTTGCATTTCATGGTTCTTCAACTATGAAGACATGGTGGAGACAGTTGAAGTCCAACTGAACTGGGTGCTTTTTGTCACACCTGTACTGTTGCTTCTTCTAGCTCGTTGGTTCTCTTCTATTGAAACTCCTGATATGTTCTACGCTTTGTCACCTTGGGAAAAACGCCGCCGGACCCACCACCGTCCGTCGGAGGGAAGCTCTCCATGGGTGGTCGCTGCTTTTATTGTGTTGCTACTTGTTTTGGTGCAGTACCAGTCAACTTTCCTAGATAGTTGGAAAATACTATAGAGGGCATATAATGGTTTCTGTTGATATTGTTAGAAAGTGGAAGCAGAAATTAGTTCAATTACAAGATAGAAATTCGGTTATAGAGTTACGTATGATGATTGTGTATAGCAGAGGATGATGATGCTGTAAGATTTTGTGTTTGAGGTTTGATGAAATTGATGCTGTCTTTGGTGAGAGCTTAGCAAAATACTTCTGTGAACACTGAAAAAGAGGGTTTGAGTAATTGTTTGGACCATGTAAAGATTGTTCGAGTTGGATCTTGAAACTTACATCTACTTACTTGATCGTTGATCTAAAAGCTCAATACCACGTCCACCCCACTTAGAATAGTTGAGATAAAGGAATTGGCCGTGTATGGATGTCAAGAAACTAAGGGAATATCTTGTTCTAAGTTCTGAAATGGTAGAACTGTCTGTAATTCAGTTTGTTAAGAGTACTTTTCTTTGTGGCGTTTAGCTATTGGACAGAAATATAATCTTTAGTACTGGTCTGTGCGTCAGAAGAAAATCGAAGATTCAAACTTCTAGTTCCTTATTCTCGCTTTGCAACTGGACAAAAGCTTGATTTTAAGGATAGTAACATACAAATTTCTTTATAAACTTGCTTGCTGCAGCCGTCCTTCCTTGCAGCATTATAAGGATCTTTGATTTCTTAGCCTAGCTTTATGTTCAAGATTCCATTTTTAGCAAATGCAAGCTATCGCTAACTTAAATTTCAAGTATGGTGGGTGTTATTATTGGTCAAATTTGTACCTATACGATCATATTACGTAGAAATGCTTGGAGTCGGTAGATCTTCGTAACCACTCTGATCAAATTTGTATTAACCAAAGATTTTATCAATAATATCGCAACCCAATACTTTTGGGTTATATCGTCTCTATATGAGAAACAGAAGTACATATTTTCTGAACAAGCTTAATTCCCTAGCAGACTAAAGTTATTTGTATTGTTGAAACAAACAGAAATATCAGATACTAGTCACATGTACCAAAAGACAGGTTCTGCGTTTCAATCGACATTATTGAGATTAATCGTCTGGAAAAGGTCCAATGTTCATACACAAAGAAAATACTGAATTGGATCGACCTAAAATCCGGTCAGGAATTCCGTAACCTTAACCAAATAGCTAAAGGTAACTTTTCTTTTGAGTTCTTAAACGTCATGATGGGGCAACGTTTTCAGGGCTTAATTATGTGTGGAAGGTCGGTTTCTTATGTCTGATGTGTCCCAGCCACTTTGTCAAAGCACAAGATATCAACTATGGTCGGTTGGCCACGACTCATTAATCCAAACCTACCACGAGCGTCGTGGTCCAATGTTAATGGAAAGAGTGCATGTGGGGTCAAGTCTGTATATGATCAATATATTCTGGTCTTATCAACCTGCTTGCTTTTGAGATAAAACAAGAGGCAAAATCCTACTGGGTATGCAACTGGGGTCAACGTCGTGATCACTACGTTCACGAGATGATCACTAGTTCATCAGTTAAGTTATATATTGTCAGGTGAAAATTACCACAACCATTATCAACAATAATTGTAAAAGAAATAAAGTTTAAAAAATTAAATAAATACACAAGTAATTTACACGAAAAACTCCTCTCAATAGGAGAAAATTTACGATCCGAATCTCCACGAATTAAAATCAATCCAATATAATAATCAATAGTACAATCGACAGCAAATAATAATAATCTCAACGACAAAAACAATTATCTCTAGGTTCTAGTAAAAATTGAAAACCTAATCAATTTAGTATTTTTTACAAATCCGATAGATACCAACACCAAATATCTGTCAATGATGATCTCCTTCCTTTTAATTATCTCACCAAGCATCTATTGTCTCACACGTCAAAACAATGAAGTAGACTTCTCTTTTTCTCCTCCTCTATTTTAGTTTTTACGACAACACACAATACAAGCAAAAGGGGTAAAGCCTTTTTGTCTCATCATAAATTGGCTTCTCCAATAAGCCAACAAAACAACCGCTTACTCACCAAGTAATGAAGCATTAACTCCTTTCACCCTTAGGCTAAAAAAAGTCTTCATTTAGTAGGTCATTACTAGCAAGTAAAATAAAGTACACCCTTGTAATATTTCATCGAGAACGATTTCGATGTTTTACTCTTTTTTTCTTTTTTCTTTTTGTTCTATTTCAAACAACAAGTAAAATAAAACTAACATAATTAGTATTTGAGATTTGGGGAGATATCCAATATATTCCTTCATCGACCTAAATCACCAAACAAGTCCGCCTCCTCCGAGAATCGAATCTTCTTCTTTAAGGCCTTGTCCCTACAAATGCAATGGCCCTCTACATAGCAAATATTATTATTGGCCTTCCTCCCTTGTATCACCAAGAGAGCACCATGGTACACTTTGCACCACCTCCTACTACCAACATATCTATGTCCGTACTTTGTCAATTCACCCAAGGAAATAAGGTTATCACGAGCACTCGACACATATCTCACATTGCAGAAAGTTTTAGTCATGCCATCATTGAGCTTCATGCTTACATTCCCCATGCCTTGGACCTTTAACTTTTGATCACCCACTATGTTGTTATGGTTATACTCCCCATCTTGATGCAAAGTATCAAACAAGGCTTGATCTCTACAAACATGAACCGACGTAACCGAATACAACACCCAACTCTCTTGGCCTTCCGTCACCTCACCACGAGTAGGCAAGAACAAATCACCATTACCGTCACCAATGACCACATTAGAGGAATTACCATCATCATTTACTTTAGTCTTGCCCTTCTTCTTTTGCATCAATCGGAGACTCTTTAAGTCCTTCATCATCTTCGCACAGCAGTTTTAGATGTGACCCTTCTCTTTACAATATTAACACTCCATGTTACTAAAGTCTTTCGTGCGCGATTTTGAATTACTCTTTGAACCACCTCTCCTTATCTCTTGATTCCTCCCTCTCTCAGACTCCCTCGCAATTAGTGCTCGACCACCATCACCCGAAGAACCTCCATCAATAAATGTCATCATCCTTTCGTTCTCCCTCAATACCGCCATAGCTTCATCTAGCGTAATCTTCTCCCAACCAATAAGCAATGCCATAATGATGGGTCTGTAGGACTTAGGCAATGAAGCCAACAACAAGAGAGCTTGTTCTTAATCAGTGATCTCCTCCGCATTTTTCAACTTGGCCACCATTAGTTGGTTAAACAAATTAATGTGGTCTTGCAAGGTTGTACCCTCCTTCATCCTCAACTGGTACAACTCTTATCTCAAGCATAAGATGTTAGTTAACGATTTGGAGGCATACACACTTTAGAGCTTATCCATCTAAGCTTTCAGATCAGTCTCACTCAAGTAGTTGTATTTGATCTCTGGAGTTATAGCCAACCGAATTGTACTAATTGCCTTCTTCTTTATCGCCAACCACTTGACATCATTCAAACTCACCGACTTATCAGTCTTCAAAGCCACATATAAATCTTGTTGTGCCAACAAGTCCTCAATAATACTCTTCCATACCCAAAATTTCATTTTTCCATCAAACAAGGGAACATGAAATTTCGACGCACTATTTTCGCTCATTCTCTTCTCACACTAATTCCTCACTAAATCAAACAAACAATAATTTTCCCCTACATAAGGATCCTCCAACCACAACTCTGATACCACTTTGTTGGGAAAAATTACCACAACCATAACAATAATAATCGCAAGAGAAATAAAGTGCAAGAAACTAAATTAACGCACAAGCAAACTATGTGAAAAATCCCTCTCAACTAGGGGAAAACCACGATCTAGATCTCAATGGACTAAAATCAATCTACTATAATAATGAAGAGTACAATCAACAACTAACAACAATAATCTCAACGACAAGTATAATTATCTTTAGGTTCTAATACAAATTGAAAACACCTAATCAATTTAATACCCTCTACAAACCCAAGAGATACCAACACCGAATACTTGTTGATGATGATCCGTTTTTTCTTGATTATCTCACCAAAAAACTGTAGTCCCACATGCAAAAATAATGGAATAGACCTCTCTTTTTCTCCTTCTCTGTTTTGATTTTTACACACAACACAAGCAAAAAGGCTAAAGCCTTTTTATCCCATAAAAAATTGGCTTCTCCAATAAGCCAACAAAACAACTGCCTTAGTCACCAAATCAACCCCTTCCACCCATGGGCCAAAAAAAAACTCTTCAATTAGTGGGCCACTACTTACAAGTAAAACAAAGCACACCCTTGAAATATTTTACCAAGAACAATTTTAGTGTTTTATCCCTTTTTACGTTCACAAAATGAACAGTAGTTCATCAGTTAATATTCAATATGGCTGTGAATAATAATTGTTCAAATCCTTTTCCTCACTTAATTTTTTTTCCAAAGCTTGTTGTTTTAGGAAATGACATGACTAACGTATAGATTAGGACCAAGGGATTAATCTTTGCAAACATGATTATGGTTTTGTGTTAGACCCTTACATCCTAATGGTGAAATTGTGCAGGTATTAACGAGCATTGATCAATTTCTAACCCTCGAGACGATGGCATAAGGCAAAGACTTGCAAGTATGCAAAGCAAACGGGCATTGTCAATGAAAGCTCGAGAGTAGGCAAGCCTTGGCATACATTGGTGAACATTGGAAAATTTTTTTGACAAGATGCAAGATTCGAATTTGAGACTAAAGATAGCTTGAGATGAACCTTAGATCGAAGGCTAGTTGGATCACATGCATGAGATATGTTAGGGCTTTAAGGACTTAATGTCACTACAACATAAACCACATTTGGCTATGAAAAAAATTGTAGCTAAAAGTCCCAAAATTGTCGCTAATAGTTGTTAGTGATGATTTATATTTGTTGTCAAATTCCCGTCGCTGAAAACTATAGGCGATGTTTTTCATTAATCGTCCCTGATAGTTTTTTCATACGCTTTATTTTCATAACGGAAGGAGCAATTTAGAAATATTGAGAAATAAAATTATCTGATTTGATTAGTTCTCAATAGAGAAAAACTATTAGCGACATTTTTAAAAATTGTCGCCAATATCTTTTGGCCACTCTTAATGTTCCTAGTTAAAAGTTATTAACTACATTTTCAAAAATATAGCCAAAACTTTTTAGTCACGTTTCAAAAAACGTGGCTAAACTTTTTTACCTACGTTTCTAGAAACGTAGCCAAAGGTTTTTAGCTATGTTTCTAAAAACGTAAACAAAAAGTATTACCTACATTTTTTAAAACATAGCCAAATGTTTTTAACTATGTCTTGTAAAATGTAGTAAATTTTTTAATATACATTTTAACGAATATTATACCATGTTAATTATAATTATTTGTGACATTTTTAAACCATATTATTGTATATAATATTTACATTTTTTGTTAATTTATTATACAAAATAATTGATAATTTGAAGCATTGTATATAAAAAGTAAATTATCATTAAATTATACCAACAAAAAGAATATTATTCGTATACAAGATTTAAATTACAACCTTAAAAATTCTTATAGACAGAATAATAAATACAGAGACTAGTTTACAAATTATAAATGTTGAGATTACAAAAAAAATTACAACATAACTAGGAGGACTAGTTAGGTTTGTCCATCTCGATGAGAGCACTTCATACCTCAGCCATCATATATGAAAGATAAGCTATGAGAATCATGAAAGCAACTTTAAGATCGGTAGAGTGCTTGAAATTATGCATAATTAAGCTAGTTTGTTTTCAACTAGGAAAGAAAAAAGCCATCATATACGAAAGATAAGCCATCGTATAATCATAATGGACAATAACGAAGCAAATAATGTTTAATTGCATGATGGAAATGCAAATAAATCTAAGAACATGACTAAGAAGTAGTGCATACCCCATGGAAACTCCTTGTTATGAATGTGTAAGTAAGGATAAGCTTGTACCATTAGAAGGCAATTTCCAAATTCTAAACTTTTGAAATTCAAATGTCAAGAGTAAATCCCAACTAAAAACTAAGAAAGAAAATTAAACAGAAGAGCTCAAGTCACAATATTAAGATGGTACAGTTTTCAAACACAACAATGAATCTCTAGACGTTCGTAATAAAAGCAACTAGAAGACTTATATGAATAAAACTAAAAGCTCACTTGAGGCTCCTCAAAGTGGTAATAACCCTTAGAGAGGTTATAAGGTTCCAAAACCAAACAGAAAAACCCCACGTTTATTATTTCACAATTATAGATCAATTTTACTATCTTTAAGGTTTGCATGCAATTAGGTGCCCTTTCACTTCCATCGAAACAATTCCCCTAATCCTTATGTATCTAAATTAAGCAAAGAAGTTTTATTAAGCTTAAATAGTTGAAAAGCCTTGCTCACATTCTACTTTTCAAGAAAATGTCAATGCCAGTTTGTATATTACGCCAATTATTACAAGAGATTCATTGCTTTTCTTGATTCAACTTCTTATTACCATAAACAAAAACAAGGAAGCACATTCATAAGAATTGCAATAAAGAAGACATTGTTTGTGCACTAGAAAAATAAGCTTAATTTTGACCCAAAAAAAACATACATGAGATCATAATGTAAACAAGGATGTGATATGATTAAGTCTATCACTAAGGATTACAACTTTATGAATGTAAGTAAGACTATTTAAACTGACATAAGCTGTTAACGAAATGACTATCATAGTTTAACAAAACCAAACTATCCAATCGATGCAATGCCTCAAGCATTAAAGTAGTTGCCAAACCGATCATCATGGATACAATACAAGTTTGATCTTTTCACAAACAAAATTACATCATCTGAGAAATTGGCAGACCCATGAAACCTAAAGCTACCACTGACATCTCTAACCTAAAGTTAAAGCCTTCTATAACACCTCTTTGAGCACATCTAACATGTTACTAGATTTAACCAACAATGACCAAAAGAAGATAAGCATTATCGAAATTTGAGCAAAAATAGAGTTGTTTTATTTTAGGTATTAGATGAAAAGGTTTCAGGTAGGGGAATAATTTGGCATCTCTAACAGTAATCAACTCACCAAATGCATAAGCGACTGACACCAATAACCAAATATAGGTAGGACTAAAAGAGTAAGATTGAATATGTAGAAACTAATTCAATCTTTGAAATAGCCAGTCCTTTGGTAGGCAGTCTCCAACTTTAAGAATTTACTAGAAGTCCCCAATTTAAAGAACATGTTTCAGTAAATTTACAATTGTCTTCCCACTTAATTGGATTCCCCTCTGAATTCTATATTTTTCAAGACAAGTACCCAAATCCTATTTCTTAGTGACATGTAGACAAAACCTAAAATCCTAATTTTCTCCTTACCTTTTAGTTTAATAAGAAAAAAAGAATACTAGTAGAGAATAAAGACATCTCTTTTCAATACAGTATATTCAAATGCTTCAATTAAAGAACAATATAGATGAACAAAGAAACCATACCTGACGTTCTAATTAGCAGACGATAGAGGCAAAGCAAGATTCATACATAGATGAAACATAAAAACCGATAGTAGTCTACAACTTGCAGAATCTAACTCCAAGTATGGTGATGGAAACTAACCCCAAGAGATTCTTATTGAGCATTAGAATAGAGACTCGTCATAAGATGGATACATTACAAGAAATTGTATTTTTAGTAAAAGCAAAAGTTGTCACTAAAAGCAATAATATTAGTCACTATTCTTAATAGTATCCAAGTTTTGAAGTCGTCACCTTCCGTCACAAATAACTCCGTCACTAATGAAATAGTGACTAATTTAGAAAATAGTCACAATTATGCTACATTTTTGTGACAAAAATACTGACACTAAAAATTGTGGAATGTGTGACAAAACTATATGGTCATAGTAACTTTACATATTTATAACATATTTATCATCACAAATAATATAAACTAGTAACGAATTAAGTCGTAACAGTACTTCATTTTATTGTGACAAAAGTACTGACACTAAAACCTATGGAATGTGTGACAACAATATATGGTCACAGTAACTTTACATATTTATGACAAATTTGTTGACACAAATAATATAAATAGTCACGAATAAAGTCGTAACAGTACTTCATTTTATTGTGACAACATTATCGCCACTAAAATAATTGAAAATAGTGACAAAATAATTGCCACTCGTGCTTTTTTTATCAATGTCTATTGCTTCTTGGTCACTAATATTTTAAGAAAAAAGTGTCAACATCATTTTGTCACAAAAATGAAAAATTGTTCTTAAAAAAATATTGTCACTAATTTGTTTATCACTCTCACAAATAAAACTATCAATTCAATAATAGAAAATTTACATCAGTGATCATATTGTCTAATAGATTTCATCACAAGTATGAAAGTTAATGTTACAATAATGTTGTCACTAAATAAAAAATATATGTTACAATAAATTTATCACTAATGTGATATAAATTTATCACTAATGTGATCATGTTTGTCATATCCTTTGGGCAATCTTCCTTCACATCCTCTCCAGCTTCAGGCCTTTTGCAGGGATCTCTAAACAAAGTGACTGCATATCCAAAAATATAAGGAAGGACTAATGAGAAAGGGAAAGCATACAGGAACTTGTACA
The DNA here is from genome assembly GCA_027576715.1 of Erythroxylum flavicans. Classification (NCBI taxonomy): domain Eukaryota; kingdom Viridiplantae; phylum Streptophyta; class Magnoliopsida; order Malpighiales; family Erythroxylaceae; genus Erythroxylum; species Erythroxylum flavicans. Next base: position 40,241,825 of record JANZXP010000196.1, read on the forward strand.
AAAAAAGGAACAAAATAATACAAGACTAAACCCACTGTAAATAGTACTGACCGTAATAAGGTTGATTGCATCATTACTTGCAGATGGTATTAGGACATAAAGGATTGCACCAGCAAACTGCAACAGAATAACATTCAAAGTCGTCTTACATCTTATTCATTCAAAATATATAAACTATAAATACAAAAGCACCTAGAATTCTTAAAATGGCATGCATTTGTTTTTGAGTTTACAGTTCTGCCAAGAAAAAAAACTTTACAGAATTACGTCTATTAAGAACAAACAACATTAAGAAATAATCCTCAAATTTTCAAATTAATCAAACATTAATAACCAAAGATATTTAAACATGCTTTTAGTTATATGACATGGAAACATTTACCATACCATGTTTAAGTTATTTTTGACTTAACTTTCCTAATAGGGGATACATGTTGTCCATAACACTAACAACTTCTACTAGTTCCACTTGATTCCAGAAGAGATTAACAAAAAGTTTTCTATAAATTTCTGAAAAAAATATAAGGCATGCCCTTTGCAATCAGATCTTTCGCGCCATCACTAACCCACTAATGCAAGTTTCTAAACAAAATATCACAGAAAACTAAAAGAATTTATATTAAGTGGAAATAAGGTTCGAATAAAAAGAGGTAGCATATGTCAAAAAGAGATAACTAAATATGTATGTAACCAAGTCACCGAGACAGAAGGCATTTAACTAATTTGAAAGCACGATCTATTCAGAGCTATTTGCAACTGAACCAACATATTCAAATTCAGGATTTCGAATTAACAACAAAAAACAAGGACTTATTGAACATGTGACAGGGAGTTTCCATGTTTAACAATCAGATATATTGCAAGAAATAGTACTTTGAGCAATAGATATACACAAGGCCCTAACAGAATGAAAGTATGTCATCAAAAGTAGCAAAAAGAACTCATGTTTGCTCCAAAACTGTTCTTAGCTAGTACTAAGACTTACTCTTAACTTCAAAAAGAGAGGATTGCAATTTAACCAAGTGGGCCATCATGAGATCCTTTGTTGCATTTACATCAACATTCTTCAAGAAGCATACACAAGTGAGATTCACTCCAACTTCTTTCTAGATAGAATGAAAATGACAACAATACAGAAATTTCTAGCCTTATAGTCATATCGAGTATAATAGTGGCGACCATAGGTAGCCCAATGCTTACGAACAATATCTTCAACAGTTACAAGCTTTCCTCCATTAAGATTATCCTTGTTTTTGTAAGCCAATATATATAGCCAAGCCAGCACTACCCAAATTCCATCCTTCTCTCATATATGGTCTGAGCCTGTTGACAGACGTTGATAGAAACAAGTTGTCATGCAACTAAATAGCAATTGCAACCTCCAACTACCAAACATGATTTATTTGAAGTAGATGCAATTTAAGAAAGATAGTTCACTCGATTAATGAAATGGAATTTAGCAAGCAAAGACAGAAATACAACCCCAAAAAGAACACCATTTTAAAAATGATAACATTAAGGTCAATAACCTTTCAATCCAAAATGGCATTTGCAAGCCAAGTGAAATCTAAACCTTCAAGAACAAATTAAAATGCCAGACCAATTGCAGTAAATTAGAAACATATGCTTTGACATAAAAGATTACCGTTTAAGTGGGCACTGTAGTAGGTTGCCCTTTAATCATAAACTATTCATGTTATATGGAGCTAATAGCATAACAAAGATGCAACAGACAGTAAAACATCTAGAAGATGAATGGTGCTTAACACAAACTCTGCACAATTGCAACATAGAAAACATAAGATACCTGAACAACATCCTTTGAGAGGTAACGACCATCACCAGAGACAACAAGTGTGGTGCCTGCATATGAGGAAAACCACCCAGAAATGACTTTTTTAAGTCACTCTTTTGTAATCAATCAGGTATTATTGAAGATTCAACGAATGAAACACAATGATAGAACAATGTTACTTTAGCATAGATTGCACAGAAAGCTATAAACAAGTTACGATGAAGACTTAGCAAAGAGGGAAGAAGCTACTAATATAACTGGATATAAAGAATGAAAATTTTAACATTGCATGAAACAACCATAAAGCTAGTGTCAATTAATTTATACTTCAAGTTTGAAACACTACACATCTAGCAACAAAATTGTGAGAACAGAATTGAAAAACTAACCTCTAACTTTTTCTGCAGTAAGGGCATTGGACGTCGACTGGACAAAATTTTCCAAGTAAAGGGGTTGCTTGAACACCTTCACCTCAAAGAACAATCATGTTGTAAACTCTATTCTAATAGAAATAGTTCCAGAGAAGATATATATCAACTAAAGCATATTACATACCCAAGATAGACTGCATTATGTGAAGTAATATTATATAATTAAGGACAATGAAAGCGAATTTTTTTCTTCAGACCACATAAAACGAAAATTGAAATGAAAACTTTTTTTTCCTTTCTTTATGGGAACTAAAACCCTAGGCCCTCCTCCCAGATCTCAATTGAACTAATATCATATAAGACAAAATAAACTTTCAAGTGCCCAAGAAGCAAAACGTTTGTACTACTTTACAGTTTTGTCTATACCAGAACAGTTGTTAATGGGGTGGAGTTGATAAACTAATTTCTGGATTGACAGCAAAGTCTTCAAAAAGGTTATTGTCAAGATCGGTATCAACTAGGCTTTCTCTACATGTCACATAAGCATCATTTGCTACAAAACCTGAAGAAGGTGCCCAAGCTTCTTCTTCTATAGCTGCAACATCTTTAAATAAAATATTCAGCTGTTCAATATGTTTCAAACCTTTAGTTCGAAATTTGGCAGCCTTAGGATTTTCCTACAATAATATTATTTAAGTTATAAAATTATCAAGTAACATTAGAACATTATAAATCCGAAGCTTAAATGCTTACCTCCAATTTCTTTTCCCACCATTTGTCACTTGCATCAATGGTTTGATTAATAGGATCCCATCCTAGTCCAGTTTCCTTGCCTACTAAATTTGTCCAAAGTTGCCAATCCTTTTTTAATCCATCCCATTTATTCTTAAATTGTTTGTATTCATAGTTATTCTTAGTTTCATGAGCAAA
>JANZXP010000196.1:40318529-40335542 GCA_027576715.1 Erythroxylum flavicans
TTGATAGATCATCCATATGATAATCTCATAGCGGGTCATCCGATGTACTTACTACTCTTAGTAAGCATCCACATGTTTACTCTACATATCTTATGCTTACAGTTTATGAGATCCACTGCTTAATCAAATCAAGGAGTATAACATGTGCTTGTCTATCCAGATTAACAATGTCCTGTCTCATTAATCCTATAACTTGGGATAATTTAGATACTAACATAATTGCACATGATAAGAATCTCATTATTTTGATCTCATTATGATTTCCTTCGTGCTATGTTTTGTAACATGAACTTCATTAATTCGATTTAAAATAGACATCAATTCATAGATAAATGAACATCAAATTAACGAAAATTACCTTTCACTTTATTAATAAAAATAAAGTTTGCACAAAAGTGCTAAAGGTGATTGCGTTTAAAGCACTACTCTAACAGTCTCGGGCCTAAGTTGATCGAGCCTTGGGCTCAGAAGTTGGAAAAAAGTGGCCTGAGCCTGAGGTTAGTCCGAGGCTTCACTAACTTGAAGAGTAAAATGACATCGTTTTCTACCAGAAACAATTAAGTAGATGAAGTAGAGTTGTAATCTAATACCGAAGATAGAAGTAGAAACTTCTAATCTCGTATTAAGTGAAGATAGAAGTTCAACTCGAAGTCAATTGAAAAGTGATGTTTGGAATCACTTCAATAAGACTAGATCGATGGACGAAGTAGAAAAGGTTAAACTTACATATTATCACAAGATGTTGGTCGGGAGTTCAAAAGGTGGAACCTCTCATTTAAAGAGACACGCAGATTCTTGTAGTAGAAAGAAGATGATATTAAGAGCTTAAACATTTTTAACCCCTGACCTTATGGGAGGGAAGAATGAAATGACTACAACATATTATAACATCAATATATCAATGTTTTTGATAGCTTATATGGTAATTGGTGATGAATATCCACTATCTATAGTTGATGCCAAAAGATTTAGGATGTTTTGCAACTCACTAGAATTGACCTTCAAGGTTCCAAGTCATAATACATTTAAGATGGACATTATGAAGATATACAAGGATAAGTAAAAAGAAATTTTAAGAACATTATCAAGTATTGAAGGGCGGATTGCATTACAGCAGATATGTAAACAACCAAAAACCAAAAGAAAGGTTATATGGCAGTGACCACATATTATGTTAACAATGACTGGACTTTATGGAATAAACTTTTGAGATAATTTATATTCTTTAATATCGTTATCATTTACTTTTTCACTATGTTATGATTAATGTTAGTAATATTTGTACATGATATGTTCATTTATATGTTAGCACCACATACTAATGAAAGGTTGACAACCATGTTGGGAGATTGTTTGATAGATTTTAATATTAATAATAAATTATCCACCATAATAGTCAATAATTTTAGCACGAATGATGTTATGATTGAAAATTTGAAAAATAAGATATGGGTTAGGAGTTTGTTAGTTGGTGGAAGGTTATTTCATGTGCATTTTTTTGTGCATATTCTGAACTTGATTGTGAAGGATGAATTGGATATCATAAAGGAAAGAATACATTCGATTTATAATAGTGTAGTACATTAGAGCGCAACACCTAAAAGAGTTGAGAATTTGAAGAAACTACACAACATTTATGCATTTCAAGTATGAAGATGTTGGTTTTAGATTGTTCAACCAGATGGAACTCAAACTTTAAGATGCTGGAGTCAGTAGTCAAATATGTTGATATGTTTACTAGGCTGAGATAAAGACATTCTCAATACACTTGTAAGCCTACAAAAGACCAATGGGAGTTGGCTAGAGAACTTGAACGAAATTGGAATTATTTTATAATGCAACTGAATTGTTATTGGGAACAAAATATTCAACTTTGCATTGTTACTTTAACACTATATGTGAGATAAGGAAAGCTTTATTTGATTGGATGTTTGATTCTAATGAGGTTATTCAGGTTATGACAGAGTAGATAATGGAGAAGCTGAATTTTTATTAGTATATGATTGGACATATTATTATTTGTCTTATTTGTGCTGAACCCGAGATACAAAATGAAGGGGTTTAATTTTATATATAATATGTTGTTTGATGATCTAGCCTCAAAGTATGTAGATATCATTAAACAATTTTGGTATGGTTTTTTTTAATGATTATCAACTTAAAATGGATAAAATTCATGATTGAGATCGCACTAATTTAGGTTGTTTAGCTCTGGCTTCAATTTTAGATTCAGGCTTATCTTCTAAGAATAATTTGTTACTTTCACTTTCAAAATTTATGAAAAAAAAAGAGCTAGGACTTCGTACAATATGATGAAATTAGATAAATGTTTGATGGAAGATTGCGTGGCTAAAGTTGAAGGTGTGTCATTCAATGTATTATTATGGTGGAAGAGTTATGGAAATAATTTTCCGATCATGCAAGTAATTGCATAAGACCTATTAACAATTCCATCATCCACTGTTGTTTTGGAGTCTACTTTTAGCACTAGTGGTGAGTTATTAGTCCTCATCGTGCGTGACTTCATCCTTGTACTATAGAAGCCCTTATGTGTGCCCGAAGTTAGTTAGATGATGAAGATATTTAGGGTAAATTCTTTTCTTTTTGATAAATCAATTTCATCTAATTTTTATATTCTCTTATCTTATATTGTTTTTTAATTTGTATATTAATACAGCCACATGTACTAATGCGGAGGTGAATAGTCATACTCATCGATCAAGTGGACATTATTTTATTAAAATATTCAAATATGAAAGTGTATTTAAATATTTATTAATTATTACCATGTCCTTAATATTTCTTTAATTTTAATATTACATTAATGTATATAATATTTGTGCATATAGAAGAAGAGATGCAAACTATTGACGATCCTGACTACAAAAATTAGCTGCTCTCTTAGTCTATCTAGTCTCTACCCTATATCTTCTCCAGTCTCCAGTCTCTGATCTCTAGTCTCGAATCTCCATGACAATTTTATCTTGATTTTTTGTAAATTGTAGCATTTTAAAAAAAATAATTTGTAAAATTAAGATTACTATAATTAATTAAATGGATCACTTTAATTATAATATTTTTCTTTCATTTCTTATAATTTGTTTCATCTTATCCTATCCTTCTTCATTAATGAATTTAGTTTCATCTTATTTATTTTATCAATATATGTAAGTTTTTACATATTCATTCATTATAAAATCTCTATTTTATTAATCAGTTGAAATTCATAATTATAATTAATTAAATTGATCACTTTAATTATAGTCTTTTTCTTTCATTTCCTATAATCTTATCCTCATTTGTTAATGAATTTGGTTTCATCTTATTCATTTTATCAATTTATGTACGTCTTATATATTCATTCATTATAAAATCTCAATTTCTATTAATCAATTGAAATTCTAACTATAATTAATTGAATTGATCACTTCAATTATAATATTTTCTTTCCTTTCCTATAATCCTTTCCTCCTTCATTAATGAATTTGTTTTATCTTATTCATTTTATAAATATATGTACATTTTATATCATCATCATCATCATCATCATCATCATCATCATCATCATCACACCCAGTTTGAAATCCTGCAATAAAGCGGAGTATAGGGAGGTCTGATAATACGCAACCTTACCCTTACGTAATAGAGAGGCCGTTTCTGGCAGACCCACATGCAAATGTGATAATGAAAAAGTGATGCAGGTTAAAAAGGTAAAAAGGAAAAACTAGATCTGTTAAAAAGAAGGGGTAAAAGAGATGAAAACAAATACGTTTTATATATTCATTTATTATAAAATCTTAATTTCTATTAATCAATTGAAATTTGTAACTATAATTAATTAAACTGATCATTTCAATTATAATATTTTCTTTCACTTCTTATAATCTTGTCCTCCTTCGTTAATGGATTTGATTTTATCTTATTCATTTTATCAGTATGTGTACCTTTTATATATTCATTCCTTATAAAATTTCAATTTTTATTAATCAATTGAAATTTATAACTAAAATTAATTGAACTGATTACTTCAATTATAATCTTTTTCTTTCATTTCCTATAATCTTATCCTCCTTCATTAATGAATTTGGTTTCATCTGATTTATTTTATCAGCAAATATATGTTTTATATATTCATTCATTATAAAATATCAATTTTTATATTTTTATTAATCAGTTGAAATTCATAACTTTAATTTTACTTTTACTTTTTTCCTTGCCTATAATTTTATCATTAATTATTAATTAATTTAATATCAAAATAAATAAAATTTATTAAAATAAAAAATTCGAGCCAGTATGACCTCAATCGAGCCTCAAGCTGCCGATGGCCCGATTCGGGACCGACTCACTATCGTCCCTACATGAGGGTTATGAGGCCCCAATATATATCTTAGAAGTATTACAGTATGTCTAAGGTATATTAAGAAGTGAACATAAATCATTAAGTGGATTTAAGCATAATAAGGGACATAAGGGTACTTAATGTAAAAGACATTGATAAATTGGTAATTTGTTCATGTCGACATGGGCGTACATATTTAAATGTGACATATGGATGGGAATAAAATTAATTGATGAGATTATATGCAATGTGGCAATTAAAGGAAGAAGAAGGTCCAAATGTGCAATTTTCCTAAATTCAACATATGAACCAATTAGATTAAAACATGTGTAACCGATAGGTTTAAAGCATATGTTCCCAATAGGATAGAAGTATGTGTCATGAAATGGGCATGTAAGAGAGGAGAGATGGACATGCATTTAGGGTTTTGAATGCCAAATTTACCTCTTCTCATTTTCTTTCCATTTCATCTTCTTCATCGCACCATTTTGCATGTAAGGAATCAAGCTAATCCTAGGTAAAAATCAAGGTAAAAGATAGTAATTTTTCTCTTCATCTTTATCTTTTCTTTCTTTTATCATGAAGATATGGAATTATAAGGTTGAAATTGGGACTGAGATATGTATTTTTGGTGTTTCTAGTTGGTGAATCAAGCAAAGCTAAAAAAGAAGAGAAGGAAAACCACTAAAGAGCTAGTTGCCCGATTTCAAGGTTTGGGACTACACTTAGTTTAATTTCTATTTGTGTATGTTTGAATGGAAAAAAAGATTCAATTGGACATGGAATGATTGCTAGAATGGTCTCTTGGTGTTACTCTACATGGAATTGGTTGAATATGACAAGAGAGTAACAAGTAGTGAAATTCTATCTTAGGTTCGTTTGCACCAATCCCATTGTTTTAGCCATAACATGACCTACAGACTTTTAAATTGGGCAATTTTAATTGAAGATGAAACTTAAGACATAGAACTAAAAATATATAGAAGAGATCCTGATTTTGGAGTAGCTTGACATTTTTGGTGCATATCTCATGATTTAAAAATCCAAATAGGCTTATTTTGATTATATGGAAACTAGAGACATAGGGAAATAAATTTATAGAATACCTAAAAACCTAATTTGAACGTTTTCTCTGTGAAAATTTTGGAACAAGTGGAGGTATTAATTGGTTGAATATGACAAGAGAGTAACATGTAGTGAAATTCTGTCTTAGGTTTGTTTGAATGAGTCCCATTGTTTTAGCCATAACTTGGCCTACAGACCTCTAAATTGGGCAAATTTAATTGGAGATGAAACTTAAGACATAGAAATAAAAATATATAGAAGAGACCCTTATCTAATTCTGGCTAAATGACATTGAAATTTGAGATTGAAAATGGTAACTTAATGCTGCCTTTGTTTTATAGTAGCTTGAGATTTTTGGTGCATATCTCATGATTTAAAAGTCCAAATAGGCTTATTTTTGATTATATGGAAACTAGAGCCATAGGGGAATAAATTTATAAAAGACCTAAAAACTAATTTGAATGTTTTCTATGAGAAAATTTTAGAGAAAGTAGAGGTATGAATGTTGAGCAGGGGACACAATGGGAAGAAAATTGCATTATTTTAAGTTTGTTTTCATTTTAGATTTTTACCTAATCATATTTGAACCTTTTCGGATGTTTATAAAAATTTGCAAACACTTCGAAATAAATGAAATATGACTCACCATATATGAATTAGGTGATTAAACATTGAAATTTAAGATTTACCATAATGTATGTTGAAAGAAATTTACATGTATATAGATGATTTATATGCATATTTATTGCTTAAATGTGTATAGTATGATTATACAAGTGTGATTTTGATACCCTTCTAGTGGTGATAAGTTATGACTTGCATGTATGAACTCAAATACAAATTTTTTGATTTCAAATGAATATCATATGATTTACTAATATATGAATTATAAAATTGGCAAATGGTTAAAGGAAAATGTTACAGTGCCTACCTTATTGTTTTAGTGGTAAATAGATAGGCATACCTATAGGTTACAGTGTAGCTGCTACAGTTTGACACCAATGATGTCTTCATTTTAAGACTATAGTGTCTTTACAGTTTGATCCCTTTGGGTATCTATAGTTTGATACTTTCGAGTGTTTACAGTTCGATATCTTCTGACATCTATAGTACCTGTTATCCACCCCATGAGAATGTGTAGGCCTAACACAGAAAGTAAGTTAAACAGTTATAAATAAGAAATACATCATGACAATATGAATAATTGGCATTGATGAGCATTTGTACTAATTATATTGATGATTTATAATGATGAGCAGTTGTGTTGATAATTTCTATTAATGATTGTTGAATATCAATGTTTGACTTATAAATTTGAATTTACGATATATGAATAATATATTGAAGCATATTTACATTATATACCTTGATTATTTATGTCATCACTATTTATAAATTTTGTGATATTTATGAATGTATGTGTTTAGTGCATAAATGCTGTGAGTGATCATCCAAACTAAGTGTTTCCCCACTAAACTTTCAAATTTAGGACGGGTGTTAATCTGTGTAGGTCCAAGTAATAGGAGTGACATACAGAGATCATCTGCAAGGACCAAAGCCAACCGACACTAGTAAATTGTATATGTAACAGTTTGTAAGTAAGAATTTAAGTTATATGCAATATTTTTTTTGGAATATCATGAAAATTCAAAGATGTAATACTACGATTAAATGATAAAAGTGATATGAAATTTTGTAATATGTATATGTACATCATTAAATAGGCAAATGTATGATGAAAAACCCTATAAATGAATAGAAATGCATGTTATGACTATTTGCACAAGATTTTGATTGCCATGTATTTAGGTGGTTGTAGGTTTCATATGAGGAGTGCGTACAAGGGTATTTGCTATCCATTTCAAAGCTTTCTATTTTGAACTACCAAGTGTTCATTACACAAATGCACAGTGAGATTTGCAAAACGTTAATGCCTAACTGAACTAGAATGTGTAGATAATATCAACGGATTGTTTCTTATATATTTGTAGTATATTGGACAATTGTTTTTTGATCACATGGAATAGTAAAAAAAAGCAAAAGAAAGATATGAAAAAAGAAAATAATAAGTATAAGTTTTTAGTTTACCTTATGAGGTAGCAACTTTAATTAATCATTAGTAAAAGTTATATGGTTAGGTTGTTTTACATATGGTGAAAAGTTTAATACAATCTAGGTTTTTTTGCGATCATCAACAAGAACATCTGAGGTTGGCGTCAGTTCTGGTTCAATTTCTTCGAATCTTTTGTCAAGAAACTATCTAACTCTCGAAGAAGAAACAAGATTGTCTTCTGAAAATATAAAAAACCAAAGTATATGAGTAGAGGTTAGTTTAGGGTGGAAGGAAAAAATAAAAGAATCGAAGTATGGGAAAAAACATAATAAATACAATGAATAATAGAAAATTATTTAATTTGCATACAAGAACTGACAAGATATAAAAGTGACCACATAGGTGAATTGGTTTACATTAAAATATAGTTATATAAAATGCCCAAAACTAAAAATTATGAAGTAGTTTGAAGGGTGAGATGTAAAATACTAGTAATAATGAATCTTTAAGAAAAGGTATATACTTAGCTATTGCGAAGTGTGTTTAGAATTCATGATTAGGGTTTTTGGTGCAATCATCAACAAGAAAATTGAAAGTTATCAGCAGTTCTAATTCATTACTAGCACACAATTCATTTGATATGTGAGGGGTGAAAAAAAAGGAGAGTTGAAATAGTTTAATGAATATAAATATGAAAAAATGTTTGAATAAATAATGATAGGTACTTGAAATAGTTATGAGTCTTATTTCATCATTGTCATTATCTCCTTTTTCGTTTGAAGTTGAGCCTCCCTTTAATTCAACATCATCAGTCTGGTAGTAATAGATAACAGTGAAGCATTGTCTTCCGTCCAATTGTTGCATGTGAATAGGTTTGATATAAACAAGAAAGGTTTTTGTTTTCAGTTCAACATGGACCTTATCAAGAGGAAGTTCAATATCTTTTTACCAAAGAGAAAAGTGTAAATCATTAGTCTTATAATAAAGATGTCATAAAAATAATCAAATGTATTTTTATTTGTAATAATTATAAAAATATAATCTGGTTGAAATACTGCATAGCTTCAACTGCACTAAAGTTCAAGAGATTTTTGGCTAGTTCACCAAAAATGGATGTTGTGATAGTTCCTATGTTGTCAGTCAAATCAACATCATACCGGCATCTACATTTAAAAAGGAAAAGTAAATGAGAAAATGTACAGTTGAATAAATAAAGAATATCAGAAAATTGCATTTAGAATTGATATAAATAGTCTTAAATTTAAGTTAACTTACAAGTATCTTGGGAATGTGTTAAAATCACATAGGACATGTTTTGAACCTGGGTTTAGCTACATGTTCCTGCTTGCAAGAATTATATGTAAATGTAACCCCATATGTAGCTGCGGTGGAGTGAAAACATTTTTTGCAGCTTATATACCAACATTTTTGCATAATGTGTTGAAAGGAAATACGAGCTTGAATCCACGCTGTCTGGAAAGATACAAACATATTTTTGTTAGGAATATTCAAATTAGATAGATAATAGGTGAGAAAGAAAGTTCATTGTAGAATATAAAATGTATGTAACTTGTCGATGGACTTTAGGAAAACGATCTTTGAAATTTTTTGGTTTGATCCAAAATATACATCAGGATCATATTTGAGGTAAGCCTGCTAGGTAACAAGGTATTTTAGCTGCTTGTTATTTTGTTGGGCCCTAAAAAAATGGTAATTATAAGCATAAACATAAAAACATCTAAAAATGTGAACAAAAGTTTGTTTGTTGGAAAAGTAAAGATGAGAAATGTGGAAGTATCAATTTTTAAAATCTGCAACTTCTTGTATTGACGGATCAATGAGAATTGTAGAATTAAACCATGTGGATAATGCAACACCTAAAATTCTTAAATCTTAAGCCTAAAAAGAAAATACAAGGATAATTATAAAAAATATAATAGTATGAAAAAAATGAAAATAGAATTACCATTATAAAAGTGAACTTTTAGCCTTCGACACATAAGCACTGGGTAAGTATGCAAGACCTGTACAATTTATTGGTTTTTATTTGTAACAAAAGCATCCCACATTGATAGTACAATGGTTTGTTGTCTACTATAAAAATGAAAAATGTCAAAAGAATCAAACGTTATTTGAGTTCACTAGTTGTAGAGAATAATAGGGAATAAAACATATTATTTGTTGGCAATAACAAATTTTTAGACAGTTGAAACTTTGTCGTCTTTAGATGTGTCTCACATCTAAAACTTGAATAATGATAACCAAAATATCTATCATATGATAAGGATAAGTATAATCAAATGTAATGGAAGAAAAAAAGTTGTTGAGAGAAACAAATAAAAGATCTAACCGACTGATTTTTCCTTGTATTGATAAACTTTATGAGAAATGTAAACGATATATAGCTGAATTTGCCTGGTTGGATGTTGTCGTCATCAGTTACAGGCTCAAAATCAGTGTGACTTGTAATGATTCATTGAATTTTCAAGTCTTCAACTTGGAACTGAGATGGAATTGGCTTGGCAATGGCATTAGAAATGATATATTTTTTATAAGGCTGCAAAATGGGGCTTATTCTTTGGATATCATTGTTAAATATGACAGCTTCGACGTGTGATCCCTGTTGAAAAATTTTGAATTAAAAAAAGCTAAATTATTTAAGTGACTGAGAAAAGTAACAAATTCAAAATTTGACACATTAAAATACTAAAATTTTGAACTAAAAATTGTAGCAACATTTCATAGAAAAAGGGCATAGAAATAAAAAAACAGCTCGAATATTTTATGACTTGAGTAGTACTATAAAGAGGTTTATATATTTTTTGATTTGATAGCGAGGTTAACTATTATTTTCTAAAGTTAGTTCAAAAAGGAAAATCTTAAATGAAGAAAATATAATTGTTATACCTCTGAATCGAAAAAGATACACTTTTGTCCTGGACGGCTTGTTATGTGATGTAGCAATTTGTTGTTTTTCTTAGATGGTTACTTTGCATGACCACCATTCAGCACCTGGTAAAATATCCCTGACCAATAAAAGCTTTTCCATCCTACTAAAAAAAAGTTTAAGAAAAAATTATCATTAACAAATTATTTTGTAAATAGAATAATACTAAATACACTTGTATAGAACAATCAATATACTTTTTGCCTATTTTATACGTTATAATTTAGCCAACTGGAAGATTTCATGGAAGACAATATTCCTTATTTTGTGATCATTTTTTGAAGACTCAAAAGTGCCTAGAATAATTAGTTATTTAATCGATTGAGGAGTTCTAGCTCTTGACAAAGCAACATACAATTGTCCACTTGAAAATATAGGTTGACGAAGATAAATTCCTACATAATCAAGCGTCTGACCTTAGGACTTATTTATGGTCATCACGAAATATAGGCGAACAAGGAACATTGTTCTTACAAAAGGTATTCCATTCTTTTCATTTTCATAAAACTGTAGAGGAATCTTAGGTATGAAAACAAATTTTCCTTTATGAGGTCCAAAAAAAATGTCTGCAGAAATTTTTTGCTCTTTTAACTGTCTATATATTAACTTGTGCCATTGCACAAACCTTCTATTGGATTCAAATTGCTTAGAAGCATGATTGGACAGCCTTCTTTCAGCAATAATCTGTGAGGAGGTAGACCTTTAGGATTAATAGAATTGAGAAAATCCTCATAATATGCTTGAACCTTTAGGATTAAGAGAATTGAGAAAATTCTCATAATATGCTTGATGTCTTCAGTCAACTGTCCTGTCAAAACTTACAGATGAATGTAGATTTTTGAACAATTTATTGATCATCATGTCATTAATTTCATTAACACAGGTGTTTGTTGGACAGAGTACACATCTATTTATCATTTGGTATAGATCAGATGAATATATATTTAAGTCAGGAAAGACATTTTGACCCAACCTGGTGGAACCAACAATGCATTAGAAAGATGTAAAAAAAAATTTAAACAAACAATAAAATGGATAGTAAATAATAAGATACAAAAAAGTATAACTTGTTGAGAGATTCGCCTTTGTTATGATAAGGAATAACCAGTTGTTTAGGTAAGGAAATATGATATTGCTCGTCAATAGGCTCTATACCTTCTCCTAACCTTAATAAGAAATCACAAAAAGTTTGATTTAATATAGCTCTCATATTTATGATTAAAGATAATTTACGCATGTGTGGCCAGAGATGTGAATTTACAAGACTTGAATCATTTAACTATTCTTTTATGGCCTAGTCTACAATGGGTAAGGTTTGACGAAAATCACTGCCAAAAACATCTTTTGTGGCCTGGTTTATAATGAGTAAGGTTTAACAAAAATCACTGCCAAAAATAATAATCTTTCCTCCTAAAGGCTTATTCAACTCCATGATATCTTACAGTAAATCATCAAAAGCTTCAATGGCTTCTCGTTTTGCCATTGAAGCCTCATCCTATAAGATGAGACTGGATTCAAAAATTAGTTTTGCAATACTGCTCTACTTACTTAACTGACAAACTTTCTTCTTCAAAAAATCAAGTGGGATATTAAATCTTGCGTGTGTTGTCCTACCACTAAGAAGGACTGATGCTGCAACACCTAATGTCACAACAATAATTGCAGGACCATCAATAAAAAAGCTGATACCATTTGAACTAAAAATTGATTCTAAAATCAAA
This sequence comes from Erythroxylum flavicans, assembly GCA_027576715.1. Classification (NCBI taxonomy): domain Eukaryota; kingdom Viridiplantae; phylum Streptophyta; class Magnoliopsida; order Malpighiales; family Erythroxylaceae; genus Erythroxylum; species Erythroxylum flavicans. The sequence goes on from JANZXP010000196.1 coordinate 40,330,658, forward strand.
TCAAATATGTATTTCTGTTCCCTGTTCAGTCTTTAATGTAATAACAAATCTTCTAGGTCAATGTGTATATTTTTCTCACTTTGTATTTTCCTAGTAAGATGCTCATGATAATTAACTGTAAAATCATATTCAGCAAAATGATAATCACTCAAGTTCTTCCCCATTTGTTCTGGGATCTATTAATATCCTAGAGGGTCATCCTTGTAACATCCTCATATGTATATGCATTATAAGAGGAAGCATGCTGGTAATCAGAACAAAGATAGTCTTTGAATGTTTCCCAAAGTTGGTTAGGATTCGTTGGTGAACAATAGAACAAGAGTTTGTCCTATATAAGAATCAGATGCCAACAAGCCTAAATTTAGTGCAATCTTCCTAAAATAGCTTATTTTTTCACCGTTGACTGTCAATAAGTGATCAAATGATGTTGGTCGTTTAACATGCATAAGTAATAACCTTAGGTAATACCTCTCTCTTTCTTTAGGGTCAACAGTAACCAACCTTCCTATAGCTTTCCTTCGACTCCTTTCTGACCATGTTCTTGTTTTTAGGGTCTAAACAAAATGTTCTGGAAAATCTTTATACAAACATTTAATCTTCTTAGTTTTTTATTTGTTGAATTTATTTTGAAAAATTCAGTTAACATTGTTCTTAAGAAGGAGATAGACTATTGATTAGGAAGATGAACCTGAAGCACATAAACCGATGGACTCATCTTTGCTAGACGGAACTCATATATACATCAAAAAGATTCATGAGGCGAAATCCAATGACTTTCTTGAAAATTATTGATTTCATCAATATCAACATCGGTCTATTTGATCAACAATTGTAAAATTAACAAGATTATGGCCCTTGAAGACATATTTATATAAGTACTTAACAAGCTTAATAGTAAAACATATTTCCACATTTATGTGGCAATCAATGAGAAGTAAAAGGTACAGACTATGAGGAACCACCCATCTATTATCAACCTCATGCTTACAAATCTTAACTTTTCGACCATCATCTCCCCTTCTATAACATACATAACGATCCTCACCATGGATAGTAAAAGGTGCAAAATTTTTAGAATAATGGTCATTACAGACACCATTTCTCATTAAGGGTTGTCTTTATTCATATGACCACAAGGACCGTGGATCATGTGTTTAATGATAAGAGAATATAACTGCAAATTTTAAACAGGGTCTAGTATTTCAGCAGATATGATTTGGTTATAAGATTTCGGATTAAGTAATTTAGAATGCAGCTTAAGTATCAGCAATAAATGAGCATAAGGGAAACCTCACTTTTGGAACTCAATAACATAAACATATGCGGCAACCTCTCCAAAGATCTATTTCTTGATTATTTCATTCTTAAGGATCTTAAATTTAGCTCTAAAAACTCTAGCCAATAAATCAAATCTGTCTTATGGCTTTTCATGAAACTTAAGATTATCTTGAATCTCCTTCCACATTGGGTTACAAGTTATGGTGAGGAAAATGTTAGGTTTACCATACTTCTGTACTAGAGTCATTGCATCAAGATAACTATGTTTCATGTCTCTTGGATCACTGACAAACAAAGATGGGAGCACAACTTGACGATCAATTCAATAACCTTCACTCTAACTTATGGCAATACTGTCCAAAACATCCTACAATATCTCTGTCCTTATCTCATTTTGTCTCTTTCTATGGAAATCGAGTCTAGATGTTTCAATCTTTATATAAGCTCCCACAATAAATAGTGGAAGTAGCCTTAAGCTATGGAGCAACATTGACTGATCATATTCTCTTATTTTGAGCCTATAACAATAGTAATCTCTAGCAGAAATAGTGCCATCTTCACAGTATTCTTGACCAGTAACTAAAAATTATACAAAGAAATCTCATAAATAAAAGGATAAGGTTAGACAAAATTATAAAAATGAAATAAGAAAAGAAAAACTTGTCTGTATTCTCCATATTAAACATATCAGATGAATAAACAAAAGAATTGAAATTAATGTCACATCCATCATTTGAAGCAGTGTTCCTCATTCTCTTTGAAAATAACCACTTAATTCCACGATGTCCTCCAAATTCACCACAAGGAAATAATAGAGGATATTAAAAGGGATCATAATAGGCATAGTAAGATTGGATTCTATAACTTGTCTCTGAATGACTGTAGACTAGGATGTGTGGAGATTGTATACATGTTGATCAAGGCTACTTGTGATGCAGTAGGAAGATTTTATACATGTTGATCGAGGCCAAGATAACACCTCAAGACCATTGATCAATTGTCAAGTGTCAGAATGTCCCTAAAACTCTTGAAGAACTTAGCATAGGGATTATGTTTTAGGAATGTCATAATCAATTTTAATGTATCATCACGAAGTTTATCACAACGTTTTTTCCTTCTTGTAAGTTCCTCATTAGTATCAAAAAATAGAGTTAGATATCAGACACTCTATCAGTTGTCAAAACTAAACTGTCAAGGAAATGATAAACTTGACCTTGAACACGAAATGTATAAACACCTTTCTTATTTTTTGTTAATTCTCAATTATACCTACCTCCATACGAAGTAAAAGCCACATTATTATTATATGTATGAACATTCCTCCTGAAATGCTCAGACTATTCATCTCCATTAATAAAAAATCGTTTTAGAGAATATGACATTTGAGGAGCAACAATGGAAATCTTTCCTGACGAGCAACAAAATGATGGGGGCTCTAAATGGAATATTTTCGCATCACAATGCTCATAATTAGGAACATAAGGAAGTTGTAGAGGTTCAGCAAAACAATTTGTTAGGCACGCTAATTTTGACTGAGAACGATGATGGTTTATCCCTAAAAAAATTTATAAAAGGGTTTATCACTTTGAGGAACAATAATAATAGAAAACTACAAAGAATATAGCTAAGAAGATTTATACCTTGATCCTCGACAACTGTCATTGAGGTGGATAGAACAGAAGAGGAAGATATATTTGGATAATCAAAATTGTGGTGCATATTATCAGACACTTCAACTGCTGATTCTGTACCGACAACTTCTGCAAGTCGAAGAGAGGAACAATTCATACTAACATGATCCACGCTAAAATCAATAGATGGATTTTGTACTAGTTGACTATTGGATGGATGAAGAAACAGATGATCATCTATTGTAATGTTATCAATGGTAGAATAAGTAGGTTAATCACGAACTGGTTAATATCGATGTTCTCCTATAGACAACTCAGGTCGATCTAAATTATCTGTCATCTTAGATAGATCAGTTTTACACCTTATATTTCCATGACTAGAAAAAGACAGAGTTGCATTACTCTTTTTTGCAGCATAAACTTCTTGACGCCATTATAGAAGCTCACGTTTTTTATTTTCTGGCATTTCAGCATACTTTTTACGCTTTTTGGCATTTCTATCCATCTTTGAAAGTAGACAAACTTAGAACGAAGGAGAAAATAGCCAACAAGTATACACCCTAAAAAGATATTAAAAAATGAAGGAAAATAAAGCCATAAATTAATAAAATAAGATAAAATTATCAACATGTAATTCATTGTATAATTATATAACAAAATTTTTATATATGTGTACAATTTAATTATATATTAAATAATTATATTTTGCAAATAAATTTAAATAGTAAATGATTTTATACTATGTTGGAAAATTTTTAGATATAATGTAAATTAATGCAAACTAGTTATTGAAATTAATATAAATTTTCAGCTCAAAAGAAACTAATAATTTTGAAACAAAAATATCATATATACAACGTTCTCCATAAGTTTATATTACTTTAATTTATCAAAGTCTCTTATGATACCATTTAAGAAGTCATTGAAAGTAACTGTTTGAATTAATTATTGATTGAAATATTATTAAATTATCAAATAATTATCAAATTATAAATATAATATAAATTCATAACAATTTCAAAATTTCAATACTTTAAATAAAAAATTAAACTTTTCACTTATTATAAATGGATTTTAATTTCTTGACTTTTATAAGATGTTTTAATTACGATAAAAAGCTTCATCTAACATTTAAACTTAAAATCATAATAAAAATTAAAATCACTTTGAGAATTGTTTGTAATAACTCAATTATAAAATCATATATTTACTAGAAACGGTGAATTTCTTATGTATTTAAAAGACAATAGATGTTAATTTAATTTTGTTAAATATTTTAATTTTTAATAAAATAATAGATGGTTTTATAATATATCACGCATTAGTCTAAAATTTAAAAAATTTTACATAATTTTTTAAGATTCTAAAAAATAAACGTATGCATATATAATATTGTCTACATATATTTTAGGCGCGAAAAAATGTTTTATGATCATATTGAATGAATAAAAACAAATATATTTATTTTAAATTAGATACAAGTTAGTATTTTAAAAATAAGTTAATATATTTGGTATTCAATCATTATAGTAAAATTAATAAATACTTGTATATGTAACCATAATCAAAGTTTGCGAATATTTCAAAAATGCTATTGGAGTAATTTTTTAAATTTTGTCTGCTGGATACTGTGATAGTGTGATTAAAGTCGTATGTTTGGGGCTAAAATATAAGTCTCTGATGACCAGTGCTCTATGACGATGAAGAACTAATGCAAAAGTTTGGGTCATAATAATAATTTAAAATTTTTAATCTTTTAAATAAAAAATTAAACTTTTCAGTTTTCACCTTTTATAAATGGATATTAATTTCTTGATTTTTATAAGAGGTTTTAATTATTATAGGAAAGGTTTATTTGATGTTTAAAATTAAAATTATTTTAAAAATAAATACATTTTGAGAATTGTTTGTAATAACTTTACTATAAAATCATATATTTACTTAAAATAGTTAATTTGTTGTATATTTAAAAGACA
>JANZXP010000196.1:40363848-40381698 GCA_027576715.1 Erythroxylum flavicans
TAAATACATATATGCATAATGTATATATTGTCTAAATATGAAAAATAAAATAAAAAGTTTAAATTGACTTGTTTGTAGAGGGAATAATTATGACAATATTATCGTTGCTATATATTTTTAATAAATATAAATTGGTTCATATTTTATATCTTTTATTTAATATAAATATTTTTGTATAATTTATGGATAATTTCATTTTACATTTTATTATAAACGATTATTTTATAATTTATAATTTATGAATTTTAAAAATACAACTACAACTTTTTGAAATTGTCTTAAAATAAAAAATTTAAAAAATATATAAATGCCTGGGCCAACTTAGGCCCAATGGGCGGCCCGTGGCTCGGACGAGCTTGGCGGGGGCCAGGCCACAGAGTTACCTACGAGCCAGTTTGGCACGCACAGGCTGGGCCACAGGTCATGCCATTCCGGTCCACCGGGGCATAGAAATAAAAAGAAAAAAGCTCGAATATTTTATTACTAGATAGTACTATAAAGAGATTTTTAGAAAATTTAATTTGATCACTAGGTCAACTATTATTTTCTAAAGTTATTGTAAAAAGGAAAATGTTAAATGAAGAAAATATAATTGTTATACCTCTAAATCGGAAAAAGATAAACTTTTGTCTCCTGGACTGCTTGTTAGGTGATGTAGCAATTTGTTGTTTTTCTTGGATGGTTACTTTGCATGACTAACATTCAGCACCTAGTAAAATATCCTTGATCAATAAACGCTTTTCTATCCTACCAAAAAAAATGGTTAAGAAAACATTAACATAAAAAAGATATGTTGTAAATAGAATAATACTAAATACACTTGAATAGAATAATCAATATACCTTTTGCTTATTTATATGTTATAATTTAGCCAACTGAAAGATTTTATGGAATACAATATTCCTTGTTTTATGTTCATTTTTTAAAGACTCAAAAGTGCTTGTAATAATTATAACTTTAATCGATTAAGGAGTTCTAGCTCTTGACAAAGCAATATACAATTGTCCATGTAAAAATATGGGTTGACAAAGATAAATTCCTATATAATCAAGCATCTGATCTTGGGACTTATTTATTGTCATGACGAAACATAGACGAACAGGGAATTTTGTTCTTACAAAAGGTATTTCATTCTTTTCATTTTCAGAAGACTATAAAGGAATCTTAGGTATGAAAACAATTTTTCCTTTATGAGGTCCAAAAATAATCTCTGCAAAAAATTTTGTGCTCTTTTAACTGTCTACATATTAATTTTGTGCCATTACACAAATCCGCTGTTGGATTCAAATTTCTTATAACAACCTTCTTTCGGTAATAATTTGTGAAAAGGTAGACCTTTAGGATTCAGAGAATTGAGAAAATCCTCATAATCTGCTTGATGTCTTCGGTCAACTATTCTATCAAAACTTACGGATGAATATAGATTTCCAGACAATTTATTGATCATTATGTCATTAATTTCATCAACAAGGGTGTTTGTTAGATAGAATACACATCTATTTATCATCTGGTATGGATTAGATGAATATATGCTTAAGTCAGGGAAGACATTTTAAACTAACCTGGTGAAGCCATCAATGCATGTGAAAGATGTCAAATTCTTTTAACAAACAATAAAATGGATAGTAAACAATAAGATATAAAAAGTATAACCTGTTGAGAGATTCATCTTTGTTATGATAAGGAATAACTAATTATTCGAGTAAAGAAATTTGATCTTGCTTGTGAGCAAGCTCTATACCTTCTCATACCCTTAATAAGAAATCGCAAAAAATTGGATTTGATATAGCTATCATATTTATGGTCAAAGATAATTTATGCATGTGTGGCTAGAGATGTGAATTTACAAGACTTGAATCAAAACAAAGCATTCCATTTTAAATCATGCTCAACAAATCACAACAAAGTGCACAATAATATGGCTCGAGATAATCCCATAAAATAGAATGGCAAAAATGAAGTTTACACTATGAACAGAATGAGTCCATTTTTCAGAGCTCATGTGCCACAGGCGGGTAGCCGGGAGAAGGCTTTAGTTCAATGTGCATATAACAAATAGAATGGTATATCTCTTACCCATATAAGAAAATTTTTGATACATACATATTTCATTTCATATTCATACTTTCATGCATTTTATACCTTTCTTTTGTTCATTAATGCCACATATAGTAAAATATTTCAAAGCAAACATGATAACAAATCACAATGCATTTTCCCATATTCACAATGTTTCAAACACAAACATTTAAGTACACATAAACATATAATAGATCAGCCCATCATCACAATAACCATAAACATATTACCCACCTATTTACTTATAAATCTAAGCCTAAGTTTGTTATTTCCTCTTGTTCTTTCCTTTGACTTTCTTGGTTCCCTTTAAACAAGCATATTTTCATTCAATCTACACAAATAGAACTTCCACAAGCTTTAAATATCAAAAAGAAAAATGAGATTAAACTTCATCTACTCTTGGTTTATCTAAATAGAAGAACTAAGATCTAGTTAAAAGTTCATGAAAATCTAAGAACATAAATCTCTTGTTCCTCTTCCTTCTCTCTCATTTTCAGCACATAAAAACCTATTTTCTCTACTTTCTTCTTATATAAAAAATAGATAAAGGATTACCTAAAACTCAGCTGAACCTTCTTCTTCCATTTCTTATCTCCTTTATCTTTCATTCCTTCTTCTTTTCTAGTTCAGTTTCTGCTTCTCTTCTTCTACTTCTTTCTACATTTTTCTTCTCTCTTTCTTTCTTATTTCACATGACTCTTTCTTTTCCCTAACCTCTCAAACACATCTCTCCCTTTTCTCTTACTTTTGCACGACTCTCTTCTTCTTTCTCTAGTTTTTTCTAGGTTATTTTTTTCTTTCTTTCTCACTTTTCCCACACATCATTCATGCGCCCTTCCTACACGACTCTCTTATAAATTTTAAAACAACTTCAACCTTTCCAAACTTACCCTTCACATTTAACTTAATTCCTTCTAACTCCTTAACTAAATTCTAACATTTCCATATAATCCATACAACCATATGTAACTAAAAACTATTCATAAATAAACTCCATAAATTTCTAATTCAAAAATTCTAATTTTTACTCATGATTAAATGCCAACAAATTCTCATATAATAATTCTAACTTCCAAGAGAAGTTTAGGGTCCAACGTACCTAGTTCTATACAAAGGAAAAGTCACATTATTATTATATGACAAACATTCTTCCTGAATTGTTCAGACACTTCATCACCATTAATAAATAATTGTTTTAAAGCATATGGTGTTTAACAAGCAACAATGGAAATCTCTCCTGACAAACAACAATATGATGGGGGCTCTAAGTAGAATCTTTTTGCATCATAATGCTAATAGTTGGGAGCAAAAGGAAGCTATAGAGGTTCATCAGGACAATTCTTTAGGGATGATAATTTTGACTGAGAATGATGATGGTCTATCCTTAAAAAGATTTATAAAAGAGTTTATCACTTTGAGGCGCAATAATAATAGAAAAGTACAAAGAATATAGCTAAGAAGATTTATACTTTGAACTTTAACAGTTGCCATTGAGGTGGATAGAACAGAAGAAGAAGATATATTTGGACAATCTAAATTTTGATGCATATTATTAGACACTTGAACTGATGATTCTGTACTAACAACTTCCCTAAGCTGAAGAGATGAATGATTCACACTTGTATGATCCACGCTAAAATTAGTGGATGGATGAAGAAACAATTGTTCATCTACAATAATGCTATAAATGGTAGAATAAGCAGGTTGATCACGAACTAATTGACATCAATGTTCTCCTATGGGCAACTCAGATCAATCTAAATTATCTGTCATTTTGGACATATCAGTTTTACACCTTTTATTTATACGACCAAAAAAAGACAAAGTAGCATTACTCTTCTTTGTAGCATAAGCTTCTCGACGCAGCTGTAGAAGCTCATGTTTTTCATTTTCTGCCATTTTAGCATACTTTTTATACCTCTTGGCATTTCTATCCATCTTTGAAAGTAGAGAAACCTAAAACGAAGGGAAAAATAACCAACAACTATACACGCTAAAAAGATATTGAAAAAATGAAGGAAAATAAAGCCATAAATTAATAAAATAAGATAAAATTATCAACATGTAATTGTTGTATTTCATTGTATAATTATATAGTAATTTTTATATATGTGTAAAATTTAATTATGGATTAAATAATTATATTTTTCAAATAACTTTTAGTAGCAAATGATAATTTAGTTTAAAATAAGTTTACACTATGTTGGAAAATTTTTAAATATAATGTAAATTAATGCAAACTAGTTATTAAAATTAATATAAATTTTTAGCTTAAAAGAAACTAATAATTTTGAAAACACCATATATACAATGTTCTCAATAAGTTTATATTACTTTAATTTATCAAATTCTCTTATGATGCAATTTAAGAAGTCATTGAAAGTAACTGTTTGAATTAATTATTGATTAAAATATTATTAGTTTTAAACTTATAATCATTATAAAAATAAAAACATTTCGAGAATTGTTTGTAATAACTCAATTATAAAATCATATATTTACTAGAAATGGTGAATTTCTTGTATATTTAAAAGACATTATACGTTAATTTAGTTTTGTTAAATATTGTAATTTTTAATAAAAAATAGATGGTTTTATAATGCATCACTCATTAGTCTAAATTTTAAAAAATTTTACATAACTTTTTAAGATTCTAAAAAATAAATATATGCATATATAATATTGTCTACATATATTTTAGGCATGAAAAATGTTTTATGATCATATTGAATGAATGAAAACAAATATATTTATTTTAAATTGAATAAAGGTTAGTATTTTAAAATTAAGTTAATATATTTGTATTTAGTCATTGTAGTAAAATTAATAAATACTCGTATATTGTACATGTAACCATAATCAAAGTTTACGATTAATTCAAATATACCATTGGAGTAATTTTTAAAATTTTATTTGCTGGATATTGTGATAGTGTGACTAAAGTCACATGTTTGGAGCTAAAATATGGGTCTATAATGACTAATGGTGTATGAAGATAAAGAATTAATGCAAAAGTTTGGGTCATAATAATAATTTAAAATTTGTAATATTTTAAATAAAAATTAAACTTTTCATTTTTTAAATGGATATTATTTTTTGGAATTTTATAAGACATTTTAATTATTACAGAAAAGGTTTATTTGACGTTTAAACTTCAAACCATTTTAAAAACAAATACATTTTGAAAATTGTTTGTAGTAACTTTACTATAAATCATATATTTACTTAAAATAGTTAATTTCTTTTATATTTAAAAGACATTATATTTTAACTTAATTTTGTAAAATATTTTATTTTTTAATAAAATAATAGATGGTTTCATAATGTATCACCCATTAGTCAAAATTTTTAAAAAATTACATGATAACTTTTGAATATTTTTAAAAATAAATATATGCATATATAATATTGTCTATATATATTTTTGGTGCGAAAAAATCTATTATGACCATATTGAATGAATTAAAACAAATATATTTATTTTAAATTGAATATAGAATAGTATTTTAAAATTCATTTTATATATTTAGTATTTAGTATTTATTTATTCTAGAAAAATTAATAAACACTTGTATGCTGTAAATGTAACATACTAAAAACTTTTAAAAATTTACATGATAACTTTTGAAGATTCTTAAAAATAAATATATGCATATATAATATTGTCTTTATATATTTTTGGTGCAAAAAAATCTATTATGATCATATTGAATGAATTAAAACAAATATATTTATTTTAAATTGAATATAGAATAGTATTTTAAATTTTATTTTATATATTTATTATTTAGTTATTGGAGCAAACTTAATAAATACTTGTATATTGTAAATGTAACCATAAAAAAATTTTACATGATAAAATAATTATATGCATATATAATATTCTCTATATATATTTTTTGTGCTAAAAAACTATATTATGATTATATTGAATGAATAAAAATATATTTATTTTAAATTGATAAAAAATGAAATAACTCTGCAAATATATTACGAAGGAAAAGCCTAAGAACTTAGTGCGTCAACGAAGCTTAAAACTCTTGTTTACACAAAGACGGAAGATTCATTACAGTTAGAGCTCGACCAACATCTTTAAATATATTCACTGGTGAATATCTCCGAAACGATACAAACCCCCTTTTTAATTGATGGATAAATAATTAAAAAAACTAATCATGTCGAATCATTTTAAATGAAACCTCATAGGTTGTTTACAGTTTTAAATGAGCCGCGTACGACTGAAAAGTTTTTGTCATATCATTATAAAAAGCTCTTTGGCTTTTTACTGTATACTTTGGCAGGTGTTTTTTGTTTGAGTGTCTTTCTTTTTGTCTGTGAAGGTTCGACGTTTAAAAAATAACCATGAGTAAAGTTTGCTGCTTTGAATGATTTAATACGTGGGGTTGATAAATGATGTAAAGAAACAGTCAAATGCAGGTGGCAGTCATTTCATTTCAGTAATATCAGTAAGGGTCCCTTAAATGAAAGACAATCAGTTGTGCATTTAAATAATAAAAAAATGATGTAATCCTGACAGCTACTGTACCACGGTTTCAAAACGAGAATGTGATACTCTGTGCTCTTACCCTGTCTCTACTCTATTCTATTGCATGTCTGCTATTTATTTATGTCAGTTGTTCAAAACGGCGGCTTACGAGATTGGTTTTTTGTAATGCATTTATTGACTTATTAATTAAGATTAATAATTGGTCAAAAGAAACAGACAAATGCAATGTCGCCCAGTCATTTCATTTCAATAATGAAGGCATGCGAGTTATTTGATGTAGTCGTCCGAAAGAATGCATTTAAATTCAAGTTAAAACTAAAGAGAGTCCGAGATTTGATCAATAGTGTTGGTTAAGTATGGGAGTTTCAGTTTGGAGTTCTCTACGTACGGAATCTTCCCTTTTGAACAAATTAACTGGCTTTTCGTATCTAGTTTTTATCTTGATTTTCTTAAACGATCTGGTTACATTTGTTCTTCCCAAGTTTAATATTCATAACACTTACAATAAATGTGTGAACTATTGTCATAAATTTGATTAATTAATTATATTTTATAAATGTGTTCATTATATTTTTATCAATCAATCAATTTATTATATTTTAATTTTTCAATCAATAAATAATATTTGAATTAATTAAATATTTTTAATAGTATTTAAAAAGTTTACTATATAAAACAATTATGAAGTAAAAGATATTAAGGAATGCACAATTTTTTAAAGGTGTTCGATTTTTTTATTTTATTAAATAATAAAATTTATAAGTAGTAAAAATTACAATGTATGACATATTGTAGTAGTTACCAACAACAATAATAACACTCAGTCAGAGTCCTATTGAAGTGCGAGATTTTAAAAGGTGTCCAGTAGTATACAGCCTCATCTCTACCTGATAGAGAGATTGTTTCCAATGATTATAGTAGCCATTTAACTAAAAAACTAATCTGACGTAACTCGTTATATTATTTATATTAACTAAAGATTTAACATGGGACAATTTTCGTAAAAATTAAAAGTCATGGTACTTTAGCGTCACTTTTTAAAATTCAAGTTAATATTACAAAATTAAGTAAATTTTATTTTTTTATATTAACCCTTGCATGTAAGTAAACCTTTTTTTAATCAAAATTAACAACATTTTATGTAAAAAAAGGGAATAAAATATTCTTTTAACCTACAAAATCATTACTATGACATTGCTAAAATTCTCCCTTATTAGATTACAATCATGTTCAGCAGATTTAATTCACATAAGAAGATTTGTAAAATAATGTCAAAGATCCTCCTGCACAGAATATTTAAAGAAAAGGACGGCTCATTCTTATGGAGAAGCTATTTTTCTGACAAGCACGTCTCTAGAGTTTTAAGCTATTAGATAGCATATATATGTTCCAACAAGATTCATTTATATCTACGTAATTAATAAACAGTATGTACGTAAACTCAAATTTAACAGATTAATTTTGAATTAAATAAAACTTGAAATGAATTTCAATTTAAAAATTAACTAAACGATTCAGAATTTTATTACAAAATGAGGGTGTTCTATCATTTCCTTTCAATCCTCTCTCATTGGTTATCTCTTTGGCATGCAAATGATTATGCAGGCAAATCATCTTCCGCTAATTTAAATTCAGCGTTATAGGCCTTAATATCGAGTGAAGAGTATCTAATTACCTTTATTTTTATGTATAATCGTAATTTTAATTTTTAACTTGATTTTAAATCACATTTTGCAACTTATCATATACATGAATATTAATTTTTTAGTCCTTCTGACACACTTAATCAAAAGACTTGCAAGTTACCAAATTAGCGGAAAACATAAAAGAAGCTTTTCTTCTTCGTAAATCTCAAATCATAATGAAGTTTTTAGTTGCTAATGGTCTAAACTCTTGGCTTAGGACCTTTTTGATATCAACACCTTGTGTCGCCTGAGATGAGCTGGTACGATAGCGATGAGACCACCAAGTGGGGGACACATTTTTTACCTGGAAAGGATTTCGTCGTAGGGCCTTCCATAGAGTCTCAGGGACAGTAAGAAAGACTGAGCCTTGTTAGTCTTGTAGTTCTTTTTGAAAAACATGGCTAGTGTTTGGAGGAAAGAAGGCCATGGAGTCTGCAGTTGGCTAATTTTAACTGGCTCACTTGTGGTCACATGGTGCAACAATAGAGTCGAGGGGAACAAAGTTTTGTTGATGGGCCTTGTGTAACTGTTGATGCTTCAAAGTGACGTTGTAGCAATCGAAAATGCGAAAGAGATGGACCTTGCATTGAGTGTGGACATTTATACAGAGCCTAAAGGAGATTTACTGGTGGCCTGCACTTTCAGAGAATTCGGGTCAATCAACGTAAGGTACCATGGTTTGAGTGAGTTAAAACGTTCCGACACAACAAATGAAAACCTTGAAGATAAGCATGAGCCATCCTTGGTTGTTGGTTTGATTGATGAAGGCTCAAATCGGAGGGAAAAGACTCGTGAGTTACTGCAAAAATCACAGAATTCTAATGATTCTCCAAAGTCTAGTGAATATACCACCATTGTGACTGCCGATAGCTCACTAAATGGTCGGATACCCTGCAATAATTCACATTCCACAATTATTAAGCAATCAGCATTTGACTTATGAGTTAGTATAAGACCTCGCTATAGAAAACTAACAAAAAAAGAGTAAAGAAAGGAACAAGAGTAGGTCAACAGTAATAGCCTCTTGTAGGTCCTATAAGTGAAAGAGTTTGACTTATTTGTGGTAGAGAACGAGGCATGACATTAAAAGACAGAAGAATTAGCCAGATAAATTTGAATCTTACCTTCCATAGATAAGAGAATAGAGATGGTGGGTTGATCACAAAAAGCCTTGTAAAGCCTGCACTGGTAGTACTCTGCCATAATTCTCAGTGCTAGCAGGAGAAGATTCATAAAAGCTGAAGCAGACCTGAAGAAACGTGAGAAGCAAAGATGAACAAACTATAAGAAAACAAATGCCAGTGCTACACCCAGACCCAGTTACGAACACAACATATTTTATGAACGTAAAGATTTGAAAAGGTCAAGATAGAGGTCAAGAATGGACTATATATGACTACAATATGCTACTGAGGCGAATACAACCTTAGAAGAAACAAAAAGATGATTTTATGTCACTATGATCCAATTGAGCATATTAAAAACATTAAATTTTCTTTGTAAACTATTGTTCCAACAACGCATCGAGTAGAACATTTATGTGTAAATCAAATAAGAAGGTCACTTTTATAATATCCAAAGGTTAAAATTGGCCCAGTATGAAATTTTGTAAGAGAAATATTATAAAAAACATAAAAATCCAGCAATAAATAAGTCCATTAACTTTTTCACGCGCAATAATGGAACAACGAAGATGTGACATCAGGAGGGGGTTCGAACATTGCATGGGAATATAACCAAGCTCTGAGTTTAAGCTCATGCATTTTTATTGGAGTAAAAAGTGTTACATGTCCCTAAACTTATATAGGTTATTAACAAAACTTTGGAAGAAATGGACATACTTGCATCGAAGAGGAGTACAAATTGTTCACTGTTTCTTGGTATGATTGAAACGACTACCTCCAAAGTAAACGCGAGGAAGCATGTGAATTTGTAGAAAATAAAGAGAAAGATAGAATTTTGATATTATGAATTAAGAAGCAAAAAGAAATGGAAATGAAGGTAGGATCTAAAAGTTTAAAGTCACTAACAGCTTTTGTGAATGGAACTTGCGATAGTCTTATTTAACATGAAGAATTTGTAACTGATGGGAATAAAGGAATAGTAAAGCCTTTGAAGAAGTATATACATAACAAATGTAAAGTACTATTTCTTTTTTTCCTTCAGTTAGAAAAATGTAGAGAGTGATATAAGAGGGAAATGGTGGATTGGAAAGTAACCAAAACAGGTCTTAATTCGTCACCATGACTGACTATATAGCTAACTCCTTCTGTGAGCTCAACAGAAAATTCATCTGCCATAAAGTTTTCTGCATTGCAAAAACAAGAATTAGAAACAAAAAGTAACTAAAAAATATAGCGATTGATAGATTCTGATCTAACGTTTGTTCTTTATTTTGAACTCGTGGCTAATGGAACAAAAAGGAAAATGAATGATTATGAAAATCATAAGATTGAGAAGTAGCAGAAAAAGGGTAAGAAAAACTTATCTACAAAATCTAGTGGTAGTAATCATATGATAATGGAGTTTGTTGTTACAATACCAATCATTATGTTATCTCTCCAAGAAAGGCAAACCCTTAAACTCTTTGCAGCCTTCTTCACGTTATCACCTTTAGCTCTCAAAAATCGTCCAATATAAGTGTCGTTGCAGAATATTTCCTGTGATTAGGTAGAACATAAGGTTAATGGCAATAGCTACTCTATCCAGTACTAATCTAATCTTGAAGATAGAGACAATAGAAATATGACAAGCTTTTACTTAAAATTGAACATTTGGACTGCAAATAAAAAACTTGACGTCAATCATTCAAATTGAAAAAGCAAGTAACCATAACTACGATGGAGAAATGAGGCAAAAATACAGAAAACTTTAATCTTGACCCATGAAAGAAAATTAACGATGAAAATACACAAGACCCTACCTGCTTTAATGAGAGAGGAGTTGGTTTTCTTAAAAGCTCCAGCACAATTTCATTTTTCTTATTGAGACGATTGCATGTTTCTTTCTTGCCCATTATGAAAAAAGTGAAGTAATATCAAGGGAAAGAAAGAAAGGCAGATAAGTTAGAACTCTTCTGCTTTACCCAAAAATTGAAAACACGGGGAAATAATATAGTTTAGTAGGTGGACTAGAGTATTAATTTTTGTTAATGTGATTTTTTTCATTTTTTCTTAATAATATGATTTAATTGCTTGGAATGAGGGCACTTGATATGACGTGCATACTCCTGTTTGTTTGTTCTTGTTCTTAAATTATCTTTATAGATTGATAGGAAAATCAGAATTTAAGATTGAGTGTGTCAGATAATTTAATGTTAACAATGAATATGCTATTTTCCCGAGCTGCTCAAGTTTTAAGGATGCGAGCTATGTCAGATAATGTAATGTTAACAGTGAATGTGCTATTTTTCCGAGCTCCTTAAATTTTAAAGACGTGAGGTTATAAATGAACCACCAATATATCTCGAATTTATGTCAACCTGTGATCAAATCTTTTTATACTAGATTTTCCCACTCAATTACTCCACTCAAAAATTCTTAACTACTGGATATCTCCACTCAATTATTTCAAAGATTTGTGTCAGATAATCTAATGTTATCACCTATCAAGTCATGTTGCATCTCAAAATCAGTCGCGTACGTATTTGTTGCATTTCTCTATGTTTTTATGTAAGTGCAGATTTTGGGTTGGTAAGTTAAATTGTTCGGTCAAGTAAAGACAACCAAAATTTATTACTTTGAGGGCTTCCCAACTCAATAACTTTTAACGTTTGTGCCACGATGTCAAATTTTGACATTTTGGCTTATTTTAAATAGTTCTGGAGAGGATGAATCGATACATATTTCTCCATTTTCATATAAAAAACAAACGCATTGCAAACTTACAGTAGCCATATCTTCTATAGATTTCTTAAAAAAGGACAACTACAACCAAAGGCCAGTTTCAATAAAAGGAAACTTCTGACAGTTCCGATTATAAAAGGTAAACATTATGACAAACCTTTTCTTCATCCATAAGTTCTATGTTATCATTTGCATCAATGTATTTTTCAATCAAGGCTAGGACAATTTCAACGTTCCCTTTCTAGTGTAAATGCACTTAAGAGTTAGGCTGTAAGATAAATCTCTGAGTCAAGCACACATCGTGACTTGAAATATAAAAAAGCAATCCTTTATATATTGTTCATAACTATATCAATTGCAGATGATTATTTAGGCAAATCCCAAATATAATAAACTTAAATGTTAGATTCTGGATATTTTAATTGCAAGAATGATTGTGCCTAATCAGAATATGATATTGTTTACTATTAGATCACCATTGCATTTTATGAGTATAGCCACATTACTCATTTTACCCTCTTTTTTTTTTTGAGTTGAAATGGAATACAAGGATAATGGTAGATTGAGAGCGGAAAGTGTCAACATTCATTCCCAATAACCTACTTCAATGAAAATGGAGAACAAATCTTTGATCTTAAAACCTTGATTTTAGAGAAATTTGAAGATCATCTAAAAGAGAAACACCCACCTGCAATAATTGTGGTAAATCATCACCGACGATCACCTTTACCATCGGAGCTCCGCTCCTTCTCGAAGGACGCCTGTTCAAACTCCTTCCTCGTGTTCTCCCTAAACACGTGTCTCCACAACACGCCCCTCGAGTTAGGTCAGACGAAGAAGCAAATGGGCTATATCATGTCTCGATACAGACTAAAGACCTCATGTTGGGTACCAGTGACTTGCTAGTAGTTCAACAAATCCTCCTCTTCATCGTCGAGCGATTTCTCTTTCTTCGCGATGTATCTGTCATCGGGCCCTTGTGCACAAAGCGATGATTGATGATCGCACGATGTGTATTTTTGCCAGAACCATGACATATAATGGTAGAGGTGACAATCTGGGTTTGAGAGAGGGAGAAAGAAAGATCCATCACATGTGATGGTAGGCGCGACGATGATGCTGAAGGTGGTGTTGCGGTAGACGCTGGGTTTGAGAGAGGGAGATCGTTGCCATCTTTCTGGGCTGTTTATTAAGAATGACAAAGAAAATATCTCTTGGAAGGCTAAAACTTTGAGAGATGGAGGGAGAGAGGGTGGAAATTTAGAGAGTTTTGGTATTTTATCTTTGATATGCATCTCGATTAAATGAAGCTCTGTATCTCAACTAAACAAAGCTCTGACATGATTGAGACTATTTAATGGGAAGAGCATTGGAGAGTGAAGCTCGTGGTCTCTCAAATAAATAAAGCTATGACATGATTGAGACCATTTAATGGGAAGAGAGTGGAGAGTAAGTAAGAAGAGGAGGACGACAGTGGTTGGATGAATTAGATGGTTGGATTACAATTCTTCGTCGTCATCCCATTCACATTTAATATATAATAGTTAAAGAATATATGATATAGTTTATATACAACAAGATTTGTAAGAGACTATCCCACCAATGAGGCTAGGAGAAGATGAAAAACTCTTTAAGGATTTTGTCACAGTTACATACCAATGACGATTAAACCTTAATCACTGAAGGGAAAAATGGATAACTACGAGAAAGAAGTTTTTGAGATGGGAATACTATAAACTAATGCAAATTAAGTTACTAATAGGAAATGAAACTACCATTAATAATAAACAAAGTTTTAAGTAGAATAATTCAATAATAAGTACGGAAAATATGATTATAACAAAGGGGAGGAAGATAGTAACTGAACCAAAGGATGTAGAGTTTGTTTCCAATCTAGAGCTCAATGAGAATAAGACCAGAGCAACTAAATTAGCTCTATAACCCCAAAGAGAAACAAAATATGTAATGCAAACTAGTAATCTTATCAACTCCCTAAATGAACAAGCAAATGATCAATAAGAAACAAGTATCATAGGTAACGAATTTAAACTTACTACCATAAGGAAGTTAAATAGGAACCATATGGGAAATAACTCTAAAACCACTTCCTCTTGATGTTAATACTCTTATGGAATGTTAGAAGGCCCAAAAGTCCCAATAACAAGCAAGTGATACAGAATTACTTACAAGATATCAAACCTTTCCTTATTAGTCTTTTAGAAAATAAGATTAAAGAATAAAATTGAAGAACTTAAGCTTCTTAAAGATAATGATTATTTATAATCTTTATTCTCATTATAATGGCATATTAGTTTTTACTTTTGAACTTAACAAAATTAAGGTTCTTCACTAAATTATCTTTGATTAGTTTATCCACTCATCTATAAGAATTTTGCAAGAAAATATTACTCTCTAGGTCATGTTCATTTATTCTTTTAATCTTGCATTTCAAAGGATGTTCTTATGCAATAAGCTAAAGGAAATTAATTTCACTATAACACCCCTCAGATCATTTTTGGAGATTTTTAACAGCATAATTTATCCTTTATAGGTAGGGAGAACATACCTTAAAACTACTCTTAAGATATATGTAATTATGTGACACATATTAAGATTACTGATTTAAATATGAATAGGAACTTTTATACCTAGAAAAATAAGTAAAATGGGAGATGATTTTTAAGAAAGAAGCTTGATAGAGCTCTGGTCAATTCATAATGGCTAACATATTTCCCAAAAAGCAAAGCATATTTTAATAACCTTATGTTCTCATATCACACCCCTATTGTAGTTCATAACTTGATCCTAAATCACCAAAGGGAAAATTTATTTAGGTTTAATAATTTCTTAGTTAAAGCTAAGGACTTTGAAAAAGTAATAACTAGGGGATCAAGTTATGATTTCCAAAGACATAAATAAAAGTCAAGGAAGAACTCAAGCTATAGATCTTAAAAGTTATGGCAATACTCATCATAATGTTATTAATGCTAAGGTAAAGCTAATTAGAGTTCAAGATAACCTTTAATAATCTCCAATAGATGTAAACAAACACAATAAAGAAAATGTATCCTTTTATAACAACATCCAAGTAGTAAAACTAAACTTTTCCTTTTTAAAGAAAAGATCAAGAATGTAGTGGCTTCAATAAGGGGAAATCATAACAAAATTGTTTATCATAGAAAGGAAAATGGACAATATACTTAATCTTAGGTTGAAATATTATTAGAGACATTCATTTACTTCGCAAATATAGTTAGCACTCCTTCTAATAGTTATTCCTTTGTGTAAGTTCTAAAATAGTTTATTAAAGAGCATATTACTGACTAGGAGGGGAATCCTAGCTTAGGCCCTTCAATGTTGCAAATGTGGAGAAAGCCTTATTTAACCTCAAACTTAACAAAGCTCTTTACCTAACGGCCTTAATCCTTTTTTTTTTAGTCTTGGTATCATACTACACTAAATTTACATTAGAGTTCTTAAAAAAAAGGCAAGATGTTGAAGGAATTCAATAAGACTTTTATCAGTCTCATCCCCAATATTCCTAATCCAACTTTCCTAAAGGAGTTCAAACCCATTTTATGTTGCAACATAATCTATAAAATCATTGCAAGCTCATAACTGCCAGGCTAAAAGCTATTTTAAAACCTTATATCAATCCATCAAAAGGGGCTTTTGTTAAAGGAAGACAAATTGGGGATAACATCCTACTAGTTTAAGAATTTTTCAAAATTTGTAATAGATGATACTTTAACAAAACTTATGCAATTAAGATTGAATTTGACACCATTGGTTGGAGCTTCATACTGAATACATTGTGAGTTTTTAACTTTTTAGCAAAATTTATATCTTAGATTGAGTAATGTATCACAACTATCTCCTATAGCATATTAGTGAAAGAAAAGCCAACTAAACTCATCAAATGTCTAAAAGGATTGAGGTAAGGAGATTCCATCTCCCCAAGCATGTTTACACTATGTATGGAAGTCTTTACTAGATTAATTTATTCATATACTTGGTCAGGAAAGGAGCTTCAAGTATCACAATGAATAAAAAAAATTTCACAGCTTATCTTTTGTTGATGAATTACTACTCCTCTTTAAGGCTAATGTAAGCTTAGTAGGTACTTTAATATATGCTATTCATCCCTTTAAAGAACTATTCAGTCTCTCCATAAACAAAGATAAGAGCTTATTATTGTTTTAATAGGTGTATATATATATAATAAATTAACATTAGACACTATTAATAAATCTGGAAAATATGAATATATAAAACCAATAACAGATTAAGATGAAATTATATATGGATATGAATCTGATCAAAACCTCTACACGAATCAACAAAAACAAGTATATATATATATAATAAATTAACATTAGACACTATTAATAAATCTGGAAAATATGAATCTGTAAAACCAATAACAGATCAAGATGAAATTATATATGGATATGAATTTGGTCAAGACCTCTACACGAATCAACAAAAACAAGATGATTAACCCGAAACAAGTCAAAGTGGAGAAAAACGAAAAAGAGAAAACCAAAATAAATACAATTGGAATTACCGATAGAAAAAGCAGCATTACTTACTATTCAGCCCAGTTCATCTACTACCAGTCCTTCTGAACCAACCGTAGCCCAAAAGAAAGAAGATTTCAAAGAAACCAAAACATATGCAATCTTTAACGGACCTATGGCCGGTCTATATGATGAGTGGCACAAAGCCTCCATTCATATTACTGGAAAACCATCTATTATTCACAAAAGCTATTCAACTAAAGCCGAAGCAGAAAAGCCCTTTCAGAATTCAGAAATCCTATTCTAAAACCACAATACAAGCAAGTTCTCGAAAAACCTGTGGTTGACACTCCATTGAGATATTTACATAAAAGATATTTCCTTGAATTAGGAGGTTTAGCTAGAAGGCACCTGACCCATATGTCATGGCTTGCATCACACTATACTAATAATTGATCAAAAAATAATAAAAATTTAAGACACTACCAGTTGTTTTATATGTAATAAAATTCCATAAAGTGCTAATATTTGTTAATCCTTCAAATGGTTTTTCTATTTGTATAACTAGTGCTAACCTGTTAGACCATTCTAATAATAATTTTTCTAGTGCTAATTTCTTCTGTCATTTGAATGATTGGTTCTTTGATGCTCAGCTATGGATCTATACAAGACTTGTAATTCTTGATTGTACTCATTATATAAATTCGTGGCATTTTCTAATCGTTGTTTAATAGGTGAGAGTCCATATGCATCTCTGATTATTGCTTTGTTTAGTTTTTTATAATTAATGACCATTCTTCTATTGCCTCGTTGTTGTTCAGCATAGTTATTTACATAAAAGGCAGGAGTGGAATGCTTACTTTTACTACTTATTGAAACCTATACATTTACAATTCCATCTATTTATTAACAAGAATCAGGGTTACCTTTAATGTTAGGAAATAACTTTCTCAAATTATATAACCTTTTCTGTCAATATTTACACTATATAACCTTTAAAACACCTTTTAGAACAGGATTTCTGAATTTTGAAAGGGCCTTTTCTGCTTTGGCTTTGGTTGAATAGTTTTTGTGAATAATAGAGGGTTTTCTAGTAATATGAATGAATATGTAAAATGTAACATCTTGTTACCTATAGGAGGTTAGAATAGTAAATATGAGTGATAAATGAGAGCTTAGAAATGCATTTTTCATGCTCATGCATAATATGGCAT
>JANZXP010000196.1:40381798-40412882 GCA_027576715.1 Erythroxylum flavicans
AAATAGAAATGATGTTTCTTGTAATAACAGGAACATAATAACAATTATCAAGTTCTAATACAAGGCCAGAAGGCAAACAAATTCCTACAGCTAATGCAGTAACTCTTGCTCCATTGCCAATTCGCAAGTCCACTTCACTTTTCTTCAATGATCTACTCCTTGTTAACATTTGCATATTGTTACATATGTGAGAACCACAATTAGTATCTAATACCTAAGAATGTGGAACAGAAATAGAAAGACTGATCTCAATCTTAAACATACATGAAGAGACAACTTCCTTAAGCTTCTTATCTTTCAGGCTAGCAAGAAAAGATGGGCAGTTTCTCTTCCAATGTCCGTTGACTCCACAATGAAAACATGTGCCCTTGTCATTATTCTTCTTCTTGACACTTTCTTTCACCTTTACTACATTAGTAAAAGCCTTCTGTTTCTTATTATTATTCTTCACAAAGCCCTTTTTTTTTGCTTTTAGAAGAACCGACAACAAGTACAAAACTGAGTTCCTTCTTAAGGCACCCTTCTACAGTCTTGAGCATGTTCAACAATTCAGGCAATGTCATATCCTTCTGGTTCATGTTGAAGTTCATGACGAACTGTGAAAAGCTCGAACTTAGAGACTGTAGCACCAAATCAACACTTAATTTGTGGTCCATAAAAAAACCTAATTAGGTCAATTTTTCAATATACCCAATTATCTTTAGTACAAGAAGGTTGACTGAAGATCCTTCTGTCATCTTGAATTGAAATAGTGCCTTGGAGATTTGATATCTCTTCACCCTATTTTGTGCACCAAATAACTCCTTAAGATGCAATATCATATTAGGTGAATGCATGTTCTCATGCTGCCTCTGAAGTTCATGAGACATGCAAGTTAATATCACACATTTAGCTTGTTCAACGTCATCAACATAACGCTGACATTTCTCCCAATCTTCATTAGTTGCATCTAAATAAGGTTTTGATAGAGCAGGAGTATCAAGAATATATAACTTCTTTTCTTGTCTAAGAATTATTTTAAGTTTCGTTAGCAGTCTGAAAAGTTGGGTCCAGTCAGGTTGTTGGCATCTACGATGCTCCTCAATGTCAGGTTGGTACTCATCTTCAATTTCAATACCTGAAAAACATAAAAGAAACATATATTAGTTTATATCCAAAAATCAAATAAAATAAGGACTTTAAAATTATTTGATTACTCCCATTATTTTATTCAAAATAATAGCCGTCACCATTATGTCAAAAAATTATCAAATAATTTCCTAGTGGGCTAGGATCCTATTTAAAATTAATTGATCTTGAGTTTGCGCAACAAACCAACTAAAATTAAATTAGGTAGAAAACTATTTTTTAATCACATCTCATATGACTCCTAGAACTGCTAGGTGACAACTTTTGCCAAAATATATCATATATATTATTACTAACCCTGCCTTTAAATTTATATGATCATGAGTTTACTCATCCAAATCATGCAAATTTAGTTAAGTAGGACCTATTAATTTAAGATAAAACATATCCAGGTTAAAGTGAACTTAAGTTTATTCAACAAGCTAAACAATAAATAGAATTCTAGTTTTATTCTCAAATAATGGAAGACAACTATCACGTTCCTAACGTGTTAGTATTTTATTGAGAGATTTAAAATTTCAAAATTTTCGATCTCATCAAAATAATATAATCTCATTATATTTATAATTTCAAACATAATCTAATTATGAAAGTAATTATTTAAAACTTTTGCTTGATTCTAATTATTGATTTGATAACAAATTTAATTTAATAATTCAACTCTTAAAACTTAAATGAAATTCCAAAACTTGTCTTAGTAAAATTCCTTTTGAAAACAATTTTCAAAATTTAATAAAACATTTTTCAATTTTATTAGGAGTATAAATTAATTTAATCTCTATTAAATTAATTAAATTGAAAATTTAAGTTTTAAAAAAACATATAAAATACATAAAAGGCTAACTGGCTGCATGCGCCAGATGGTCAAGAGGATCAATTATGCATACACCTGCAGTCAACAAAATGTTGACTGACGCGTACAGTTGGCGATAACAATGTTCGCAGACGATGGGCGCCTGAATCACACACGCCCATAATCTTCTCTAATAGTTGTCCGCCATTTCTGCCTCTAATGATTCAGAGAATCGATAGCCACAATCTCTCGTTTTCCACATTTACCTAATTGTTGGGTAATGCTCCATGTCACTCACACAAAGCACCGTGCTTGGATTACAACCGTTGGCTCTCACAATCATCCATATTGGTGAATCGTCGCCACCGAGTTGCTCATCATCGTCCTCTTCGCCGCCGGAGTCCATGGGTGAATTTTCACCCATCATTTTTACATGGTGGTGACACCAATCAGTGGCATCATCAATCCATGCTGCTGGTGAGACATTTCTCAAGTGGTTTTTAAAACCACTTGTTTGTGTAAGCTTTAAAACTAGTAAACACAAACAAGGCAATGTAGTAGCAGAAATAGGAAAAAACGTAGACAGAAACAAAACAAGGTAAACCGTAAATGCGGAAATAAGTTTCAGAAACCATAACATACGCATATACATAACACATCATATGTGAGCATGCTTTAATATTCCAGAAGAAAAATAAAAACAGTCGTGGAAAAAATTTCTAGAAACAAAATAGAGGCAAGAAACACAGAAGCTTTTCAAAGCCTGTGTAAGCAAGATTCTAGAATATAAAAACAGTATGCCCATGAACGCATAAACCTCATTCTTGTCAATTATTTAAAATCAGCACAGAGAAGAATAATCACAAGATATTAGCATTAACAGATTCAAAATCTTAAAATTTTATTGACATTAATAACAATCAAGCCCTCTAATTCAAGACAAATAATTAAAGGTGGCTCTGATATCACTGTTGGAATCCAACTATGATCGAATCAAGAACATAGCGAAAAAATAAACAATTTTTACAGATTGTGAGCACATTCTGATAATTGAATAAACTTGAATAAAACACAAAACGAATTAGAAATTGTACCTTGTCCGTCTTCCTAATGTAAAACCTTTGAAACTATTTTCTGATTGATCAATCACGAATTATTCAAATGTCCAGCCTCTAATGGTATCCACAGAGCAATTCTGAAGACTGATTTGAGAGGAAGAAGAAAAAGTGTTAGCTTTTAAAATGTTAGTCCCTTTTTAAATAGAAAAATCATAAGGGTCTTTAATTAAATTTAAATTTCTTTAATTATAATTAAAATAAAATTCTAATTCTAATTAATTTAATTTAATTTTAATAAAATCAAATATCTCATATTTGATCCCTAAAGGTTCTCAAACTTTATAATTAAGTCCAACTTAATTAAATTAATTTTTTCTTCCACAAATTGTTCTTTGATTTGTGACCTATTAGACTCCTATTAAATTGGCAATGATTATAAATTACAATTCTAATTCACAATTAGAATTAAATAAATTAAATTTTTTTATATATCTTTAATTCTCTAATTAAACAATTCATAATCATAAATCATGATTGACGTATAACAACATGTCATGATCACCCACATATCAGGAATGTCAAAGTGATTGACTTAACCTGTCCATGCATGGCTATGAAGTATAATTTAATCCTTTCTTCATTCAATATTATAATTGGACAGGGTATGGATATGATGTCTACTTTTATCATCCAATTATGTTCGTTCTTGCTAATTAGTAATTGATTTGTAATTGAAATTTGAAACCACCTTTTCAAATGTCAATTCAATCTGACCAAAGAATTCTATAAGTCATTACTAATCAAGAATAGTAGAATATTTTATCTAATTACTTTAGAGTGACGAATCTTATTTTGACTTACTCAACTATCTACATATGGCTCATACTGTATCCAATTACTATCGACTAGATTATCCTGAGACGATTTATAAGTAGCATCAAAACACAGTAATTCTCACACGAGATACCTTGGTAATCTCAATTCTGAGGATCAATTATACAACCATCATTATGAGATAATTCATAGACATATAAGTAATATTCCCTCCAAAATTCTCATAATCTGGTCAGTTCAGTAACTTATTCTCTAATAATCACCCACACATTAGTTTAAGCATCTCTATACTTTAATTTATGAGATCAATTACTTTCTTCATAAGAAAGAAACATAATGTGTGCTAGTTTTACTGTTTCAACAATATCCTATATTGATGAAATCACAACTAGGAACATTTAGGAATAATACATAAGTATAAATTGAATCTCATAATTATGATCTCATCATAATTTCAATTACATAGTAATTATTCTGAAGATTTTATCTTTAGTATTAAAACATAAAATATTAATATATAAAGATAAAGATTACCTTTATTAATAATTATCACTAAACTACAACTAAAACGATCGACTGTAGGGTATAAACTAATGCAACAAAAAACAAAAACATGGTTCAGTTCAAGAGTTGTAGCATTGGTTTGATTATGGAAGCAGCAATTTTTGACCAAAAACTGTCATTCAATAGCGGGAAGGACGATTATAACGAGATGTGATTCTCTGTGCAACTAACCCTATTCTAACCCTGTGCCACTCTATCCTAACCATTCATTTATGTGGGACCCATATAAATGGATGGCTAGGATAGAGTGACACAAGATTGGAATAGGGTTAGTAACACAGAGGATTTGAGTTGGATTATAACACGTTTATCGTAGAGGGTGTTCCCACTTTAATCTTGTTAAATTAGTGGTATTTTAATAAACTCTTAATTCGAGGTATTGCTGTTGCGAGATTGAATCACAAGTATGGGTCTGTGAGGATCTTGATTCCGGCAAGGAGATAATGGATTTTGACATTTACGTGGCAAGGAACAACATAGGTTCGAACCCATTGGTCTAATAGAGCTTGGCTTCTTGAGATGCAGGGGATGAATTCGTTTTTGGAACCATGATGGACACTCGAACTTGGATGTTTTCAAGAGCTTTGAGGATTTTGGGGTAGGCATCGTAGATTTTGACACGTGTGGCTTTCAATGACTTCAGCATCTCATCCGCAAGTACATAAAAAATAATACCAGACAACGTTTAGGGAAAACCCAAACGTCGCGATCTGGGGAAAATAAGATATGTAACAAGGGGATAAACATGCGATAAGGAGTCCGTGAAAAATTAATAAAATATACTGACTGTACTTTCGGTAATGGAGAATTAATAAAAATGTTGAGTCAAAGTTGTTTCCTTCTCTTTATCATAATCCAGTCTTTGTTCAAGCTGTACCAAATCACAGTTTTTATTTTTCTCTTATTCGTTGATTTGCTAACTGGTTATTGCAATCGGAAGCTCAAGCGAATGAGGGGGCCATTTTGGAGAAGCCGAGTTGAGACAAGTTTGATAAGAAATATAAATACATCATCGCGAGGGCATACTTTAAATTCATAATTCTATTGTGTGCAATATTTTGTTCTCATGATGTGCTTATCTCCTTGTTTTTTTTTTTTGATTAAGAATGGAATAGAATGATTTATAATTGATTGAAATGTAAATGAATGTAATATTAGAAAATTATTGTTTGGGAGGAATGAAATGATTCATAATGTAATATAGTTAAATATTCTTTAAAAGAAGGGTTCATAATGTAATATAGTAAAATGTTGTTTATCATTTTATATTTTATCCTAAACTCTTCAAATCAAAGGTAATTAATTTTTACTGTTTAGAATTGTATCAATTAATCTACTTTGAAAAAGAGATAAATAGTCAATGAATCTGCTCATGAAAAGATGATTGCTTTGAGTCCATATTTTTCACGATTTTGTGAATAATACTAAAATATCTTTTGATCTTCCTTCTACTCGTTTAATGCTTGAAAACATTCACAAAACATTTCTGATATTATTTTCCTCATTTCTTCTTTAAATGCTCTGGTAGGTAGAGAATTAATTTTGTCCATGTTGATGGGTTTTCCTAAAGGTTTCACGTTGGTGGGAGTTAAAGTTGATTTTTTGAGAACTTGTTTGTATTGTGAATTAATCAGCAGGGAGAAAGAAAACGTAAAAAGAACAACAAACAATTTATCAATGGGATAGTAAACCAATTATAATGGATGATTTAAACAGATTTAGATACTACCGAAAAGACCATAAAATACGTAAATTTTCAACCGAATATATCTTTTCTAATAAATTCTTTATAAATTTCATTTATAATTATTCGAAATGCATTTATTGGTTCTACTACATTAAGAAATTCGGTGGTATTTTTTATTGTTGCTTCATTATCTAATAAGAAGTTGAGAACTATTCCAGTAGTTTTATATGTAATAAAATTCCATAATAAGCTAATATTTGTTAACCCTTCAAATAATTTTTCATTCTATTTTATTATAAACCTTCATTCCAAACGATTGAATAATATTACATTCCATTGATAACCAAGAAACCAAATATTGCCTTAGGATCTTAAATATGCACTTGCTGACCTTTTTTTAAGACTGACTTTCATAATTTTTTCTCTTTTATACTGATTGATAGTTGGTTTGAGTCTAAGAATATTAGCTCGTTTATCTAATGTTTTCCATAGTTTTATTCCCATTGGTTCTGATTTCATCTAGTTTAGAGTTACCCCGCAGTACTGCTATAAAGTACCAGAAGCACCCACTTAGATCTCTTAAAATGTTCAATTATGATCTCCCCTTTCAAAATTATGAAAGGGCTCCTCAAGGTGGTTGAAATTGACCACCATAATTATATTCTGAAGATCTCCTCCTCCTATACGAGGAAAGGGCATAAATATTAAATATATGTCTACAGACTTGAGCAAGAAAATTAACTGCTAGACATTAACTTTAAATTTGCCACAGGCTGGAACAATTTACAGCTGTTTAAATTAACTTGGATTGGTTGGCGGACATTTATTTGAAAATGGAATCTGATCTGCAGATTTGCGTAAGGAAAATGACTATGTTATGGGTTGGGATGGAGATTCCATCTTGTTCTTATCTTAAAGCTTCCATTTGTAACTGCCTCAGGGCTCCTGTACAAATTGATGACTCCTTTCTCAAATTGTGGTAAGCTGAAATTTCTAAGTTTTAGAAGTCAGTAACAGAATCCATGCAGGCAAGCCGTTTGGCAAAAGTTTACGCTGAATGAAGGGATGGCATTTCGTGTTTGACATAAGGGCGGCTGTTTTTATCATTTACACTAACCATGGTTACCTGTCAAGACTCACGGGTGGAGGTTTACATTTGGTAATTAACAGATTCTCCGTCAAGCCTACAAGTTTCGACTTTCTCATCTCGAAAATCCATTGTTGAAGTTCGACGTCAACCGAAAGAAGAAGCAACAAACTTAAACTCAAATAGAGCAGATGGTCTTCCAAAGTTGCATCAAACTGTCAAAAACAACACTGGCAAATCAGTGATCATTTCCTTACCTCAGCTGCATAATTCCTCAACTCATTTACTTGAAGTCGAGATTCTACTGCAAACTTTTCTACATTTTCCCTAAACACATTCATTTCGCGACCTTTCATCTCATACCACCTTTCTCTCTCTTTGTCCAACTTCTCCAGCTCTTCCACTTCATCCTTCAAAACCCTACATATCCAATCCCAACTCAGCAACATCTTTTAAATTGATTTACATTCTGATACTAACTTACCTCAATTCTTGCGTATCGACCTGGTATTTAGCATCAAAACGCTCAATTAGAGATTTAAATGCAGAAATCCTGAGATTCTGATGCGCAACTTTCTGTTGAAGAAGCAAGCACCGTCGCTTCATGCACTGAAGACGTGCAAGCTTGGAAGCTAAGAGACGTGAGTTGATGACTTGCAAGTCTTTCTCAGCCTGCCTGTCAGGACTCCGATCAAAAACAAACTCGAAAGAATGAGGTAGGTGGAGGATCAGAAGATAAGAGACCTGAAGTAGAGAGAGGCGTTGGTTTCTGGTACGTTCGATTTGCTCTAGCCTTTCTTCAAACGTATAGGAATGTGCCATTGCGACTGTTGCTCACAAACGACTGGGCTTGACTTTTCATCCACTGCACTCAATTTTGAAATAACAACTGTTTCGTAGTTGAGTAGTGTTTTCCTTTTTTCTATATATATATATATATATATACATACATACATATTCATCAAATTAATTTATTAAGAGCCCCTTAAAAGGCCAACATTGGAGATTGTTAGGCTTTATTCGATATGCTCCAAAGGAGGACTGGGCATTGATGTGACAAAAGCTTAACATATGCAACGATATTGTAGCTCATCAAATTCATCTAACAACTTATATGTTTATTGAACTTCACATATATTACTACTAAGGAACTTTACAATATCATTATAAAGAATGATGAGAAACTTTCTATAGACTGAGGATGCCTTATGTTGAAGAAAATAAGCTAATATAGGATTGCCAAAAGAAGAGGGAAGACCATGAATAATGCTAATGCAAACTCCCAAAAAAGTATTATTTGCTAAAAGAATTGGAGGCTCCTCACCGATAAGGAAATACTTTAGGTGCAATGGTCACTCATACTGTTTAGAGAATAATAGCTTACGAAAGAATAGGCCAATTTCTAAAACCTCTTGGACTATGATGCAATTATTTATGCTAAAGGAAAATATATATTTGCTACACTATTAAGCATAAAATTAGGAATTGAGAAAACTCAAGGCTATGGTTTGATAATTTAAGTGAATTGGGACTTCTATACCAATATCCTGAAGGCTTGAGACATGTTGAACCCCAAACAAAAGGTTAAAGAGCTTATAAGAGGTAATGTGTTACATATAAAATTCAGAGGATTCTCCATTGTTCACAATAATTTACCAATGCATAACTTAAATCAACTCCTAAAGGATAATATTGGGTAACATGGACATCCATCAAACCTTTCTACCAATAAATCATACTACTAAGTGATCAAAGGTTCTATACTAAAGGTGCATTAGAGTAAGTTGGTATGGTTTAAGTGAAATCCTCCTAAGATATCTTTTATCTTATGACTTCCATAAGGAATATGTTGAGCGCTTTAGATAGAATTAAGTGCCCAAAAAATACAAATCCAATATTTGAGCTATGCAATGCAAAATATGAATCATAGGATTATCTCTTCTTTAAATGCAATTAGTCAAGGGTGTTGGGGCTAAAAATTCAAGCTTTTTGCGATCACAATTGTGAAGAGGACGAGTGGAAGAATGATAGTTCCATAAGCTTCAAAGAGGTAGCAATTAAAAGAAGAGGATTATATCTTGTTTACAATAGCCTCAAGATCTGGTTTATACATTATTTTAAAAGAAAGAAATGAAAGAATTTTCAGGAAAAAATTTCAAGACTAGCAAATATTCTGTCAAAGCTTATTGTCTTGGATAAAAGAAAGCATCATGATCAATATAAGACAAAATCTTATATCAAAAGCTCTAGGAAGAAGATGGAATATAGAACAAAGATAACTAGAAGAATCAAGGACGTCCTGGACTTGAGCTGGAACTTGGCGTAATTGTTAGAATATATAAGTTTGTTGCCTGTTTAAAGTAGACTTAATGAACTAAATATGAACATATAGCTTTGATGAAGAGATATGAATTAAAGTATATAATAGATTTGACTGTACAAGTAAAAAATAAGTGTTAGAACTCATAGGATATGTCATTGTATAAGGAAAAGAATATCTATATGTTTCATACTTTATAAGTGTAATCCCTTGAACATTTATTCTCAACTCTTATGTTTGTTACTTCTTCAGGAGCACCATTCTTTAATACAATTTCCTATAGTTTCCTAAAAAAATATTGATTTCATTAATTAATAAACTAAAAATTTATATTAATAATTCTTTTTTAAGAAATTAAACAATAATTTATATTGATGAAAAAACGTGAAACAATTCAGTTTGAAGGATACATGAGGGATTAACCCCTATATGTTACATTCACTTCCAGATGAAACCCTAATGTTCTTCTTTAGATGTTTGATTTGCTTGGTTCCTAACAATTTCAGCTTGCTTTTGCATGTTGAGGTTATTTGGAGGCACAAGTAACCCAAAACTCAATAATGTCTGGGGAGGCACGTGGTAAAAGAAGATGAAGCCTAACTACTGCAGGTTAGTAGTTAAAGCTGATGGTAGATAAATGAATCTCATCCTTTCATATTGTGAGTATTTATTTTAAGCATGTTTATAGTAGATTTACTCCATTATTTGATATTGATGTTGTCTTGCTCTTATATACATCTATTCTCCCTCCTTCGCTCTTTCTTCACGAAAAGCAAAGTCTTTAACCCTATTTATACCAAGCACGTGGACCTATTTCATTACTAGGTCAGGGAAGCAATCTAGGTGGAGCTAACGTGCTAATATCATCTCCCTAATGTTCCTTAACAAATCTCGTACCCATATTTACTCGTCCTTTCCATAATTTTAAAATATTCTCTTGTTCCTCTCACTCTAAATGTCATGAGTTAAGAAGCTACTTATAACTATTTGTCAAAGTACTTTATTTGCTTTTTTGTCAAAAAATGTTATTTATATTAATCAATTAATTCCTCCAGACTATTTCTTATGCCCTTCATATTATGTGCCACCTTTATTAATTTTTAAATGCCAATAGTTTTCCTATAATTAAAAAACATGTGATCTCTATCTCTTCCTAACATAATCCACAAATTTATGGGATATTAAGAAATCTACTCAGCCTGTCTCTAGTGTTTAGCTTGTCTAAATAAGCTAACTGTTAGACCCCTAAGTCCTCATCACATAATTGTGAGGGCATTGGCGAGCCTTGACCAATGTTTGACACTCAGGCAAAGACTTGTGAGTAAGCAAGGAAAAGGGGTAACGTTAGGCGTTAGTGCACGTTGATCTTTGACGAGATATAAGATTTAGATGTGAGACTAAAAGAAGGCTTGAGATGGACTCAGGTGGAAGGTTAGCTGAATCATAAGCATGACAGTGGCATGCAAGAGTTACAAGGTAAATTAGCAAGTAGAGTTTTGGACCTTGTATGACTTGACTTGGCTAAGGCTGGGTTCTTGATGGACTAAGGAATTCATGTATGCTCAAATGAATGGACCATGACTAATGGACTTGACATGGGGAAGTTGTTGATTGTAAAAACTATCTACTCATTTTACACTCAAAAACTGTAAGTGTACGGGCTGTGACTTGTAGTTAGAAAGCAGATATCGATCCCACAGGGATTGATGCCTAGACACCACTTAATTCAGATGAAACTTTGTTTAATAAACGAAATTTTTTAATGCAAATAATTTGGAAAATTAAATTAAAATTAAAAGACTAAAAACAAAGCAATAGACAATACCTAAGTGTAGAAAAATCATAATTCAAGAATCTAAAGACTAGAGATTAATTTTTTCCTTATTTTGTCTTCCTCCTATTTTATTAATCAAATTGTGTCTCACCCTATATTTTGAATGTATTAATTACCCTCTCTCAAGGTGTAATTAATTGTCTCTAATTTAATTAAAGGGAATCAATTCGACGATCTCTTAACCTACCCATTGACTCTACTGATTCAACTAGTTATTAAACTATCTTATGGGTGATCAACTGACTTCGCCGAGATCTCTCTTCTAACTAATCAATTGATGTGATGATTGTAAGTCTATAGGTTTCCAACTCTCGTTGTACAATCCTACACAATTAATCTCACTCACTCTCTATTTATTGCAAGAACACAAATAAAATTAACAATCACCAAAGACAACTTCATTTAATTTAATAAAATAGGAGTTCTAACAAAATAGTTTAAATGCAATCCCTAAAACTAAATCAGCCTAACATGGTCTCCATAATATCATCAACATTCGAACAAACCATTTTAAAAAGAATAGAAGGAAGAAAAACACAGAAAATCTAGAATTTTGGATGCTGATGTGCTATTTTCCCCAATCTTGATGATAATCCTTGACTTCAATCTTACCTCAAGGCTCCAAACATGTGTTATTCACTCAAGGATGGTGTTTCTATAGAAGTTTATCTCCCCTTATGATGGAGTCTTAATTATGTTTAATAGTCCAAAAATCCTAAGTTTAATGACGCCCTACGTATTGTCTCAGATTGTAATTCCCACAATCGTGGGAATTGGCCACAGAAAACTTCCTCTTTTCTTTTCCTCTTTAATCTCTAGCTTAATCTCCAAGTTGGTCAATCTTCCTACCTACATAAAAATAGTCAATTCTTATCCTAAATTAACATCAAACATAAAAGAACAACAATGGAAATCAAACTAAGTGAAAACATACAAAATGGATCCTAAACTACAACAATAATCAACAATTATGCAAGAAACACATGTCAATTACATAGAAAAACAGAAACTAATGCCCACCTATCAACATCCCCACACTTAAATTTTTTCTTATCCTCAAGCAAAATAAATACAACCACTCAATTCTATCACTTCATTTTCATAAAGATCAAAGCATACAATCCCTCAAAATTAAGCCAACTCAAATATCAAGTTAATACACATGTCATGACTACTTTTTCATTGGTATACATAAGCAAACTCAACAATTGGCACTATCACTCAAAGATATGTATAGATGCAAAATGAATTTTTCTCATGGTTTTCACTCATTTCTCTCAAGTGTTTGATGGTTAGTGTTTCATTCAAACTTCCTATAGGAAACTATACTACTATAGGCTTGCTAATACACGAATTCTCCTCTACAATGATTGCATGCATAAATAGATCAAAAGGACTTATTTAGGGTTGTAATTTGGTAAGGGTTAAGGTGAGTAAAGAGGGAAAAAGGGTTAAGCACAAGCATTAGTAAAGTAAAAAGCGGATAAAATGGGATAACAAAACATTACTTTGAGATATACAAATATAACTAATATTCTACACTTATTGATGCTATTCACTTGTTCTTCCTTTTTCTTTACTTTACTTTTCCTTTTCCTTTTTTCTTTTTTTCTTTTTTTTTAAATACATGGAAGAACTAGTAAGTAAAATATCATTATATACACTGTAATCCATAGGCAGAAATATACTCAACTTATCTCGGTAAAATTTTCACAACAATCCTAACTAATGTATTACTTAATACTCTACTAAGCTTATGAATGGGTAAGTTAAAAAGGATTAAAGTTTTAAAATTTCGAGTGTTTTCAAGAAACAAAAGGTTAAGGCTCAACGGGGGTAGCAATGGATAATTAACGGGTAGGTTATTTAAGCCAAGAGTTAACACAAAGAGGGCCTTAATCATCTCTATTAAGCATGCGTCCATTAGACTCAGTCCGATTCAAAGTAAGTTATAAAGGTAATAACCTAAGGAAGTATCACTCAACAAAGAAATAGAATGACTATGGATGGAGTCATATAGCTCAATCCTTACATCAGCTCAAATGAAAACTTATTATGCATCTCTACACTACCTTATTGTTCAAGTGTCAAGTTATGACTAAGCTTATGTAACCAAATACTTTTCATCACTCTATATGGTTCACTTTCTACTCAAGTAGCCCAATCTGAGTTCAAGCATGCATTTAATCTCTTCCAATTAGCATGACAGAATCTCATGGCAATATTCGTCAAAATGATTCAAATGTGGTTCCATTATTGACTTAAAGCACATGGTATGCCTAAACATGCATCCAATTTAACAAAATGCAAACAATTCAATTGAGAAAGTCAATGTCACCTCCCCACATTTAAAGTTCACATTGTCTTTAATGTGACACGTTAACCACCAAATAAGGGAAAATGACCTCAAACCAAACAAAAGAAATTGAAACACACAAATGACATGAAACCAAACAAAAATGACAGCAAACTAGATAAAAGAAAATTACATGAAACCCAAGAAAAGATGAAATTAAACTAAACCAAAGAAATAACAAAATATAAAAGTGAAAAGGTAAGGAAAGCTTATTCAGATGATGGTGGTGACGGTGTTGGTGAAGGAGCTTCAAAATTGTTCCTCTGACAGAAGTTAAGGAACCTCTTCTTTAAGCTACGCTGCTCTTTGTGGACTTGGCACATTTGGCTGCTGAGCTTATTTAGTTGGGATGTCATTTGGTGAGAATTGGCAACCATCTGGTTTCGGATTTGTTGAAATCGGTAGACCTCTATTAGTGCACTTAGTTCCTTTGCTGCTTCTTCCTCTAGCTCCAGGATTATGTAGGATGTTAAGGGTTGGGAAGTGGCTGTATCGGTGCCCCTACTGTTCCTCACTGCGGTACACATTTGAGAATTTCAGAGTTCTATAAAATTGAACTTCAAAATCTCAGAACATCTCAAATACGATTTGTTAAATATATCGTGTGGCATTGTGTGCAAATTTTCCATATTAACATTATAAAACACACCCAAAGCAGAAGCAATATGAGACATCCCAAAACACGAACTCTTTTTGTTAACAACACTCGCTATTGATCAAAAAATCCTATAAGGTGTATTGATTTTGATTTTTCGATCCATGTACCACAAAAAGAAAAGTAATTTGGCTGAGCATTTGTTACTTTCAGTTTTATTGAACACCGTTAAGCACATAAATTTGTGTAAAACTAAATGCTTGGCACTATGAATTAAAGAATTTGGTGCATTCCTAGAGTCAAAGTTTTTGTTCGTAAAGTTACATAAGTTAAGTTTTAATATTTATTAACCTTGGTAAATTTCGCAAGCGCACGGGTCGTTCGCGAAGTACCTAAGATATCAATCCCACTAGGAGGGCTAAACTAGTCCTAAAATCTAAGGTCGTACTAAACTACAATAATTTAAAAGAAATAAACTAATATAGGAAATAAATAAATCAAACAATCAATTATGAATATTAAAATGCATAGATATCAACAAAATGGCAAAATCACACAACCTAATTCGAAAATCAACCTAGAAACTATCAAGTGAGAGAAAGGGGATTTTAATTCGAAGCTGACAAAAATCTAACCAATTATGCAATTATCGACTTAATAGGTCTAGACGGTCCTAGGGTAGATTACTCTCTCGAGTTATAACCCTTAACCCTAACTGATGATCCTTAAATTAAATTATATAATTGTGATCTCTCGACTCACAATTTACCCATAACCTAAAATAGTTCTAAAATTGTCTATTAACCTACCGGGAACCTATACTTGATCTCTCGTTACACGATTTTGTCGATTTTATCCAATTCTTTTCTATCAGTTTACCTAACTCTCGTTAGCCCAAATTGATTATTTTCACTTGGCTCACCCTCTCAGTTTATTGCCAAATTATTTCGAATAGAAATTGAATCACAATTAAATCAATAATAACACAATCAATTAAACTTTATTAATCCCAAGAATTAAAAACCCAAAGATGAGTATAGAAAAAACTTAGCATTCAACACAACCTATTCTCAACGAATATTGCAATTTCATACATCAATAAAATTGAATAAACTGAAAATACTATCAGGAACGGAATTACAGAGGCAACGACAGTAAGAAACCACCTGTTCTAGGAAGTACATCTCATCTAGCTTCATCTTCGTGTCTCTCTTCCTTCGTCTCCTTCCTCAATCTCTCTATTTCTCTTTAGGTTTTTCTCTCAAAATTGGTTGATGCGATGGCTCTCTTGCACGACTCTCTAGGCTGCTACATTTGTCTCACAATGTGATGGCCAATGCTTAAACCTTTTTATCACGATTGTGGCCCAATGTGCACGATTATGGCCTGAATGGAAGCTTTTTGTCACGATCGTGCCCGAAGTGCACGATCATGGCCTGGCTATTGCTGACTCGTCCCTCTCTGTCAGGATCGTGGCCTACTGTGCCATGATCTTGGGCTATGTCTTTGGCCTAAAAACTCCTCGCAACTTATCCATTCTTTGTCATTTACCTTGAAACACTAAAAAACCCATGAAGGTACCTCAAAAATATAACAATTAAGTTCAAAGACTCATACTAACCCATAAAAACATTTAAACACATAAACTAACACAATTAATGCATAAACACATACTCAACACTCAATTTAACAGTAAATACTTAACAAATTACACCCTAAAACACAATGTAATTGACAACTATTAATATCCCCACACTTAAATGTTTGCTTGTCCTTAAGCAAAAAAAATAACATGCACGACAAACACAAAGCACAAAATGCAAAAATGAGGCAATGGCTTCGACTTCATGGAATAAATTTAATCTTGAACACAATCTGACAAGTTATATCTAATCATTAACCTGCAAAATCTATGTCTAAAGGCTTTGAACTAAATATACAAGTTAATCGGGATCTAAGTGCTAATTCAATTACCCTTTTCAATTGTACAGACACATTAATAATTCTTTGGTGCTTTAGACTCTGTAACTATTCCTAAGTACATTTTCATGAAAATTCAAGCTTATTACAAGTCCGGTAGGTTTTTATTAAGAACACACTTTTTTTATTTAATAAAAACATGGACTTAGTCTTTTACTAGGTGGCAAACATTGGTGATGAATATCGATTCGGTTACTCAACTAAGCCCTTTATTAATAGCTTGGTTGAAACGTTATTATAGCCTTTTGATGCAAAGACATAAATTTGTAATGCGTGTCGATTCGGTTACTCAGCTATTATCATATTTTCAACTGCTTACTAGCTCTACTCATAATCCGAAGGTCAGTTGAATAGTAATTTATTAAAAAAACTTTTTTTACTTTGTTGTTTTTAGCTATTTGTTTTCATGAAAAAATACTAGTTAAGCTACTTAAGTTCAGGGGCCTTCAATTATGAATGAATGTGACAACTTATGGGGTGCTAAATTTAAACTAAAATTTACACTAAGTCTTAATTAAGCTGCATATTTATCCAAAAATCCTAATTCACTAATTTTTCTAACTAATGATCATTCACAACCTACCAGACTATGTTCAATATTAAACAAATTTCACTTATCTAAGCCATTGACAAATTCAAACAGTCCCCACAATGTAACTTAATAACTATCATACGGTATGCAAAATCACATTCAAAGGTAAAAACACACAATCCCTTGTTAAGTCAAGAGTACTTCACAATTATTAATTTTGGTGACAATCAAATAATAATAATATTAAAAATAAATAAAATATTTTGACAAGTGTGTTAAGTGTGCAGCAAAACACAAAAGAAGTGGGAAACACAGAAGAAGTGAAAGCACAGAATAATGGGAAAACATAGAAAAGAGGAAAACACAGAAGAAGAGGAAAACATAGACGATACAAAGATGAAGATATGCTAAGTACATCGGACAGTTAGTTAGTTGGAGTTAGTTACAGAACTCAACTGAATAACGAGTTCTAAGAGAATCAAGAAGTAGTTACCAAGAATCAAGAAGCAGTTAGAGGCTTAGGCTATATACACTAGTCGTAGTTGAAGATTGAATGATCTTATATCTTTTAATCTTTTGAGCTTTCAAGTGTTTACTTACAAAGAAAAATTCTGTATTCAAAAATACGATACTAGAGAGCAAACTTTACTGTAACAAAAAGCTCACAATATCTTTCTAGTGAGAGAAAGAAAAGGCTAAGAGCCTGGAGAGGCTAAGATAGTAGAAAGAATACTTTGTGTAAGAGACCTGAAGAGGCTCTAGAAGGGAAGAATGAATACTTGTAAAATTGTCGAAGTATAGTGAAATCTCAGACGAACTTTGAGGACTGGATGTAGCCCATGGTTTGGGGTGAACCAGTATAAAAATCACAACGTCTATCTTCTATCCTTTCACTTTATTCTATTTTGTTTTTAAACAAGTATATAGAAGTTATTTGTGATTTAACCACGTAACTATTTTTGTATAACTTTTGTGGTATTCTTTTAACAGTTGGAAAAGTTCTTAACAAAATATATTACAGTTTTTGTATTCATGAAAAGAATACACAATTCAACCACTCTTCTTGTGTATCTCGTATATTGTACTTGAATTCTATATTAACGTGTGATTTACTTCAAAGTTTGAACCAATTAATTTAAAAAATTTTGAGACTTATTACAACAATCTTAATATGTTTCGGACTAACTGCTTTAATTGTGAAAAATATTCTTTTTAGACTAGTGATTACTACTCAGACATTACAGCTATATTTTACTCCTTCCCTAAATAATTATTAAAGAAATATACGGGTATATGTACATGTGTGTAAGCATCACAAGGATGACCAATTGTATGCAAAAATAGTCATAAACCATATATATAAAGAGCCACTAGATGTATAAACCAAAAAAGTTGTATTGCCGATTGAAGATTCGAGTTAGCGACATATAGTTCCAAGTCTAATTAATGAATAATAGCCAAAAAATTTTTAGCGCAATGTTCAACATTGTTTTATACTAATGATATGGGTTCCAACTATATATTTTTGGGATGTTGTCTATAAGGTTAGAGTCAACAAAAGATCACAGTTGTGTGTAAACGGAAATATAACCAATGAAAGAAAGATCTTCAATGGAGTGACAAGCATTGTTTCACTAGGAGAAATGATCGCCATGCTAGGAGCTTCGGGCAGTGGCAAAATAACTCTGTTAACTGTATTAGGACGCAAACTCAATAGTCGACTCGGTGGAAGCATAACCTACAACTAGAATTCATTTTCGAATGCAATGAAGTGAAACACATGCTTTGTAACTCAGGACGATGTTCTCTATCCACATTTAATAGTGAAGGAAACATTGGTTTTGACAGCCCTTCTGAGGCTGCCCAATACTTGGAGTAAACAAGAGAAGATACAGCAAGTAGACACGGTTGTTACTTAACATGGTTTATTAAGGTGCAAAATAGCATTGTAGGAGATCCTAAGTTAAAGTGCACAGTTATGATGATACGATTGGCGTTCAACACTTGAGTTGCCACCTTCACAAACAACCTTCACAAACATACTGGAAAGACCCATCAGCAGCTCCAACAGCCAAGATTCCTCCACACCACCACTTTGGTTTATTTTTTCCTCTTTGTTGTGAGAAAGTAATTTGAGAATAAATGTCAC
This sequence comes from Erythroxylum flavicans, assembly GCA_027576715.1. Lineage (NCBI taxonomy): Eukaryota > Viridiplantae > Streptophyta > Magnoliopsida > Malpighiales > Erythroxylaceae > Erythroxylum > Erythroxylum flavicans. The sequence continues at coordinate 40,400,716 of JANZXP010000196.1, forward strand.
CTTTCGGTTACTAACAGAAGCTGAGGCAATTTATAACAAAGCAAAACATAATGAACAAAAAGTTCAAGCATCAAACCTGTACTTCATGAAGGGCTCACCCCTAAAAGCTCCATGATCGTTAGAGAAAGAGTGTACATGGCTTCACAATATGTTTGGTAAAGCTTTCTACATGAATCAATTGCAAAGATGTTTAATGTTAGAACGTTTAACATACAGTGGGACCTATTTTTATGAAATGGGTATCACTTCAAAATTTATTAAAAATTTTTGAGTAAACAAATGCCACGTTAACACGAAAGCCTAACTTCGTTGGTGCTTCCATCCAGTCAAAGTCCATTTTAAACATTTTTTTAAACGTTAAAGTTCATTTTAAAAACTCTAAAACGTTAAGGTCCAATTCAGACATCAGTGACGTTAGGGGTTGTTTTGCTCTTTCGGCCCTATATGAATAGTGAGAAAGGTTTTAGAAGTTATGTGCCAACTGTCCACATCATCAAATTCCTGACCAACTTCTGATTCAGTGCTTTTATGAAGGACTATTATCAATAGATTGGAGTATGGTTGATGCAGCTAGTTGAGGATCTTCGGTAAAAAAACACCTGAGGCGGCCAGACAATTGATATTAATTATAGCAAAAAATTCTCAGTTTGGAATAAGGATGAATGGAGCTATTAAGCGTTTGAATGAGGTAAGTAATACGCACATTGAGGATAAAAGTTTAGATTTAACTGCTATAGTTTGTTAAATGGATGTAGGTCAATTGCAATCGGCAAGAGTGTGCAGAATATGCTCATTCCTTAGATATCCTACAGATATGTGCCCTACATTGTAACAAAACTATCTTTCAGAAAATAACTCAATAGGGGGATTTCCTAGTAACCTCAACGAAAATATGACCCTTATTCCAATCATTATAATCCAGGATGAAGGGATCATCTAAACTTGAGCTATGAAAATCAAGGATGGCAATAACGATATCAACCTCACAATTTTAAATAATCTCAAGCCCCTACATATGCTCAACCTCAATCTTCAAATTCAGGTATGTAATTGTTAAGGCACTTGTTAATAATACTCAACAATTTCAACAGGAAATAAGGGCATGCCTTCAAAACTTAGGAAATTAGATTACTCAATTAGCTACCTCGGTAAGTAAATTAGAAGTGCAAGCATCAGGAAAATTACCTTCCCAAATGGTAGTAAATCCTAAGGAGAATGAAAGTGTAATGATTTTAAGAATTGGTAAAGAAGTTCAATTTGGAACTTTTTTAACAATAGAGGTAGAAAAGGACAATGATAGAGAAAAGAAGGAAGAACTTCCAACACAAGAAAAAATGATTTATCCTTATCAATATCAATTAATGCACATGTACTCCCTTTTTTTAGCAGATTGGCTAAACCAAAAGAAGATGAGCATGAAAGAGAGATCTTAGAAACCTTCAAAAATGTCAAAATCAATATACCACTTCAAGAAGTCATCAAGCAAGTTCCAAAATATGCAAAATTCTTGAAAGAGCTATGCACAAATAAAAGAAATTTGATTGACAATAAGAGAATAATTATGGGTGTGAATGTATCAGCTATGATAAATAGAAACTTACCAAAAAAATACAAAGATTTAGGTATGTGTTCACTTCTATATGTTATTGGTAATAAGAAAATTAACCATAACATGCTAGATTTAGGTGCATCTATTAATGTCATGCCATACTCAATTTATAGAACTTTAAATTTGAATTCTTCGTAAGAAACTAATGTGATTATCTAACTAACTAACTGTTCGTATGTGAGTCCTATTAGAGTTATTGAGGATGTTTGAGTCCAAGTTAATTGTTTAGTATTTCAAGTGGATTGTTACATCTTGAAAATGGATGGAGATAATGTTAAAAATTCGACATTGATTTTGATTAGTAGGTCATTTATGAAGATGGACAAGACGAAAATTGATATGGATGAGGGTACTCTTTTTTTAATGTTTGATGAGGAGATAAGAAAGTTCAATATTTTCAAAGCAATGAAATACCCTAATGATTTCCAATTTATCTATTATATGGATATTATTGATTCATTGTGCAAGATATGTTTAATGAAAAAAATATTGAAGATGAGTTAGAGTTTAAGGTCAAATCAGAAGTGAATGAGCAAATTGGTGAAACTTGTGAAGTTGTAGAATCATTATCAGCAATGTGAATAGATTCAAAAAGTTTAAATGCTAAAATTACTATAAACCACAGGAAAATGCTACCTTCTATTTTGCAAGCTTAAAAGATCGAATTGAAGGCCTTACCTAATCACCTAAAAGATGTCTATTTGTGTGATGGAGAGTCATTACAGCGCCTCGTTACCATGGGGCACATACCGAAACACCCTAAAGACATTCCAACACATAAACTATGATAATGGTGCGCTATGTTCAATCACAACATTCACTTAATATGGCATCATCATTATTTATTCTCTTATAAGACATCATCAAGAAAGTCACAATATTTTAAAACCAAAATTTTCTCCATTTTATTTCATAAATCCGAACGTATTTACATTGTAGCTTTTAAACATCCATACATGTACATTATCATAACCTAATACAAAATATGCTACATGAAAGAGGAAATTACACAAAAAGTCTATCTAGTCTTTCCAATCCTAGTTGACCGACCTTTGAGCAATTTCTTCTTCTTCCCAAAAGTACAAGATTATACTTCTTGTAGCGTTTCTCAGTAGCTAAAGTCCTCTCTCTCGGCCTTGAAAAATCAACTTTGCAATTTTGTTGAGTTTTCCAAACTCAATGAGGTAACCATCATCGATGGTTCACTTAATTCATGCAACACATCACACATGTAACATATATTTCACATCTTTACATTTAAATTATCACATTCTCACTTAAGGGTAAGACAATTTTGCATTTCAAACAATCAAACATACTTATTAAAATGTATATGAAATGCTCATGTAACTCTTTTCTAATTATTACGTTGTTGTGACCGAGTGTCTAAACTGTCCTGTACCTATTGTGGATACCGGGCTCATTTATACTGTCCCTTATCTGTTTCGGATACAGGGCTCATTTTATATAGTGAACCTTTGGCTCTTAATCAGATTTGGAGCATTAAGCTCGTTTTTGGTGGCTACTCAGGTCACAACTCTCATTATTTGAGAATGCATTCAAGTCTTGGACCTTCATTGTCCGGCATCAATATAATCAAATCACATTCATATAATCATTCAAAACATATTCTAAAGTAAACAATTAATTGCGTGAAACCGTCTAGGTTACTCACCGATTGCTCCCAAAGCTATTCCCTTGAATTTTTGGCAACGTCTGGACGTTGACGTTCCAATTGCTCCTCTATATGAAGCAATATACACATATCACACTTTTGCACAATTATAAGTGTTTATTAATGCACATGTATGTATATGAAATATGCACAATGCATGTTCATGACAATTCCGAGTATTACTCTATTATTCTCGTCATGTAAACATTCATATTTCCAAACTCATATAAATATCATTTATACTTATGGTTTATAACTCAATAAAATCATAAAAATCACAATTCATAACTCATTTGGTCAAATTCAGATTTTTCCTGAAACATACCTTCAGGTTTACTGTACATGAATAATTTGACAATTAAAATGAAGTAATTTGGCAACACTTTCTTCTAGAAAATTGTTCTCCTATATCTTAAGTTTCTAATGATACTAAGATCATTCAATTTGGTTCAGTACTTTGAAAGTTATACTCTAAATATTTCTTATACTGAAACAGTACCCTGTACTCAACTTCCATCCAGAAATTTAAATTCTCAGAGATTGAATTAAAATTCAATTTCTTCATACAATTTGTAGCCCTATGTCTCTAGTTTACTTTAAATTAAGAATCATTCCATTTGGATAACTATAGAACAAGTTATGTCTAAAATACCAAAGCATGTCTAGTGAAAATACTCCAGTTATGAAATTCCAGAACTCCTCATCAATTTCGTCGCAAATTCATCAATCAATCTCCTCCAAATGATTTTAGATGGTTATAATTTTTGGTGGAGATGCAGAACACGTGTTTTAAATTTGTTGGTTCAAATCCCATTCAGCTCAACACATTCTTAAACAAATTAAAAACCATAATTAACACCAAATATCAAAAACATCACATATTCATGCATCTTCTTCATTTCTACGTTTTCATCTTTCATTTTTCTGTATTTTAATATTTTTTACATTTTCCATTTTCATTTCACCATTTCAACTCCCATTTAACTCAAATCATCCACAAACAAAGCCAAAATACCATATTAGAACTCAAACATTAAAACAGAAAAATTCATGCATGTTCTTCACGTTTTCTGTACTTTCATTTTTCTGCATATTTATTCCCTACACATTCTTCATTTTGTTCTCAAACTTTCATTTTAAATCACTATCCCATATCAGAACATCATATCTTCCTTAACTCTACACCCATTTTAAAATATCTCTAAAAACACTCAAAATAGAACATATTCTCATAAACTTTCATCAGAATTTTTTTTCTGCACTTCTTCATTTTCTGCTACACCCAATACTCAACTTCAAGTAAAATTTTAAAACTCTTATAGACAGAATTTGAATTCGATGTCTTCATGAAAAATGTAGCCATATGTCTCTAGTCTAACCTAAATCAATAAGCATCTCATTTGGATAACTAAAAAATAAGTTATGGCTAAAACATAGAAGCATAATCACTGGACAAAATCACCTTTTCTACTTCATTTACTCTTCATTCTCAATTCCATTTCAACTCAATATCATTCACAAACAATTCCTTATCTATATTTGATCATTAACCAAAAACATAAAATGTGCATATACCATTCATTATCAATTTTCTACACTCATCCTAACACCATTGTGATGATCATTCTACCTCTAAAACATTTTAAAAACAATTTATAAATTATTACTCATCATACATATACAAAAGTAAGACGTTTACATCAACTATTCATCACTCACGTTCATCATACATAAAACACCATTTTACGCCATTTAACCTCTAACTATAATCATAAAAGCTTCATTTAACAATACCCATGAAGATTAACAAGCTACTTACATGATTTAGCTCCAAATATTCAAAAATAACACTTAGCCCTAGCTCCCAAGCATCACATTTACAACATCATGGAGGTTGGAAGATTTAGGTTTTCTAGTGGTAATGAAGAAGATAACATGAAGGAAGTAGTAATTGAAAGATGAAAGAGTTAGGTTCAATGTGTATAGAGGTTGGAGAAGCAAAAAAAAATTGTGAAGAAGAGAAGAAATGGAGAAGGTGATGAAAATAGAAGAAGAAAACAAAAACCAAGACAATTAATTGATCTTTCAAAGTTAAAAGAATTGTGGGTTATAAGATAAAGGCATGGCTTGGCAAGTGACATATGTCACTTGCCACATGTCCTATTCCCATAGGTTCAAATTAGGTTCTTTCATTTAACTATTCCCATCAACTTCAATTTCTAGTCCAATTATCTCCAACTTTCAATGACATAAGTCATTAAATCCCAAAGTCATGTATAAAATTTTCAACTATCATTTGACATTAATTTCTACTGCTAATTATCAATTGTCCTGCCACTTATCATTTTTCCTAATTCAATAATATCCAATCATTTGGGAAATTTTTCCTAAAATTCCCCAAAATTCTAAATCAAAAAATACACTCTCCAAATCAATATTCAATACAAAAGAAACCACAATTCTCAATAAAATCACATTCCACATATATAAATCAATTATACCCGGAATGTCAATGCATGTATGTACAATCATTTTCATGTGCAAAAATACCTATATTCACGTGTATGTGTTTGTCATATGATGCATGAACATGAAATGCATTTTCTAATCTCTCATATTTACTATTCTAGCCTTAACATAGGTAATGAAATGTTACATAATAAGTGTTGGTTAAGTAGGGGAGTTTGTAGTTCTCTACATACATAATCTTCTTCTGTTAAACAAATTAACTGGCTTTTTCGTATCTATTTTTTATCTTGATTTTCTTAAACGGTTCAGTTACATTTGTCCTTCCTAACTTCACTATCCATAACACTTACAATAAATGTTGAACTATTTCCATAATTTTAATTAATTAATTATATTTTAATTACATTATTAATTAATTATATTTTATATGTGTGTTAACTATATTTTTACCAATCAATCAATTTATTATATTTTAATTAGTCAATCAATAAATACGATTTGAATTAAATATATTTTATTATATTTAAAAGCTATAAGAACTTAAAAAGTTTACTATATAAAACAATTATGAAGTAAAACATATTAAGGAATGCACAAAATTTTAAAGTTGTTTGATCTTTTTCTTTATTAAATAACAAATTTTTTAATTAGTAAAAATACAATATATGACGTATTGTAGTAGTTAACAACAAAAATAACACTCAGTAGGAGTCCTGTTGAAGTGTGAGATTTTGAGAGGTCTAGTAGTATACAACTTTATCCCCTACTTGATAGAGAGGTTGTTTACGATGATTATAGTAGCCGTTTAACAAAAATACTAATATGACATAACTCATTATGTTATATTAACAAAAAATTTAATATTGGTCAATTTTCCCAAAATTAAAAGTTAGGGTACTTTAGCGTCATTTTTTAAAATTTGAGTTAATATCACAAAATTAAGTAAATTTTAATTTTTATATTAACCCTTGCATGTAAGTAAACCTTTTTTTAACAAAATTAACAACATTTTATGTAAAAAAAAGAAATAAAATATTCTTTTTACCTACAAAATCATTACTATAATGTTGCTAAAATTCTCCCTTTTTAGATTACGATCATGTTCAACATATTTAATTCACATAAGAAGATTTGTAAAATAAGGTCAAAGATCCTCCTGCGCAGAATATTTAAAGAAAAGCGCAAGTTATCCTTACGGAGAAGCTATTTTTCTTTTGTTCCAAATAACCACGTCTCTAAGGTTTTAAGCTATTAAATAGCATATATATGTTCCAACAAGATTCACTTATGTCTATGTAATTAATAAATAGTATCTACGTAAACTTGAATTTAACAGATTAATTTTGAATTAAATAAAATTTGAAACGAATTCCAACTTAAAAAACTAACTGAAAAGATTCGAAATTTTATTACAAAATGAGGGTGTTCTATCATTTCCTTTCAATCATCTCTCAATGGTTATTTCTTTGGCATACAAATGATTGTGCAGGCAAATCATCTTCTGTTAATTCAGACGTAGCATTGTAGGCCTTAATACCGAGTGAAGAGTATCTAATTACCTTAATTTTATGTGTAATCATAATTTTAATTTTAAACTTGATTTTAAATCACTTTTTGTGACTTATCATATACATGAGTATTATTTTTTTAGTCCTCCTGACAAACTTAATCAAAAGACCTGCAAATTACTAAATCAGCGGAAAACAGAAAAGAAGGTTTTCTTCTTTGTTGAATCTCAAATCATAATGAAGTTTTTAGTTGCTAATGGTCTAAACTCTTGGATTAGAACCTTTGTGATATCAACACCTGGTGTCGCTTGAGGTGAGGTGGTACGATAGAGATGACACCACCAAGTGGGGGATGCATTTTTGATCTGTAAAGGATTTCGTCGCAGGGCCTTTTGTAGAATCTCAGGAACAATAAGAAAGACTGATGAGTCTTGTCAGTCTTGCAGTTCTTTTTGAAAAACATGGCTGGTGATCAGAGGAAAGAAGCCCATGGAGTCTGGAGTTGGCTAATTTTAACTGGCTCATTTTTGGTCACATGGTGCGGCATCAGAGTTGAGGGGAACAAACTTTTGATGATAGGCCTAGTGTAACCATTGATGCTTCGACGTGATGTTGTAGTAATCGATGGTGCGAAAGAGATGGACCCTGTATTGAGTGAAGAGCCCAAAGGAGATTTACTGGTGGCCCATATTTTTATAGTAATTGGGTCAGTCAAGGTAAGATACCATGGTTTGAGTGAGTTAAAACGTTCTGACATAACAAATGAAAACCTTGAAGATGAGCATGAGCCATCCTTGGTTGTTGGTTTTATCGATGAAGGCTCAAATTAGAGGGAAAAGACTCGTGAGTTACTGCAAAAATTATAGAATTCTAATGATTCTTCAAAGTCTAGTGAAGATAACATCATTGTAACCGTCGATAGCTCAACAAATGGTTGGATACCCTGCAATAATTCACATTCCACAATTATTAAGCAAGCAACGTTTGATTTATAAGTTAGTAGAAGACCTCAGTATAGAAAATTAACAAAAAAAGGTAAAGAAAGGAACAAGAGTAGGTCAACAATAATAACTTCTTGTAGGTCCTACAAGTGAAAGAGTTTGAGTTATTTGTGGTAGAGAACAAGACATGACATTAAAAGATCGAAGAATTAGTGAGATAAATTTGAATTTTACCTTCCATAGATAAGAAAATAGAGATGGTGGGTTGATTACAAAAGCCTTGCAAAGCCTACATAAGTAGTACTCTCCCACAATTCTCAACGTTAGTAGGAGAAGATTCATAAAAGTTGAAGCAGACCTAAAGAAGCCTAAGAAGGTAAGAAGAACAAACTATAAGAAAACAAATGCTAGTGCTGCACCCACACCCATTTATTAATTTAAATCCAATTATAAGGTTTTCAAGAAATCAAGAAATTAGGCAATAATATTAATTATATTACAGACACAACATATTTTATGAATCTAAAGATTTGAACAGGTCAAGACAGAGGTCAATAATGGACTATATATGAGTGCAATATGCTACTGAGGTGAATACAACTTTAGAAGAAACAAAAAGATGATTTTATGTCACTAAGATCCAATTGAGCATATTAAAAACATGAAATTGCTATGCAAACTATTGTTCTAACAATTCATCAAGTGGAACATTTCTAGGTAAATCAAGCAAGAAGGTCACTTTTATAACATCCAAAGGTTAAAACTATTATAGTATGAAATTTTGTAAGAGAACTATCATAAAAAACACAAAAATCCAGCAATAAATAAGTCCATTAATTCTTTCACGTGTAATAATGGAACAATGAAGACGTGACATCAAGAGGCATTTCAGATATAGCATGGGAATATAACTGAGCTATGAATTTAAGCTCATGTATTTTTGAGCAAAAAGTGTGACATGTCCCTAAATTTTTATAAGTTATTAACAAAAATTTGGAAGAAATGGACATACTAGCATCGCAGACTTGTACAAATTGTTCATCATTTCTTGGTATGGTTAAAATGACCACCTCCAAAGTAAACAAGCTTGTAAATCTGTAGAAAATAAAGCGAAAGATAGAACTTTGATATAATGAATTAAGAAGCAAAAGGAAATGGAAATGGAGGTAAGATCGAAAAGTTGATAAAGTCAGTAGTAGCTTTTGTGAATGGAACTTCTGATAGTCTTGTTTAACATGAAAAATATATGACTGATGCGGATAAAGGAATAATAAAGCCTTCGAAGAAGTATATATGTAACAAATGCAAAGTACTGTTTCTTTTTTTCCTTCAGTTGGAAAAAATGAAAAGAGTGATATAAGAGGGAAACGATGGATTAGAAAGTAACCAAAATAGGTCTTGATTCTTCATCGTGATTGCTATATAGGTGACTCTTGCAAAGCTCAGCAGAAAATTTGTCTGCCATAAAGTTTTCTGCATTTCAAAAACAAGAATTAGACAAACAAAAAGCAACCAAAAAATAGAGCGATTGATAAATTATGAGCTAACATTTGTTCTTTATTTTGAACTCGTGGCTAATGGAACAAAAAGGAAAATGAATGATTATTAAAAGCAAAAGACTAAGAAGTGGCTAGAAAAGGGTAAGAAAAAACTTGTCTACAAAATGTGGTAGTAAGCATATGATAATGGAGGTTTTTGTTACAATACCAATCACTATATTCTCTCTCTAAAAAAGGCAAGCCTTTGAACTCTTTGCAGCTTTCTTCACGTTATCACCTTTAGCTCTAAAAAACCGTCCAACATAAACATCATTGCAGAATATCTCCTATGATTAGGTAGAATATAACGTTAATGACAATAGCTATTCCCTCTAGTAATAATAAAATCTTGAAGATACAGACAATAGAAACATGATAGGCTTTTATCTGAAATTGAACATTTGGATTGCAAATGAAAAAACTTGACATCAAACATCAAATTGAAAAGGAAGTATTCATAATTATGATGGAGAAATGAGGCCAAAATACAGAAAACTTTAAACTTGACCTATAAAGGAAAATTAACAGTGAAAATACAGAAAACCCCCACCTACTTCAATGAGAGAGGAGTTGGTTTTCTTAGAAGCTCCAACACAACTTCATTTTTCTCATTGAGTCGATTACATGTTTATTTCTTACCCATTCCAAAAAAATGAAGTAATATCAAGGGAAAGAAAGAAGGGAAGATAAGCTAAAAATCTTCTACTTTACACAACAATTGAAAACACGGGGAAATAATATAGTTTAACGTTTGTGCCATGAATATGATGTCAAATTTTAGCATTTTGGCTTATTTTAAAAAGTTCTGGAGAGGATGAATCGATACATATTTCTCCAGTTTCATATCATAAACAAACAAGGAAAAGGAACAAAAAATAAACACACCCATTGATGGCCGATGTGGAACAAATATCCCTTTTAAATATCAAGAAAACTAACAATATTATTTTTCTATACTTTTAAGAATCAAAACGAAACTGATATTGCTAAAACAATAATATTAGCAAAAAGTAGCTAGAGTGTAGGGATGGTCCAACTGTGTAAGTAGTTAATGATTTCAGATGGGGCAGACGATGATGATGATGAAGGAGATATTGGGGCAGATGTTGGGACGTTAACAGGATTTGATCAACAGTGCAACCGTAGTTAAAATTATAGAGGAAATAGTGTCCTCGTCTTGAATTCAGAGTGATTAGAGTAGGGTTTGTGGAACCAACAAAATAGGAACCTTGCTAACTTGAACAACATCATGAAACCCATTTACGAAATTGAACAGTGGACATTGATCAATCAAGAAATTTTTTTTCACTAACTGGAATTTTATGCATTTATAAGACCTATATGCGATAGCTATACATCGTAAACTTACAAAAGCCATATCTTCCTTAGATTTCTTAAAAAAGGACAACTGCATCCAAAGGCCAATTTTAATAAAAGGAAACATCTGACAGTTCCCATCACAAAAGGTAAACATTCTCACTAACCTTTTCTTCATCCATAAGTTATATGTTATCATTTGCATTAATGTATTTTTCACGCAAGGCTAGGACAATTTTAACGACCCCTTTCCAATGTAACTGCACTTGAGAGTCAAGCTGCAAGATAGATCTCTTAATCAAGCACACACTGTGATTTGAAATATGAAAGAAATGCTTTATATACTAGTCATAACTATATCAATTGCAGATGATTATTTAGGCAAATCCCAAATATAACAACCATTGCATTTTGTGAGTATAACCACATTACCCATTTTATTGCAACATTGCCTCTCTTTTTTTTTAGTTGAAAAGGAATACATGGATAATGGTAGATTGAGAGACGATAGCATCAAAATTCATTTCCAACTGCAAATAACGAAAAGTGAATATTAACAGTTTAAGTATTACCTTTAAAGAAGTAAGCAACTTAAAACAGCATGGAAAAAACATTGAATGCCCATACTAGAATAGCTTTTTCTATTAGTGATCCAAAGACCTCAGGTTCTCCCCTACCCTGCTAGAGATTATTACCAGTCTATCATGATCTAATGCTCTTAATTACATCAAAATCTTCATAAACTAATGAGCAGAAAAAATCAACGAAAAGAAGTAGAAATTAATAATATGAACTTGCCTTTAGAATAAAAACAGTACCATTTATGTTATGTGCAATGCCTTCAATGAGTAAAGAGGATAACAAAGGAGCAGTTGTGACTTTTTTTAAATGGATTAATCCTTCTCCCATCGGCATAAACATCAATAACAGTCAACTGTAAAAGAAAAATGTTGCTATTAGTGTGCGTAGGAAGCCAAAAATGGAGGCTCGTATCATTAGAAAATGTTTTCCAACAACAAATAATCAGCAGTAAGACTAAGTATTTTTTCCATGCAAATGACACTGAAGTTTACAGTCATTTGACAACATTCGTGGAAGTAATTGATATTG
>JANZXP010000196.1:40412982-40433376 GCA_027576715.1 Erythroxylum flavicans
AAACAAATATATTTATTTTAAATTGAATATAGAATAGTATTTTAAATTTTATTTTATATATTTAGTATTTAGTTATTGTAGCAAAATTAACAAATACTTGTATATTGTAAATGTAATCATATTAAAAATAAAAAAATTACATGATAACTTTTGAAGATTCTTAAAAATAAATATATGCATATATAATATTGCCTTTATATATTTTTGCTGCGAAAAAATCTATTATGATTATATTGAATGAATTAAAACAAATATTTATTTTAAATCGAATATAGAATAGTATTTTAAATTTTATTTTATATATTTAGTATTTAGTTATTGTAACAAAATTAATAAATACTTATATATTGTAAATATATATATAGGTCTCTGATGACCAGTGCTCTACGATGACGAAGAACTAATGCAAAGTTTTGGGTTTTGTCAAATTTTAATAACGCGAAATTGATGCTGGATGACTAGAAGACAGGTTCCACACTAATTGGATTGACAAAATAATAATAGCAGTAACAACAACTAGAAAATTTGATACATATGAAAGTAGTTGTAAATGCCATCCAAATATACGAGAAGAAAATAGCTTATCTACTTAAACAATAAAAAACATTCACATGCTTAGGTTGAAAGTACTTAAAAGACATTTGGAAGAATTGAAGAAAAAATTAACATATCAAAACTTCATCCCAAAATAACGAATCACCAAATAAATAAAGTAAAACTCGATATAATATTTTATAAGAGAAAAATAAATCATACCTCAACACAAAGCAAACACAAGGTAGACAACACCTAAAAAAAGTAATTTAAAAAAAACAAACAAGTGAAAGAAACTACATTAATAAATAACCATCAATAAAATTTTACAACATTAAATGATTTAATAAGTGGGGTTGATAAATGATCTAAAGCAAAAATAAAATGTAGGTGGCAATCATTTCAGTATTTCAGTAAGGGTCCTTTAAATGAACAACAATAGAGGCATCAGTTGAAAAGAAAGAGTGCATTGAAATAACAAAAAAAAAACTATTGTAATCCTGACAGCTACTAAACCACGGTTTTAAAACGATAGCTTACAAGATTGGTCTTTTGTAATGCAATTATTGACTTAGTAATTAGGATTAATAATTGGGCAAAGGAAACAGTTAAATGCAATGTCGCCTAGTCATTTCATTTCACAACTCCCTTAAATGAATAATAATGAAGGCGTGCGAGTATTTGGTGTAGTCGTCTAAAAGAATGCATTTATTAAGTTTATACTAAGCACGAATGGGATGTTCATCCTTCTTCTAACGTGTCCTAGATCCAATGGTACTAATTTATCTAACAGCTCTAATTTATTTTATTAATAGAGTGGGAAGCCGACAAAATCTCAAAGTAATAAATTTTGATAGTCTCTGCAACATTTATTCAAAACCTATCAACCCAATTAATAAATAAATCATGTGACTTGCATGTGCATGTGCATGTTATTATTGATGCATCTTATTATTAATTATTAAGCAACTTACTTCAGTTTCTTCTTCTTCTCCTTCTCCATAACGTTCTTCTATGGTGACTCCTCTGGCTTCCTCTCTTTCTCTACCATCGGCTTCTTCTCTTCTTCTTTTTCCTGGGTCTGAGTTATTAGTTCAAATATGTGACTGATCTCTGTCTTTTATATCAATCAAAGATGGCTCATGTTAAGTTCCTACTACAGAATGAAACATCTGTGATTTTGTCATCATTGACCTTTATTTCTTACTAACTTCTAGATTTATATATTTTCCTAACCTCTGTGATTTGAGTTCAAACTACTATAATTTCTTTTGTTCAGTGTGTAGGTAGATATACAAGTAGCAGTAGTCAGTGTTTAAGAAAGATCTTATGCTTACCTGAAAAAGGAAAATGTCAGTAATGGCTACGCTTTTGACTGAAGGAAGCTTATCACACACTCTTGCCGATAAAGAAAAAATGGTAAGAATCATTTGTTATTTGCTAAGTGAATACAGTTTTGCATGTTTCAATATCGTAGTCGTATGAGATTTATTATTTGGCAGGCGATGTTAGTAGGCAAACACTGGCTTTTCAATGCATCTACACAGAGTTACATCAGGCAGATAGTGCTAATTTGCTTAATGAAGAAGGTAATTATTTCCCGTCCTTATGTTTAATTGAAATGTATAAGGCCTTAGTTACGTCATGTCTGTGTGGTTGGAATTTTCAGATCGTTTATTAAGGAGGATTATGCTCCAAAAGTTGCAACAGTTTTTCATCTTATTTATAGCATTCATTGATGACTCTTTATTTAATTAGTCTCACGTTCTTCTACTGCTTATTATTATTAGCAGATATGCATGTTTTTGGTTTGATACCTATAACTGACGCATTACATCTGGTAAGATTTAACATTCCTATGAATTTTTTTAATGCCTTATTTGTTTGTGCATCTTTTAATATTATGTATGTATGAGCTATGGAAATTTATTTTTGCATTTGTCGACATATAATTTTGTTGGTCGCAACTGCATATTTGTGTTAGAATATTTGTTGATAGTTGTATCTATTGATGTATTACAATATTTGACACTTGAAAATCTTGATGAAAAATATACATACACTTGAGTATTGCGCCTAAAGTAAAACGCCGATGAAGACCACTCAATATGTAGCTCATACTAGTTTTGAGGGTTTATCTATTTCGGTTTGTCTTTTCCATTTGTTCGAGCAATATTCTCCCAATGTCTTCTAAAAGTTAAACAACTTGGATTGCTTATTATTATTGTGCATGAAAAACAATGTTGCACTCTTCTCCTGTTATTGGTTACAACAAACCTCCTAGGAAGGGAAAAAAGGTCACTAATCAAAAGTAATTTTTTGATTATTAATGTTGGTAGATGTCAATGATGTTAATACACAAGTAAATGCCCATATAGATTTTAAGGATGCCAAACTTTAGCAAGTATTCATATTACTTTTTAAGCTTTCTTTACTTAATAGATGAAAATCTGGGCTTCATCTATCTTTTCTTGATTTTAAAACTAGGTTCTTACACTCTTTAAAGGATTGCAGAAAATATCTGCCAGCCCAAATATTCCCATGTTGGTTTGTGGGGATTTTAATTGAGTTCTTTGAACGTCCATTTACTATTCAAATAAAAATTAGCACGTGTTAATTGTATATTTCTTTGCTAATATAACATATGTTCTTTGATAAATATGAAGTTGAATCTATTGACAGCGCTCCCTACGCACTTCTTGCTACAGGAAAGGTGGATCCCCTACATCGTAGATCATCTCGGCATCTTAAGCCATTGCAAAAAACTACCATATCAAATGCCCATGGTAAGTTTATATTTTTCTAGCACTTTCAGTGTTTCCCTACATTTGTCTTTTTTTTAATCTTTTTGGACACTTGAATGTTCTTCCTTTCCTCTTTATTTCCTGCAACAGGAAGATGTAATGTCATCTTCTGCTAACTTTTATTTTATTGTCTTAATTGTCCACTAATCTTTTTAATTTCTTTGTTCACGCTATCTAAATGAGTGAAGAGGTTACTTCTATTTTTAGAATGCCATAAATGTTTTAGATATTTCCTAACTTTTTGTGTACCTGTTTGCTAATATTAAGTTAAAAAACATAATTTTAGATTGTTGGTGTTATAATGGTATTTTAATTATGACATTTGAAATCACTTGTCTATTTGACTGTTTAGATCTGCAGAAAATATTCTTCAATCAGGAAAAATCCTTTCAATAGTCTTGGTAAGATATTGCCTATAATTCATGCTCTTACCTGTAAGTTTAGAATTGCTAACAATCTTAATTATTTTCTATTGTGATATTAAATGCAGCAGTTGGCAAGATCAAACGACCCTTAGTATGAAAAGCATCCTATGACAAAGTTTGCCTTGACGGTTTTTGTAAACAATGATACTGTTAGTACTTAAGGATTTATCATATTGCTATTTTATGTGTACTTTTGTCATTTTGAAAATTTTGAATCCACTATAGATTAAGATTAATTGACATTTGCAGAACATTATGTTTTGTCCTTCCAAGGAAAGTTGTATGGTGTCATTCATCATTTATTCTTAAATAGGTGTTTGAGAGAGGAGAAATCCTTACTACTAAACAAAGTTAGATAACATTAATATAATTATGTATAGCCTTTTTCTACCTTTTTATTCCTGTAATTGATCAAAAATGAATTTTTTAGTTTATAATTCCCCATATTTGAGATATAAATGAGTTATCATGTAAGAATTGGTTGAAATTATTTATATATATACTAAGGACGAATGAGATGGACAACCATGAAATTCCATCCCACCATCCATTTCATCAACGGTCTCTCTTGCTTCTTGTCACCGATTAATAACTCTTCCTATTAAATGGTCTTCATTTAATGAAACTATAGAAAGTTCCACCATTAACACCCTCATAAAGCAGTTTCTCTCCCTCCCTTTCTCAAATTTCTAGCCTTCCCTTTCTCATTCTTAATAATCAGCCCACAAAGATGGCAACAATGCCTTTATTCAGCCAGATAAACCAAATCTAAAACTATGTAGAGATAGGAGTAAGCGTCACAATGTCATTAGAATCTTCGACATCAATCTCAGAATATTGATCGGTATTAACACTACCGCGTTCTTCATTATCTTCTTCTTGATTAAACACATATTTAAACCTCTCGAAGAATCGACAAGACCTGTGGTTATAACTCCATTTCCTACTCCTAAACTAGCGAAGCTTCCTCAGGTGACGATTCTCAATTTAACACTCTTATTTATTTTCTTTTAACTGTTATTATTATTCGATTCTTGCTTTTTCTTTCAAAAATTTATTGACGGTTACAGTTTCAACCACAACACAGAGGGAGCTTGTATTGGGGAACATATCATCCTCAAGTGTATTTAAGAGTTTGCATTAGGTATTCATTTTATCTTACTATTGTGGAATTTCCTTTTGTGTTGTGTTTTTGGCGGTAAATGACTTGTGTGATTATTAGGACTCCGAGGTCATTAGTTGCTAAAATGCTCCTATCAGGGTACTTTTCTAATCGAGTTTCTTATGCTTCAATCTAACTTTCCTGAGTTTGTATGTCCTTTTAACAATGTCAACTTACATCTGTTTTGGTTAACAAGGACAAAGACATGTTGATTATTGTTAAAGACTGAATCTTTCTATCTGTTTTTTTCTTTTGATGGTTTTAGTAAGTTGGAGAAAATATGGGGATTATTGAGAAGATTAAAGAAATTGAGGTCGAGATGGCTCGAACCCAGAAAAATAAAGCCACAGTTATTATATTTGTAGTGCGCTATTATATTTATGCGTAGATGATTTGTTTTCCTTTATCTTTAGTTCTTGATTGATAATGTTGTTGAATATGTTGCTTCTGTGAAGATTATTTAATTCCAAAGTTTTTATGCAGAGTACCATCTTGGTTAGCTTAAGGCCAAGATAGCCAAGCTAAGGACTCAACTGCTGGAGCCTCCTAAGGTATACGTTGGTTTATCTTTACCAAATTTTGTTCCTTATTTTTCCTTTTCTGGGATTTTTCTCTTTACATGTTTTTGTGGTGTTTGTATTCACAAGGTGTTCTCTTCAGTGGCAATATATTCAATTTCACCTTGTTTATCTTCTCTTATGTTACTTTTTCTTTACACTTGCTAAGATTTATATAGGCATAATTCTTTTTTTTCCCCAAGTTAGGGATCTAGTGGAGGAGGAGATGGATTTATATAGGCATAATTCTTTATGATATGCAAATTTGTGCATATGTTTGTAATTGTATGTGTGCATTCCAACAATAAAACCGACAACTACATGCATATATGATAGAAAAAGATCCAGCATACCTCATAATAGTTGATCAGGAATCAGTTGTCTCTTTACCTCCTTAATGACTTAATGACTTTTCTATGGTTGTTAGTTGTAGCTATAGATACAATAAGCAAGTGCTTGTGTGAATGATCATAGGAAAAAGTAAAATCATATTCTCATTTTTGTTGCAGTGTAGGGAAGTCAACCCCTTTAACAACGTTAACTGGAACACATTCAGAAGCTGCATCCTATGAATTTACAACACGTATATGTATTCCTGGGATTATAAATTACAATGATACTAAGATTTAGTTGTTTGATCTTCCTGGAATTATTGAAGGTGCTTCTGAAGGTAAGGAATGTGGGAGACAGGTACTTTCTACTGCCCCTTTATTTATGTCCTTTTTTTATTATCTTGTTGTTTGAGATGGATTTGGATAAAGCATACTTCAATCAACTCATTTAGTTGTCTTGAATTTCCTTATCACTACACTAAATGATTTGATATGGAATAAATGTCTCAGAGTTGTGGAATTTTTGCCTATAAAGATTATAAAATCACTTATATCAGTCAAAACAGAACTGATTCTTGCTTCTATAGAGTTTCTTTTCTTTTGTTTGAACAATTGATTGAACATCTAGAGATATGGGGACATTGACTTCTATTTTCACGACTTCTATTTTAACTTGCTTATCTTAATTGTATTTTTATTAAGTCCAGTTTGTATTCATTTGGCAATTGCTTTATTATTATGAAGTCAAAATCTAATAATTGCATCCTAACTGTTTGATAAAATGACAGAACAGGAGTACCAAGAACATGGGGTTTGATCTTCATCTGTTCATCTCATATTTAGCTTCTGCTCAAGGTTTCGTAGTTCTAGTTAAGTTCATGATGCGTTATTTTTGTTTGAAATTCTACCTTGACTGTAAATGTATTCTTCCTGTAGTTTGTTTTCTAGCGGTCATGTTTACACGTAAGTATTTCTTCGTTTTTCTAACCACAAATTAGACAACCTTCTTTATTTTACCTATGTTCTATTGTGCATTAACATTTGATAATTGCTTGCGATTTTGGTTGTGTAGATGGGGCTTTGGTGGTTAATGAAGGTATGTCTGTGCTGTTTACAATTAGATCAGATGAAAAATATTGTGAAATTTAAGTATTGCTTAGGTTTTGACTAAATTGTTTAGAGTTTAAGTGCCCATAGTGGTGGGTGATTAGTTACTACCTCCTTTTGATATAAAATTGGTCACAACGACCAGAAGGATGAGTGGGTATCTCGTTATGTGACTGTTTTTCAGTTCCTTGTGATGTTATTCAAAATTTTAATTGTGCGGCATATGATGGTGATGATATAGAAGTCAAAAGCTTCAATGCAGTCTTCTTTAATAAAATTCTTTTGAGTTGTTATTAATGGAAAATGATTGAAATAAAAAACCTATGGTTTCCATTGTGATTATTTACATTTATTGTTTCTGGTTTGGCTATTATCTCATCAAATAGCTACACAATTCTCAAAACAATTAGTGGAATAATATGTTAAAAGTGTTATTTTCTTCCTGAGTTTGGTTAACCAAATATGGGATGTTGTTTCTGCAAGGTTGAGACTGACACTAACAAGACACATTGAACAAATACGAGGTAGTTAATTTATGTTCTCTTCTATGTTAGTACAATTGCATGTGACTAATCATATTTTTCAAGAATTAATCGGTTAGTGTATTTATTTTTGTAGGCCTTGCTGTCAGCCAAAGGCATACGTATATGTTTTCTACTGACGGTGACAAAATATTTGCCGTTTGTTTCTGTTTACATTTGATCTTGTAACAATGTGAATCTTATATGTATTCATTTATTTGTTTTCTCATGAATTGTTTTTCTCATGAATTCTTATATTGGTTTTAATAACACTTAGAAGGTTGAATTGAAGTCAGCAAGAAGATTGTGATTCCCTGTTAGATTATCACAAACATTTTTATGAATCAATAAAGTGGTTATTTTCCAACTACTGTTAAAATTTTATAAATTATGAAAGTTATTTTATAAAATTATTTTAATTTTGTATAAGCAAAAATTAGTATATATTTTTAATAGTAATGTACAAACTGTTAATAAATTAAATTAATAATATGTTACATTAATCAAAACCTTTAAAAATAATAATTTTTTTCAGTTTCATTTTATCATCTAAATTGAAATATATAAATATTAATATTATTATTTATAATTTTATTTATTTGAATAGAAAATAGAATTTTAATTTTATAATGTATAAGAGAATACTTTCTTCGGCACTTAACCTCCCAAGTTAAATGATGTCTACAAATGTATTGTTTTGTTCACCAATATTATAACATTATAATAAGGTGAATTTAGTAGACCCTTTAAATGTTAATTCCATAAGAAAAATAATTAACTATTTAGATTTGAAAAGGCCTAAGCATAGACCCTACTTCTCCTTAAATCCTAGCTTGGCTTTCATATATCTTTAGAAATAACTACAGAAAGCATATCAATTTAAGCTTAATGGTTATAGTAACTAACCAATATATATCTAAGGACGTTACAAGGATGGCTCTTCAAGATATTAATAAATCCCTAGAACAAATGGGGAAAAGCTTAAGCAATTATCATCTCACTGATTATCACTTTGAAGTTGATCCAGAAGACTTATTATTACATTTAAGGTTGAATAACAAGCAGAAATACATTTTTGATTTGATTTTGCATTCGGTTTAGGCTTCAAGTGGTGGCAATTTTTTATTGATGATCTCGGTAGAACTGGGAAGACTTTCTTGTATCAGGCTCTTTTTGTAATTTTACGATTATAAAGTCATGTTGCAATTGCTGTTGCTATATCAGGTGTTGCAGCATCAGTCCTTCCTGGTGGTAGGACAACTCACTCAAGATTTAAAATCCCACTTGATTTCTCGAAAAAGAAAGTTTGTTAGTTAAGTAAGCAGAGCAGTATTGCAAAACTGATATTTGAATCTAGTCTTATCTTATGGAACGAGGCTTTCATGGCAAAACGAGAAGTCATTGAAGCATTTAATGACTTACTTCAAGATATCATGAACTCCAATAAGTCTTTTGGAGGAAAAATTGTTGTATTTGGCGGTGATTTTTGTCAAACCTTACTAATTATAGACCAAGCCACAAAAACAACAACTAATTGATTCAAGTATTCTAAATTCGCATCTTTGGTTACACATGCATAAATTTTCTTTGACAATAAATATGAGAGCTATATCAAATCCAGCTTTTTGTGAATTTTTATTATGAGACGGAGAAGGTACATAACCAGTTGACGAGCAAGATCGAATTTTCTTACCGAAACAATTAGTTATTCCTTACCATAATAAGGATGAATCTCTTAACAGGTTCGATTTTTTATAATTTTCCTTTACTATCAATTTTTTTAAAATTAAAAAGACATGTTTCTTATGCACTATTGCCTTCATCAGGTTACTTGATAATGTCTTCCCTGATCTAAGCTTGTATACGTCTGATCCATATCAAATGATAAATAGATGTGTACTATGTCCAACAAATGGCTGTTTTGATGAAATTAATGACATGATGATTAACAAATTGTTAGGAAATCTACATTCGTACATAAATTTGACAAAACGGTTAACCGAAGACATCAAGCAGATTATAAAGATTTTCTAAATTCTTTATATCCTAAAGGTCTACCTCCGCACAAACTCTTGCTTAAAGAAGACTGCCTAATTATGCTCTTAAGAAATTTGAATCCAACTGAGTGACTATGCAATGGCACAAGGTTGATATGTAGAAAGTTAAAAGACTATACAATTTCTGAAGAAATTGTCTTTAGACCTTACAAAGGAAAACAAGTTTTTTACCTAAGATTCCTTTGCAATCTTCAAAGAATGAAAAAAATGGAATACTTTTTGTGAGAACATAATTCCCTGTTCATTTATGTTTTGCAATGACCATAAATAAATCCCAGGTTCAAACACTTGATTATGTCGAAATTTATCTCCGTCAGCCTGTATTCTCACATAGGCAATTATTTGTCGCTTTGTCAAGAGCTCGGGCTCCTGAATCTTTTAAAGTTCTGATTATTCCAAGAACTTTTGAGTCTTCAAAATTTGATCAAAAAATAAGAAATATCGTGTTCCGTGAAATTTTCCAGTTAGTTAAATTATAAAGCACAAAATTATCATAAGTTATATGAATTGTTTTGTTCAATTTTATTTATTTCATTCCATATAAAAAACTATTTCCCTTATTATTTTATTCAATATTTTTTTAAGGATGGAAAAGCATTTATTGATCAAGGATATTTTACCTGGTACTTAATGGTGGTCATGTGAAATTACTATTTAAGAAAAACAATATATTGTGACATTAGCTAGCAAGCCATCGAAGAGATAAAAGTTTATCTTTTTCGATTCTGCGGTATAACAACTATACTTTCTTCATCAAATCTGACCTTTTCATTAACTTAATTATTAACTGTATGTTTATTATTAACAAGGATCATAAGTTGAAGATGCTATCTTTAACAATGATATCGAACAAATGAGCCATAGTTTGCAGCCGTATAAGAAATATATCATTTGTAACTCCATTGTCAAGCCAATTCCATCTTAGTACCAAATTGAAAACTTGAAAATTCAATGGATTATTACAAGTCACACTGTTGTTGAACCTGTAACAAATAATGACAGCATCATCCCTATCAAATTCAACTATACATCTTTTATGGATCTCATACGAGGCATACTTGATAATCTTACCTGAAACAATAAAATAAAATTACAAAAATACATCTACAGATAGCTTGCAATTCTTTAATATGAGGAATGGTTAGAATTCCCAAAATAGTTGTAGTAGGAGATTGTGCACCATCATATCTATGATAAATAGTCAAGTCTGTGACATTAAAAATAAGACTAATTCTAATATCACTTGGTAATCCTAAAACATAAGCATAATTTTAGTCAATGTTAGGCATAATGAAGCCATTTAGTGGACTAACGAACCTATTTTGGTTAGCTAGAATCTGTTATTTTTCTTTCTTGTAGCTTTTGTTATCTTGTTCATATTTGCAGTAAAAGTGTTGATCTCATGCAATAATTAGTCATTGAGTAAGGTACTACTTCATATAAGATGTACCAAGGACAAGTCAGATAGTGTACATTATTATTGGGAAAACTTCAAAATGGATATATCCTGAAAGCTTTTGAAACTATCCTCAAATAGGGTGTCTTTCCACTCTTGCCTTCTTAAGAAAGTGATTGAGGGAAAGCCTATACTTTCTACTGAGAGGAAATATTACTTTACTAAAAATTGCCAATCCTTTCATTACCCGACCCAGAAAAATAAAAATCATCTTTCTATTACTTTGAGAAAAGAATCGTTGTTTTGACCGACGGACTACGATACAATGTATAATAAATTAAAGAAAGGGTTATCCCTCTGTTCCATCTTTAAGGATCTGGTTCAGCTCTGATTCCGGGACGAATCTACCCTTTGAAACACCTGGATACGTTACTTCCAATACCATAAAACCACAAATGAAGGTGGGGAAATCCTTTCTCTCAAACGTCGCTGACGTTGCTGTCTTCACCGCTCTGCTGTTGCTACTGCTGCATCTTGCGCAGGCATGATATTTGGTTGTGAGGCTGAATTGAAAGTCTGCACATCCTTAAAATTCACTTTTAGTCACGGGTGTGACTTCGTGACTTTTTTTTTACTTTTTAATCATATATTATAATATATTAATTTCTTTAAATTTCACAGGTGTGACTTAATAAGTCACACCCATGATTCATAATTTTTTAAATTTTTTAACATTAAACTCAAATATTATAATTTGTTTATTTATTCTTATCTACGTCACACTATACATTTACAAACTTTTTATTCCTAATTTTTACTAACTAATTTTATTAATTCATTTTAAATATTCAAACTCTTATATTTTGACTTATTTTCTCCCAAAAATTTATCCACATTAATAAATTTTAATTTTTCCAACAAAATTTAAAAATTATCAATATTTATTTATATATATTTAGCCAATCATAAAATAACATATTAGGCCATAACTTCTTATATTCTTATATTCGCATACATTTTTTAAAATTATAACTTTATTTTTAAATTATGTACTAAAATATTATAACACATTTATTTACACCTTTTCCTATAAACTTTACTAAACTATTTTATCTTTTCTACTATATAAATTTCACAATATTCACTCACATATTTCATCCATTTATTTGTTTATTCATTGTTAACTATACATTTCGAGGATTTTGAAATTTTGAAATTTCTTATTTAAACTTACTTATTTTATTAATTCATTCCAAATAATTCAACTATTATATTTTCCCCTTTTTCTTTTACAAAATTTTATGTACAATTCTATTTTTCCTAAAAAATTTAAATTACAATATATTCATTTATACAATACTCTTTATTTTTAAATTAAGTGGGCATTATATTTATTTGGATTATAACTGCACATTTGCACAATCTATGTCTGCTAGTATTCAAGTTAAAACTAACAAAAGTCAGAGATTTGATCAAAAGTGTTGGTTAAGTAAGAGAGTTTGGAATTCTCTACATAAATAATCTTCTTCAGTTAAACAAATTAACTGGCTTTTCCGTATCTATTTTTTATCTTGATTTTCTTAAACGATCTAGTTACATTTGTTCTTCCCAAGTTCACTATCCATAACACTTACAATAAATATGTGAACTATTGTCATAAATTTAATTAATTAATCAATAAATTATATTTTAAATTATTTTATTAATTAATTACATTTTATATATGTGTTCATTATAATTTTACCAATCAATCAATTTATTATATTTTAATTTGTCAATCAATAAATAATATTTGAATTAATTAAATATTTTTTAATTATATTTAAAAGCTATAAGAATTTTAAAAAGTTTACTATATAAAACAATTATGAAGTAAAAGATATTAAGGAATGCATAATTTTTTAAAGGTGTTCGATTTTTTATTAAATAATAAAATTTATAAGCAGTAAAAATTACAATATATAACATATTGTAGTAGTTAACGACAACAACAATAACATTTAGTCAGAGTCTTACTGAATTGTGAGATTTTGAAATATCCAATATTACACAGCCTTATCTCTACCTGATAGAGAGGTTGTTTCCAATGATTATAGTAGCCATTTAACAAAAAAAATAATCTGACATAACTCATTGTGTTATTTATATTAACAAAAGATTTAATATTGGAAAGTTTTCGTAAAAATTAAAAGTTATGACACTTTAGCTTCACTTTTTAAAATTCGAGTTAATATTACAAAATTAAGTAAATTTTATTTTTTATATTAACCCTTGCATGTAAGTAAACTTTTTTTTTCTAATCAAAATTAACAACATTTTATGTAAAAAGGGGAATAAAATATTCTTTTAACCTATAAAATCATTACTATGATGTTGCTAAAATTCTCCCTTATTAGATTACGATTATGTTCAGTAGATTTAATTCACATAAGAAGATTTGTAAAATAAGGTCCAACATCCTCCTGCGCAGAATATTTAAAGAAAAGGACGGCTCACCCTTACGCAGAAGCTATTTTTCTTTTGGCCCAAACAAGCATGTCTCTAGGGTTTTAAGCTATTAGATAGCATATAAATTTTTTGACAAGATTCATTTATGTCTACGTAATTAATAAATAGTATGTACGTAAACTCAAATTTAACAGATTAATTTTGAATTAAATAAATTTTGAAATGAATTTCAATTTTAAAATAACTAAAACGATTCAGAATTTTACTACAAAACGAGTGCGTTCTATTATTTCCTTTCAATCCTCCCTCATTGGTTATTTCTTTGGCATACAAATGATTATGCAGGCAAATCATCTTCTGCTAATTCAAACTTAGTATTGTAGGCCTTAATATCGAGTGAAAAGTATCTAATTACCTTTATTTTTATTTGTAATCATAATTTTAATTTTTATCTTAATTTTAAATTGCATTTTGCCACTTATCATATGCATGAATATTATTTTTTTAGTCCTCCTGACACACTTAATCAAAAGATCTGCTAGTTACTAAATCAGCGAAAAATATAAAAGAAGCTTTTCTTATTCGTTAATCTCAAACCATAATGAAGTTTTTGGTTGCTAATGGTCTAAACTCTTGTCTTAGAATCTTTATGATATCGACACCTGGTATCGCCTAAGATGAGGTGGTATGATAGAGATGAGACCACCAAGTGGGGGATGCATTTTTGACCTATAAAGGATTTCGACGTAGGGCCTTCTATAGAATCTCAAGAACGGTAAGAAAGGCTGACAAGCCCTATCAGTCTTGTAGTTCTTTTTGAAAAAACATGGCTGGTGATTAGAGAAAAGAAGGTCATAGAGTTCGCGGTTAGCTAATTTTAACTGGCTCACTTATGGTCACATGGTACGGCATCGGAGTCGAGGGGAACAAAGTTTTGTTGATAGGCCTTATGTAATCGTTGATGCTTCAATGTGATGTTGTAGAATCGATGATGTGAAAGAGATGGATCTCACATTAAGTGGGGAGATTTGTGCCGAGCCCAAAGGAGATTTACTGGTGGCCCGCACTTTCACAGCATTTAGCGGTTAAGGTAAGGTACCATAGTTTAAGTGAGTTAAAATGTTCCGACACAACAAATGAAAACCTTGAAGATGAGCATGAGCCATCCTTAGTTGTTGGTTTGATTGACAAAGGCTCAAATCAGAGGAAGAGACTTGTGAGTTACTACAAAAATCACATAATTCTAATGATCCTTCAAAGTCCAGTGAAGATACCACCATTGTGACCGCCAATAGCTCAACAAATGGTTGGATACCCTGCAATAATTCACATTCCGCAATTATTAAGCAAGCAGCATTTGACTTATGAGTTAGTAGAAGACCTTGCTATATAAAATTAACAAAAAAAGGTAAAGAAAGGGATAAGAGTAGGTCAACAATAATAGCCTCTTATAGGTCATACAAGGGAAAGAGTTTGAGTTATTTGTGGTAGAGAATGAGACATGACATTAAAAGACATAAGAATTAGCTAGATAACTTTGAATCTTACCTTCCATAGATAAGAGAATAGAGATTGTGGGTCGATTAAAAAAGCCTTGTAAAGCCTGCATGCCACAATTCTTAGTGTTAGTATGAGAAGATTCGTAAAAGTTGAAGTAGACCTGAAGAAGCCTAAGAAGGTAAGATGAACAAACTATAAGAAAACAAATGCCAGTGCTACACCTGGACCCAGTTATGGACACAACATATTTTATGAACGTAAAGATTTGAAAAGATCAAGAATTGACTATATATGACTACAACATGCTACTGAGGTGAATATAACTTTAGAAGAAACAAAAAGACGATTTTATGTCACTATGATCCAATTGAGCATATTAAAAACGTTAAATTTTCTATGCAAACTATTGTTCAACAATTCATCGAGTAGAACATTTATGTGTAAATCAAGCAAAAAGGTCACTTTTATAATATCCAAAGGTTAAAATTGGTACAGTATGAAATTTTGTAAGAGAAATATTATAAAAAACACAAAAATCCAGCAATAAATAAGTCCATTAACTCTTTCACGCACAATAATGGAATAATGAAGATGTGACATCAAGAGGGTGTTCGAACACTACATGGGAATATAGCTGAGCTCTGAGTTTAAGCTCATGCATTTTTACCAGAGCAAAAAGTGTTACATGTCCCTAAACTTTTATAGGTTATTAACGAAAATTTGGAAGAAATGGACATACTTGCATCGAAGAGGAGTACAATTGTTCACTGTTTCTTGGTATGGTTGAAACAGCTACGTCCAAAGTAAATGCGAGGAAGTGTGTGAATCTGTAGAAAATAAAGTGAAAAATAGAATTTTAATATAATGAATTAAGAAGCAAAAAGAAATGGAAATGGAGGTAGGATTTAAAAGTTGATAAAGTGACTAACAGCTTTTGTGAATGGAACTTTCGATAGTCTTGTTTAACACAAAACATTTGTAACTGATGGGAACAAAGGAATAATAAAGCCTTTGAAGAAGTATATACGTAACAAATGCAAAGTACTATTTCTTTTTTCCTTCAGCTAGAAAAAAATGCAAAGAGTGATATAAGGGGGAAATGGTGGATTGGAAAGTAACCAAAACAGGTCTTGATGCTTCATCATGACCAGCTACATAGGCAACTCCTTCTGCGAGCTCAGCAGAAAATTCATCTGCCATAAAGTTTTCTGCATTGCAAAAACAAGAATTAGAAAACAAAAAGTAACCAAAAAATAGAGCAATTGATAAATTCTGAGCTAACATTTGTTCTTTATTTTGAACTCGTGGCTAATGGAACAAAAAGGAAAATGAATGATTATGAAAATCAGAAGATTGAGAAGTAGCAGAAAAAGGGTAAGAAAAGACTTATCTACAAAATCTGGTGGTAGTAATCATATGATATTGGAGGTTGTTATTACAATACCAATCACTATGTTATTTCTCTAAGAAAGGCAAACCCTTAAACTCTTTGCAGCCTTCTTCACGTTATCACCTTTAGCTCTCAAAAATAGTCCAACACAAGCGTTGTTGTAGAATATCTCCTATGATTAGGTAGAATATAAGGTTAATGGCAATAATTATTCCCTCTAGTACTAATATAATCTCGAAGATAGAGACAATAGAAATATGACAGGCTTTTATCTGAAATTGAACATTTAGACTGCAAATAAAAAACTTGACGTCAAGCATTCAAATTGAAAAAGGAAGTATTCATAACTATGATGGAGAAATGAGGCAGAAATATAGAAAACTTTAATCTTGACCCATGAAAGAAAATTAACGGTGAAAATACTTCAGACCCCTACCTGGTTCAATGAGAGAGGAGTTGGTTTTCTTAAAAGCTCCGATATAACTTCATTTTTCCTATTGAGTCGATTGCATGTTTCTTTCTTGCCTATTCTGAAACAAATGAAATAATATCAAGGGAAAGAAATAAGGGTATATAAGTTAGAAATCTTCTACTTTACGCAACAATTGAAAACACTTGAAAACACAGGGAAATAATATAGTTTAGTAGGTGGATAGAGTATTAACTTTTGTCAGTGTGATTTTTTTTCATTTGTTTTCTTGACAATATGATTTAATTGCTTGGAATGAAGGGACTTGATATGACGTGCATACTCCTATTTGTTTATTCTTGTTCTTAAATTATCTTTATAGATTGATAGGAAAATCAAAATTTAAGATTGAGTGTGTCAGATAATTTAATGTTAACAGTGAATGTGTTATTTTCCCGAGCTGCTCAAGTTTTAAGGATTTGAGCTGTGTCAGATAATTTAATGTTACCAGTGAATGTGCTATTTTTCCTAGCTCCTCAAGTTTTAAGGACGTGAGGTTATAAATGAACCACTAACATATCGCGAATTTATGTCAGCCTATGATCAAATTTTTTTATACTGGATTTTCCCACTCAATTACTCCACTCAATAATTCTCAACTACTGGATATCTCCACTCAATTATTGCAAATATTTGTGTCAGATAATCTAATGTTATCACCTATCATGACATGTTGCATCTCAAAATCAATGAGTATGCTTTTATGCAAGTGCAGATTTTGGATTGGTAAGTTAAACTGTTCAGTCAAGTAAAGACAACCAAAATTTACTACTCTGAGGCTTCCCAACTCAATAACTTTTAACATTTGTGCCACGATGTCAAAATTTAACATTTTGGCTTATTTTAAAGAGTTATGGAGAGGATGAATCGATATATATTTCTCCATTTTCATATTAGAAACAAATAGGGAAAAAGAACAGAAAATAAACACACCCATCGATGGCCGATGTGGAACAACTATCCCTCTTAAAATAGTAATAAAATTAACAATATTATTTTTCTGTACTTTAATAATCAAAACAAAACTGGTATTGCTAAAACAATAATATTAGCAAAAAGCAACTAGAGTGTGGGGGCAACAAAAATATTAGCAAAAAGCAGCTAGAGTTTAGGGATGGTCCAACTATGTAAGTCGTTGATGATCTAGATGAGGTAGGCGATGATGATGATGAAGGAGGTGTCGGGGCAGATGGTAGGACGTTGACAGGTTTTGACCAACAGTTCAATTACAATTGAAATTACAAAGGAAATAGTGTCCCTGTCTTAAATTCAGAGTGATTGGAGCAGGGTTTGTGGAACCAACAAAATAGGAACCTTGCTAACTTGAGCAACATCATGAAACCCATTTGAGAAATTGAACGGTGGACATCGATCAATCAAGAAAAAGAAATTTTCACTAACTAGAATTTGGTGCATTCGTAAGACATATATGCGATATCTACGCATCGCAAACTTACAAAAGCCATATTTTCTATAAATTTCTTAAAAAAGGATAACTGCAACCTAAGGCCAGTTTCAATAAACGGAAACCTCTGACAGTTTCGATCATAAAAGGTAAATGTTATGACTAACTGTTTCTTCATCCCTAAGTTCTATATTATCATTTGCATCAATGTATTTTTCACTCAAGGCTAGGACAATTTCAGCGGCCCCTTTCTAGTGTAAATGCACTTAAGAGTCACGCTGCAAGATAAATCTCTGAGTCAAACACCCATCGTGATTTGAAATATGAAAAAGCAATGCTTTATCTATTGGTCATAACTATATCAACTGCAGATGATTATTTAGGCAAATTCCAAATATAATAAACTTATATGTCAGATTATGGATATTTTAATTGCAAGAATGATTGTGCCTAATCAGAATATGATATTGTTTACTATTAGATCACCATTGCATTTTGTAAGTATAGCCACATTACCCATTTTACTGCAACACTGCCTCTCTCTTTTTTTGAGTTGAAAAGGAATACAAGGATAATGGTAGATTAAGAGCGAATAGTGTTAAAATTCATTCACAGTAACCTGAGTCAACAAAAATGGAGAACAAATCTTTAATCTTAAAACCTTGATTTTATAGAAATCTGAAGATCATCTAAAAGAAAAACACCCAACTGCAACATTTTTGGTAAATTGTCACTGATGATTACCATCACCACCGGAGCTCTGCTCCTTCTTGAAGGACGTCTGTTCGAAGTCCTTCCTCGCGTCCTCCCTAAACACGTGTCTCCACAATACACCCCTCGAGTTAGGTCAAGCGAAGAAGCGAGTGGGCATTAGCATGTCTCAGTATAGACTAAAGACCTCCCGTCAGGTACCAGTGACTCGCCGGTAGTTCAACAACTCCTCCTTTTCATCGTCGAGCGATTTCTCTTTCTTCGCGACGTAGCTGTCACCTGGCCCTCGTGCAAAAAGCAATGATTGACGATCACATGGCGTGGGTTTTCGCTAGAACCATGACATATGATGGTAAAGGTGACGATCTGGGTTTGAGAGAGGAAGAAAGAAAGATCCATCACATATGATGGTAGGGGCGACGATGATGTTGAAGATGGTGTTACGACAGACGCTAGGTTTGAGAGATAGAGATCGTTGTCGTCTTTTTGGGCTGTTTATTAAGAATGACAAAGAAAATATCTCCTAGAAGGCCAGAACTTTTAGAGAGGGAGGAAGAGAAAGGGTAGAAATTTGGAGAGTTTCGGTATTTTGTCTTTGATATGTATCTCAATTAAATGAAGCTCTTAGCTCAACTAAATGAAGCTCTGACATGATTGAGACTATTTAATGAGAAGAGTATTGGAGAGTAAAGCTCATGGTCTCTCAAATAAATGAAGTTCTGACATGATTGAGACCATCTAATAGGAAGAGATTGAAGAGTGAAGCAAGAAGAGGAGGACGACAGCCGTTGGATGAATTAGACGGTCAGATTACAATTCTTCGTTGTCATCCCATTCACATTTAGTATATACTAGTAATAATGAGAACATGGTGGGATTTGTGTTCCAAGAGCTGATTGCCAAATAAAAATGAGTATGGGATGTTAGATTAATATAATATTTTAATAATTTAAGCAATTATAAAATGAAAAAATATTTTTAATAAATTTCAACATTATGAAAATGCACATTATCATTTAAATAGTTCAAATATACTATATTAGTTGAGTTAAGTTAAATTTCATGATACAAATAATACAATTTTGTAAATATTAAAATATAAAATAATATAAAAATAACAATTAAACTAACTTAAAAGTAAATATCTTTTTTATATATCGCTTAGCTATATCGAATAAATAAAATTTGAGTTATTATCTTAAATCTTAATTTTCAATTGTGGTTATAATCAATGATTTTAAAATCAGACTGGACCGACTGGTTCGACTAGAATAAACACGAATCGGCCTGGTTTTCAGTCCGATTTGTGTTTATAATCTTTAGGAGAAAAACCGGATGGTTTAATAATAAACCGGCCGGTTTCTTGGGACAAACTGGAAGGCTTTTAAAAAACTGGCTAACTAAGGGGTCGTTTGGTTCTACTTCTATTTTTCTGTTGTTGTTTTTGGTTTTTGTTTCCTATTTTTTTGTTTGTCTTTTTCCTTAATGAAACGAAAACCTGTTTGGTTGAGCTTTGTAATATAAAAACTGAAAACAAAAACCTATTTGGTTGAAATTTGTAATAAAAAACTAAAAA
>JANZXP010000196.1:40438404-40457316 GCA_027576715.1 Erythroxylum flavicans
TTTTCTTGGTTGATTCAGGAGGACAAGAAATTACTGTCCTTGCTATTAAGGCCAGTGTTCATCTTCCTTTTGATCATCGCATGTTGGTTCAGAACCTCACTGCTCAGGTAATTGCATGATATGTTATACATGAATATCAAGTGTCATGTTTGGTTCCTCCTTGATGATCAACTCGCTCTTGTTTCTTTTCAATGTATGATCTTTTTCACACAATCATATATGCTTGTGCACAGACATTGACACAGGAACTGGTTCTTACATTACAATATAGCTATCTAAGCATTGGCCCCACAGTAGCTTCCTAGAAATAGATTACTTGATTACTAACTGGGCAATATGATGTGGGTTAGGATGTTGCTTGACCCGATTGACGGGTTGTGTAGTTGAAGCAGGAGTAGCCTTTTTCTTTCTAGTGGGGAAAATGGTGGATAGAGAGATTATGTTTCGGGAACTATAAAATGTAGACAGTTCTCCTTCTCACCTTGTAATGTTTCACTATGGATTGGGTTGCCATCATTGTGTTTATACAAGATTGAAATATTAAGTCCTATAATTTAGCTTGTCGAAATTGTTTTCTGTATCTGTATGGCATATGAATTTCACGATTGTTGATTTTACTAGCACTCTGATAATATGAGGTCTTTGGACTGAGCACCAACTAGGAGAACAAGCTTATGCTAAAAGATTGATATGGTTGACTGTAATGTTATATTCTGTATGGTAGATTATATTTAATTTTTTCTTTTGCAAGATGCACTTTATTGACTATTTTGTTGAATTTGATTTCTGTGTTTAACTTTCTTGAACCTGACACTGTAGTTTCTATCAGGGAGTGATCAATGCATCTTGAAGAGAATTTATATCTTTTATCCACGGATAGGCATATATTTATACTTAAGGGATTGTATTGGTCATAGTTTCCTAGCAGGATTTGGATGCAACCTGTCTGTTCGCTGAAGACTTTTTTGATGTTTTGGTTGTAGGCCTTTAACAATGCAACTGTTCCAGGCCATGCTCAAAGTACTTTTCCCTACCACTTCGCTGTCAGCAAGTACTTGCAGGTATGGGAACTGATTGGGGTGCCAGTTAATCAACCTTCATGAGTATTGTCTGTCAATTATAGTTTTCATTAAAAAAAGGAAAAACAGTTCAGCTTACATGTTTAGTCAATTCTCTGCAGCCTGGAACTTTTGAT
This sequence comes from Erythroxylum flavicans, assembly GCA_027576715.1. NCBI lineage: Eukaryota > Viridiplantae > Streptophyta > Magnoliopsida > Malpighiales > Erythroxylaceae > Erythroxylum > Erythroxylum flavicans. Next base: position 40,439,600 of record JANZXP010000196.1, read on the forward strand.
CTTGTGGGCACCATTATTTATGAGATAGGCCAGCATCCCTACCGGAGTATTTTTTATAATGGCACCATAGAAGTTGTTGAATCCGGTGGTTTCTTAAGCATGGAATCAGTTTTTCTTGTTACTCTTGGAATTGCTCTTCTTGTCCTCCTTGGTTTGTGGGTCCATGGTCAAATACAGAACATTTCTAAGGTACTTTCGTACTGAGATACCATTTCGTTTCTATATTTCCTTGGTTATTGGATAATTTATCATCTATGATGAATTAAGATATTGAGAAAGTGTTTGATTTCATATTCTAGTGAATATGTTCCCGGTAGGGGGGATTTGATATCTTATTTATTTTGCTGCTATTTTCTTAGAAAACAAAGAGGACTTCAAAGGTCGAAAGTGGAACTGCAACTAGAGATGCCTCATTGGATGAATGGCTTCAGGTGTGTGCTTTCTGCTTGTATGTGCTTATACAAGTTCCTCACAAGGATTATGACATTGATTTAATCCGTCGTTTTTCCTCATTTGCTTTCAAGTTTTCAACCACTCTAGTGTTTTCTATTTGTTCTTCCAGCCCCATCTCACTTGTTCAATATTTGAATTAAAAATGTCATGTTTCACTTCCATCCTGACATCAACATACCAAAAATGTTTAGTAAATCTGCTTTCTACCTTTTATGATGTTCAGGGTACTGCCTATACGCAGTCAGATTCCAAGAAATTGAAGAAAAAGAAGAACTGAAGTGGAGTTCACCTCTTGTAACTCACGCTAGGCAACTGGTTATTCTAAGAGAGCCCACAAGTAGAACTAGTTCTGAACTTTAGACCACAAAATAGCTTTCTTGATGTGTAGCATGTGAAAGAAAAACTTAAGTTATTTCTTTCTTTTTGGAGAATTTTGCAAAGTGAGCCTTTTTTGAAGAAAAGATGAGGAAGGATATACATTTTTCAAGTTTTCCTGTCATATACTTCACAGTATGATTGTTTTATGTTGCCCTGAGGACGAACATTAGGCTGTGAAAGTTTTTGGCAGGCAGTACAGAATTTTGATAGTGTGGTCTAGCCCCAATAAGTATAAAAACACCAACCGGTGTTTGTTGGAAATTCTAATTGGGTACTTTAATATTTTCACCATCTTCCGAGTGCCCACATGATATTGACCCTTATGAAAATAAAGTACTCGTCAGAACTGGCCAATGTTATCTTCTTGGCATTGTGGTGCTATCCTATTCTTGAGGGCACTTGGACGTGCATGGTTCAATCTTGGAGAGATTACGAATGGATGGTGATTTCAATTCATTACCTGATCTAGGATATGTTTCTCTTCTAAAACATAAGAAAGTTTTGGAATTATTATATTTAATTAGATTTACTTGTCTGTGCCTGAGCTTACAAATAATGACCCTGATTTTTTCAGGGGCATTCGTTGCCCGACCAAATTATAACTCACCTGTTTCCTCTCATTTAGAGCTTCAAGTATTGGTTTTCCTTTTTTGAATCTAGGTCATCATTTAAGTTGTTGTCTAGCATTCATAAAATTAGTGATAACAAGAGTATAGTTGGTTATAGCTCATTTGTCTTATTTTATGTGTTCTTTCAAAAAATGAAGAACTTTTAACTGAATCCTCTTAATGAAAAACATGATTGGCAGTATGTCTAAGAGCTTGAAATAGTAATGATTCTTTTACGTTTTGGATGGTATATAAGAGATTGAAATAGTAATGATTCTTTTATGTTATGTTGTATATCCCATCCATATAATGTTGTATATCCCATCCATGTAAGTACCAAAAGTTGTTATCGTGTCCTTAAATTTATATAATTAATAATGCACCAATCAACCTACAATCATATAACGTAGGCGCCACGGCAATAGAGTTTTACGTGGTAAAGAGTACGAGCCCGCCCTTCTCAAATCCCGCACACCACCCAACATGGATGGAAGTCTCTGTACAGAAATCTGTCAATGGAATCTAATTAACGTCTTAAACATGATTCATTCACGAACAGAAATGATGGACATATGATGCCTTCTTTCCTCCAAGATTACGTTAATTTCCCATCACATACTTGTTTTAAGGGATATAAACGTCAATTAAGTAGTCCCTAAACTTTCATTCTATTGTATTCATAGCATGATCCAACGTCATTTTCCCAGATTTCTAGATTGGGTATTTTCAAATAGAAGATTTTAGCGAGGGAATCTGATTGCTTTCCTGATACCCTTTAGCCCTTAACCATCATCTGTACGACGATCTTAACTGATCGTGACTAGAAATATGGAGAAGTTTTTAAACAACTTGTATTTTTCATACTTCTCAAGAGAATGAGAAGAATTCTTTGATGAAAGTGGGATGAATTTATGAGTTTTCTTTTGAGTGATTTACATGGCTTCCTTTGGACAAGAGTTATACCGTAAACTCTATCATAAGAGCTAGGCCTAAAGGTGATATGAAAAGCTAAACTTTGAATACTTGCATGGCTCTCATAACCTATCTAGTTCCAGTACCATAAACTTCTGGTTCTTTTTGGCGTCAGTAATGTCTCCTTGCAAAAGTAAACTCAGTGATTTATTGTTAATTAATTAGTGAATCCAGAAGCCAAAACCTTCCATATAGGGTTACAGCGCAACTCTCTTCATCCACCCAGCTGTTCCAAATAATAGAAAAGAGGATGGTTGAATTTCAAATTGAAAACTGTAGTTTGTTTGATTAGAAAACTTGGTGTATTGAACTCCCAAACACTCGTCTAAACTTTTGACAGTTTGCAGTTGATTCACGTGAACTTAATAGGTCTTAAAACATGGTATGTTTCTTTTCATTTCCAAGCTATATTTCAACTATGCGGCAAGTAGCTGGTGATCTAGTTGTATTTACAATCCTACAGCTTGTCTTTCTCCAACAATGTGCAGTTTTAACTCGAATTCTGGTGATGACAGTGCATTAATGAGAGCTTTTGAGTAGGTTTAAAAGAGACAAACTAATGGAAACACAAAAAGATTTAGTTGTGGACAGTTGAGATTGCATTCATTGCGCATAATGCCCTTTGATTCATCATTCAAGCTGGTGTGCACGTTGCTTTCCTTTTCATCCCGGAAACAAAGTCATCTCATGGGGGTCCCTAACCTCATGTGAAGCCCTTAACTCAGTGTCGGCATGGCTTTGAAGATAATATCTTGTGAGCACATTATATAACAAGTCCTTGAGGGTCTCAATTTCCGCAGCAATTCCTTGGTTTTAACTTCAAGTCATATTCAAGTTTCAGGTTCTGATCCTGAACATCTTAAGCTTAGGAAAACACAAGTGTGTTCTCCAATGCAAATTTTCGTTCCAGAAGGAGCACTTCTGTGCTTCTATGTATATTTGCTATTTGCTGCAACAACCTTCTGTTATGGCACGGACACAGCAATTGTAGTAGTTGGGATTGGTGAATGTGCAGACTGCGCGCAGAATGATATTAAGACCAGCCAGGCTATTTCAGGTAATGAAGTTTTCTGATATGTGCATGACACAAAGCACTTGCTACTTCCGTAGCTAGTGTTTTATTATTACTCTGGGAATGAATTAACCTTGGGACCGGCAATTTCTTTAAGTCCTGGCATAACCAGGACATCATGTGACTCCATGATTATAGCACTAATGTTATTAACTTGTCTAAGATCTAAGATCATAGTTGTCCACAGTCCTGACAAGCAAAGAGAGAAAAGGTGAAATTTTTAGTACTTTCTATGTTTTATGCAACAGTGCTACTCATAAAACGATAGTTGCTGAGGTTCCAGAAAGAAAATTTTCAATTTGAAGTTGTTAGCTGTTACAAAAATAGAGGGACAGAAACTGTAAAATACTGGAATCCTGCAAGATTGGCATCTTTTGCGTTTCTATCTGTCTGAACTAAGCCATGTTTTGCATTACTAGTTGGATAGACGAGGTCAGTGAACAGTGAGACAATTCATGGTCCCCATGGTTTCCTTTTGTTTAATTCGAGTAATTGGTAATGGTCTTATGTTCTCATATATTTAGGACTTCGTGTGACCATCGATTGCAAGAATGAGAATGGAAAGCTCAAAACAAGAGGGGTTGGTGAACTTGATCAAGATGGAAAGTTCAAGGTTTCCCTTTCAAGTGAAATTGTGAAGGACAAAAAGTTGAAACAAGAATGCTATGCACAACTCCACCGCGCATCATGCACGGCACACGGTGCTCTAGACTCCTCAAAGATTGTGTTCAAATCAGAAACCGATGGCGAACTGACGTTTTCTCCAGCGGAGAAGCTGAAATTCTCACCAATAACCTGCACATCAGCCTTCCTGTGGCCTCACTTTAAGCATCCACTACTCCCTAAAGTGCCGAAATGGAAACTTCCTCCATTCAAAAGCTTTGGCCATTCCTTCCCTTTCCCTCATCATAAGCTCTTCCCTCCAAACATCTTTCCTCCACTACCTAAAAAGCCATGCCCACCAAAGCTTGTTTTTCCTCCCCCATCACCAGTCTATAAGGAGCCACTTCCACCGCCAGTACCTGTAGTAGAACCACCACCAGTGCCTAAAAAGCCGTGCCCACCAAAGCCTGTTGTTCCTCCACCAACACCAGTCTATAAGGAGCCACTTCCACCACCAGTACCTGTAGTAGGACCGCCTCCACTGCCTAAAAAGCCACGCCCACCACCAGTAGTGGAACCTCTTCCACCGCCGGAACCAAAGATAAAGAAGCCATGCCCTCCTATAATCAAGACGCCACCGGTCTACTTGCCTCCTCCAGTTCCAATCTACAAGCCTAAGCCACCAATTTACTTGCCTCCAAAGGTTCTTCCGCCACCTGTGCCAGTCTACAAGTCTCCTCCTCCAGTACCCATCTACAAGCCACCTCCAGTTCCTATCTACGAACCTCCTCCAGTTCCTATCTACAAGCCAAAGCCACCAGTCTACAAGCCAAAACCACCAGTCTACAAGCCAAAACCACCAGTTTACTTGCCTCCAAAGGTTCTTCCGCCACCTGTTCCAGTCTACAAATCTCCTCCTCCGGTACCTATCTACAATCCACCTCCAGTTCCTATCTACGAACCTCCTCCAGTTCCTATCTACAAGCCAAAGCCACCAATCTTCTACAAACCTCTTCCTCCACTACCTAAGTTTCCACCATTTCCCAAAAAGCCATGCCCACCTCTACCAAAGCTTCCTCCTTTCCCTCAGATTCCTCCAAAGTACTTTCACCATCCCAAGTTTGGAAAGTGGCCTCCTCTGCCACCATATTCTCCAATTCACTAGGCTACAATGTTTTATTATTCTTACAAGGTGCGCCTATCGAATGAATTGTATCTGCAGATCGTGACTGCTGTATTCTCAAGTATATTAACAGTTCTTGTAATAAAGCGTTCAAGGTAGCGAAAGGAAGCAGAAAGGAAGATATTAAGCAAAAGAGTTGAGAAGAGTGTGAATTACTTGTAGTTTCTTTATGTTAAATTTAACGAATCTCCTTTTATTGTGTGTGAACATGGCCCCTTCACATTTTTACTTGGAAATGCTATTACTCACTGCCCGTACACCTTACGGGGTGTTTGGTTAAGGGTATTAAAAATTCTATTGCCCTTCTATTCTTACTTATTATTTATTCTCTTGTTTTATTTATTTTATAACCCAAAGAATAATATTTTTAAGGATTACCTATTCCTTACATTAAGGAATAGCTAAAGACAACCCCCTCTTCTTTACCTATTCCATACAAGTGGGAATACCTATAATAATAATAATATAAATAAATTAAATATAAAAATAAAAATAAAAATAAAAAAAATAAAAATAAAAATATTAAATATTAATAAGAATTGAATTTAATTATAATAAGAAGAAAATTAATAATAATAAGGAATTTAATAATAATAATAAATATAATAAATAATAATAATAATTGTTAGTAGAAAATTAATAATAATAATAAATTTAATAATATTAAGAATAAATTTCATAATAATAAGAAGAAAATTAATAATAATAAAGAATTTAATAGTAATAATAATAATAATAATAAATATAATTAAGGAATTTAATAAATTTAATAATATTAAGAATAAATTTAATAATAATAAGAAGAAAATTAATATTAATAATAAGGAATTTAATAATAGTAATAATAAATATAATTAAGGAATTTAATAATAATAATAATAATAATAAGAAGAAGAAGAAGAAGAAGAAATTTAATAATAATAATAAATATTAATAAAAATAATAAATCTAATAATAATAAAAATAAAAATTAATAAAATTAACAAAATATATAATAATAAGGAATTTAATAATAATAATAATAATATTTTGGTCTTTTTGTTAGTTATTCTTTTGTTATTTCAAGTTTATATTTTCAAACTAAGTATTGGTATAGAAATTCCTTATCTATTCCATTCTTTGAACCAAACAAAGTAATATTCATTTTATTCTATTCCTCATCTTTTCTATTCTTAAGAATAACTATTCTATTCTTTATCTATTTCTTTCCTTGAACCAAACAGTCCCTTAGGGTATCTCTTTCTTCCTGCCGAGGTCATGCATGAAACGGAAATCTAATACATGGGAATATTACAGTGATTAGGTCTCTATATATGACTCTCGTCTATCAAGTGATTATTTGCTTCTTTTTCACTTGGATGCTTGACTAGAAGTGGGTGGTCCTATCCTGTGTTCTACCAGAAACCCGTTCATTGTGGCCCTAATGCATGTTCATCAATAATAGCTGGCATGATTTATCGTTAATGCTCAAATATTTGACTCCATTTGTCTTTGAAAAAATTTAAGGACCATCTTTCATGGTCTTTACAAACTAAAATAACCGTGGATAAAACATAAATGCCTTTTGTAGATGTGCAGAGCAATCATCAAGGCTGCCAAATTGATGGCCATATGTATACCTATCATGATAAACTCATATTTTGCAGTTGGTGATTGTCTTAAATTATCTGCAAGAAATCAAGCAGGATATGAACAATATTTACGTGTATTAAAACGAATGAATAGACAGTTCTGGCGACAGGTCACCCTATTTAATTGCAACTCATGGATTATGCTTCCTGAAATCATGATTGAGGGGATGATCAGAAATCTGAAAGTTCGTTACTTGCATGCAATGTCTGAGATGACTTCAGTTTCAATCATGGGACTGATAAAGATAAGCATTCTTAATTAGTTGCTTCCAATTTCTAAACAGGCCAAGCAAGCAATCTGTCACAACAGATCTAGTGATGGTCAGAAAGAAAAGCCTTCAAAACCAATTATTTTGTTCAAGAAGTATTTTATGTTTTCTGAGTATCAGTTCTTCCGTTACCGAATCCTGTTTTCTCTGTGACCAAAGCCCCTCATCCATCATCCCTCAACCATCATGATTACTGAAGGGCTTAGAGCGTAAGAGGAACTCGGAAACAGAATATCTGTTCCCATGTTTTCAATGAAAAGAAACGAAAAGAAAAGAAAGTACTTATTACAGAAAATGCGGATACTTAAAGCTTCTTGTAAGAAAATTTCATAATCGATTCTAGGCAGATAAAACAGTTGGACACGGCAGGCCCTTCCAACTGCGTAGGAGATATTTGGTTCCTTCTGGTGTCTTTGCTTTGGTCCGTCTCACTAGGATTGGTTCCAGTCCACATATTTAGTAGCCTTGCACCACGTGGTCGCAGTCCCCCGATTAAAAATTTTCCCTCCATCAGACGACGCCGTCTCGCCCTCCACTGGAATATGCCAACCTTGGATCCCATACATTACATACTTAACCCCAGTCAAAACTTAACCTCGGGTTAACCTACCGCCTTTACGATCACGACACGTTTCCTCATCTAACGGTTTTGAAAGCCCAAAGAATAGGTAGTCACCGCTTCGTTTCACTATTTATACACCCTTAACTCACCCTATCCTTAAGATAGATCTGAATACTCGGTGTTAGTGAAATTACGAAAAAAGCCGTTCAGTCTTCAAAATGCCAAACCCTAGGGTATTCTTCGACATCGCCGTAGGCGGCCAGCAAGCCGGCAGAGTCGTGATGGAGGTCTACGCAGACGTGGTCCCCCGCACGGCTGAGAACTTTCGAGCGCTCTGCACCGGGGAGAAAGGCGTGGGCAAGAGCGGGAAGCCACTCCATTACAAAGGCTCCAGCTTCCATCGCGTGATCCCCGGCTTCATGTGCCAGGGCGGCGACTTCACTGCCGGAAACGGCACCGGAGGCGAGTCGATTTATGGAGCGAAGTTCGCGGACGAGAACTTCATCAAGAAGCACACAGGGCCGGGGATCCTTTCCATGGCGAATGCCGGCCCTGGAACGAATGGATCGCAGTTCTTCATCTGCACCGCCAAGACCGAGTGGCTCGACGGCAAGCACGTGGTGTTCGGACACGTGGCGGAGGGTATGGATGTAATTAAGGCGGTGGAGAAGGTGGGCTCCGCGTCTGGAAAGACCTCGAAGCCCGTAACGATCTCTGATTGCGGTCAACTTTCTTAATGGTGACTTGATGATCTCCTGCGATGGGTGGTGTTTTCCCATTTCTCTTAGTAAGATGTGCGTTTAGTAAACTAGGTCTTGGCGTTGACCTCTAGGGTCCGCATCGTGGTTTTTGTTATCGAGTGGCGCTGGAGTTAAAAGTGGTGTTGAGACTTTTGTGTGGAGTCAAGCTACCGTTAATTTAATAAGAAGTTTTTTATCTTATCTCATATTTTATTATTATTGCCGTAAAAGTGTTAAGAGAGATAAAGTTAAATCCAACGAGGAATATCCATGTCTAATTTGGTCATTGGCAAGTTGTGAGGTTGATTGGACAGTAACTACCGTTGGCAAAACGTTGAAAACTGTGGTCCGTCCCGGTCCTTGTCATCCTCCGGGCCTCATTACTTAGGTTAATTATAAAAAAATTTAGAGTTTATTTGAATTAAAAAAGTGATAATTAAATATTTGAATATTTTTAGTTTTAATCCTACGCTTAATTAATTAAATTTTAATAAATTGTGTGGACCATTCATGGGAGGGAAACCGGCAGCTGTCGGTTTTATCTTTTCTTCTTTGACTATTGAAATTCATGTCCTATTATATTGATTCTCACCCACGTATCTCTACACCCACCCAGGCTTCATCGCACGTTCCAACGGCTGGGCAGCAAGTGTAGCCTTTTCTTGAACATACCGCGAAACAGGGGATCCCTACTCCACTCCGCGTGCTGAAGTCGGAAACTTCCAGTTAGTTGTTTCCCCTCGTCGTCGTCGACAAGACAGGCGCTTTCTTAGACCCCTCTTCCCTCACTAAAAGCACTTAAGACCTTCAAAACGCCGCGTTTTTCAGAGGGATAAAGTTAGGGCTCTCCTTTTTTGTTTGGCGGGAAATCGAAGAGCGACTTACCTGAATTCTACGTTTTATAGACAGTTGGTGGTGTAGACAGGACGTATGGGATTATCTGACAATGCAAAGGGCTTGATACTGGCTATGACTTCCGGTGCATTCATAGGATCCAGCTTCATTTTGAAGAAGAAAGGCCTCAAGCAAGCGGCTTCTGCTGGGACTCGAGCAGGTTCCTGAATTTTGGGTTCAGAATTTGATTTCATCTTGTTTTCTTTGGAAAACTGAGGAAAGATCGAGTCTTTTGCTGAAAATTTAAGTGTATATCGATTGTTTACGAAAACAATATGTGTATCTGAGCGATATGGCAGTTTTCCTTTTGTCTTTTTTTTTTTTTCAGGAGTTGGGGGTTATACATATTTGCTAGAGCCATTATGGTGGGCTGGTATGGTGACAAGTAAGTGTAGGTATTAGGAATTCAATTGTGTAAGTGTAGGTATTAGGAATTCCAGTTGTGTTCTTTGTATTGTGATATGTAATCCAATTTTGTAATATTGTGCAAACAGTGATTGTTGGGGAGGTTGCGAATTTTGTGGCTTATGTGTATGCTCCTGCGGTTCTGGTAACCCCGCTTGGTGCGCTAAGTATTATTATCAGGTCAGTGGATGCAAATGCGTCGAAGAAGCTGCTTCTGTCTGAATTTGATGATCGTTTTGTTTGTTGCTGACTTGTTTGAAATTTTAGTGCCATTTTGGCACATTTCTTGTTGAAGGAACGACTTCGGAAAATGGGGATTGTTGGATGTGTGTGTTGCATTGTGGGATCTGTCGTGATTGTAATTCATGCGCCTCAAGAGCATACTCCAGATTCTGTACAAGAAATTTGGACTTTGGCTACTCAACCTGGTTAATATTTATTCTCTTTTTTCATCATTTCCACTTGACAAATTCTATTTCCTTGATATTCACTCTCTCTTTTTATTATATACATTTTGTCTTTGCTGCAGATTTTTTGGTGTATTTAGCAGCTACACTTTCTGTAGTTTTAGCTTTGATTTTGCACTTTGAACCTCGCTGTGGGCAGACAAACATACTAGTTTACTTGGGAATATGTTCTCTGATGGGTTCAATCACGGTAATAACACTCTCATTTAATTTAATTATATCTATTGGCATTCTTTATCAAGATTACAGTATTTCATTATAATTTGTTATTTGTCATTGGAGTCACAAGATATCTTCTCTTGTCTTATTCAGGTTGTAAGCATAAAGGCCATTGGAATTGCAATAAAGCTTACCCTGGAAGGGATAAATCAGATAACTTATCCACAGACTTGGTTTTTTCTTACAGTTGCAGCAATTTGCGTCATTACACAGTTAAACTATTTGAACAAGGTAAGTTTTTCTTTGTCCCCATGGTTCTTTACGCCTTTTTGCTTACCCTGTCGTAGTCTTGAATTGTTATAGAGGGATTTGTTAAGGGTGCCCCTGCCACTTTAAGATATGCTTTTACTGATGTTAGTGACACATCCTAATTTGTGTGTGTGTATGTGATAGTGAGAGAGATGCTGCCATCTTATCTTTTTGAAGTAATTATCTGAAAGTTGCTCTTGACTGTCTCTGCTTCTTGGGAAATGCTGGGTTTTCATCATGGAATCTCACAAATTTGCATGCCCAGTCATTTGCAAAGGGAAAGAAATCTTCAGGGAAATCATATTTTCATTTTTGAATTATTCAAATTATGATGTATTTTAAGAAAATGATAGCCCTTCGAATAATCCTGCTTGCCACATGTTGCTATCCTGGTGCATCTGAAGTTTTCAAAAACAGTGTTTTCTTTGACCTTCTTTATGTCATCTCTATTGTGAAACTGAAAATAAATAGTAGGAAAGGAGAGGAAGAACTAACACAAGGTTTTACGGCTGCAAAGCGTACTTAGTGTTGCATCTTTATTAAGGTTTTGTACAAGTTACATAATACTATCAATATTTTATCATAACTACATTCCTTATCTGGAGGATTGCATATTATATTCTTCTCTCGGATACTAAATCTCTAAAATATTCAATACTTCTCCCCGTGCTGGTAAGTAGATACTTTTTTTTAATTATTTTCCGCTTGTATACAAATTCAACTAGAACAAAAAACAAAAGCTAAATATACTTCTGCTTTTTCTTCTCATGCTTTTCTTTTTTTTTTCTTTTGTTTCTTTTCTTCATTTTTTGCTTTCTTTGTTCTGAAAAGAAACAACACTCATATGCTGTACTGAACTCCAAAATATGGAGAAGCTTAATAGTGATAGGAAAAAGATGGGAAGGGAAGATGACATGCTGGCAAAGAGAAAACTGAAGATGCTTCTAGAAAGAAGGTAGCTGGAGAAGATGATACGCCAGCTAAAAAGGTTTAAACCGAGTTGTGGCAAGATTAAATTTTGCCTCATAAAAAGAAAACTTAGAAGAACTGAGGTGCATAGAAGTTGCTGTGCTCTATGATGGGATGCTAAGAAGTAGCTTGCCAAAAAAGGACAGGTGGCAACTGCAAATAGAAGAATAGAGGATCAACGTGGTTCTGATATCATATGAAATAAAAAATTGAAAATAAATAATAGGAAACAAGAGGAAGAACCAACACAAGGCCTTACGCGGTTTGGCTGTAAAGCCTACTTCCACGAGCACAAACCTCTCTGCTTCATCTTTATTAGGGTTTTGTGTTAGTTACATGATACAGTCAATCCTTGTTTATAGGGTGCAGAACATATCTCATCATAACTACATTCCTTAAGAGGATACATATAATATTCTTGTATTGATTATTAAATGTCTAAGATAATCATCTATCTTTCAGATGTCTTTCATTTTCACAATTATGATGTTTGGTGATGTCTATTGTGTTGTTGACACAGGCATTGGATACATTCAATGCAGCAATTGTTTCTCCAGTATACTACGTTATGTTTACAACTTTGACCATCATTGCTAGTGCGATAATGTTTAAGGTTATTTGCTTGATCTATCCTTTGGAATTTATCTGATGAATCACCAGATTTAACAAACTCAAATAGTGTATCCGTTTTTTCATTTCCTTTTAACAGGATTGGTCTGGCCAAAATGCAAGCAGCATAGCCTCTGAGATATGTGGATTGATCACTGTTCTTTCAGGAACTATTATACTTCACGCAACAAGAGAACAAGAACCGGCACCTCTAGGTACAGTCATGCGTTGCCATTTTCCCCCATCTTTTTACTGTCAAATTTTGGTTTACTTATAATGTTGGGGAAGATACTTGGTTTACTTAGGATGGTGCGGGGATATACTTGGTTTACTGGGGATGGTAGGGGCGAGATTCACCCGGGATGGTAGTTCTATGCCTGATTTTGTAGCTTGCAACTTGCTTTTCTTGTTTCAATCGAGGAGTAGTGAATTGAGATGTGATGCATGTGGTATAAAATAATTTGGGGCCAAGTCTTTGAATGCTCAAATGATATTGAGATTCATAGTTGCCCTTGTTGGTGCTAACTATGCTCCATAGCTTTCTGATTCTGACACTTTACCTATTATGCACTGTAGGAACTGTCACATGGTATGCTCATGGAGATTCCTTGAAGAGTATTGAAGAAGAGCATTTGATTGATGTCAATAACGGAGATGAAGAATGAATTTTTGCTCTAAGATGATTATGGAGTTGAGATGATTGCTCCAATTTGGGTAGAGACGCGATCAGTTTTGAATATATAAATTTTTGGTGCAAGTCATTCTCCTGGATCAATGTAGGAAGAGAGATGTGGAAGATGCATTTCACGGCTACCAGCCATTGACAAATTGTGGGAGAACATACAAGTAATTCGAGTTCTTCTCGATCTTTTTATCACCTAAACAACCGTCCCGTCCCGTCCCGTCCAATTATCGACAGGCCTGAGGGTGCCTTAGCCAACCATAAGTTGCAACGCGGAACACTCGCCTGTCTATATCTGTGTATATACTTCTTCGTTCTGTTCAATTTTGCCCTACTGCGTTTGTTTGCGAGTACTTTGGGTTAGTTCTACATTTTTGTATTATTATGATTACATTGTAAGAATTTTGACGGCGCAAATTTATGTGAGAATGAAGTCAATTACTGAGTACATCTTCGAAGACAAGCAATGTCACCATCAGTCCGCAAGGGGCTAGTCTCGCCTCGCACTGTCGCACAATTCAAAATTTTCATGTTGGTTACAAGGCTAAAATGACATTTGTTTTTGTTAAGTAATTTTTTAATCATTTGACAAAATAACATCAAACAAATTTGGATTAGGTTTAGGTAGTTACAAATTTTTAAACTCGAACTTAATTCAAATTTTAATTTATTTAAATTTGATCATTAATTTTAATTTAACCTAAATTGAATCAAGTCAGACAAAATTATCATCTTTACGTATAATTAGAAAATATTGAAATTGCAAAAAAAATCAGTCTTTGTCGTGTAATCTTTTGTCACTACTTGATGTAAACTTGTTAAAGATATTACTTAATGAACTAAAGAAAACATAGTACCGTCGCTGCAAATTTTTACTAATGAATTGCAAAGCATTGAGTCGTGACGGGTTCGAGTCCCCTTTGGTTCAAGTCTTAACTCGGAATTTTGTGCAAGGGTTCAAATCCAGTCTGAAGCTTGAACAAACTTGAGATTTGCATCTTCAGCTCGATCTTGATCATGTTTTGGGTGGCCCAAAAATCTGATTTGAAATTCAATGCAATATAAATACTGACTCGTGACCCCGACGAAGAGTGACCAAAGGAGGAGATTGGCAGCAAGTAGATAGGGCCACAACGGAGGAGGTGACTGGCGGCCATCGTTTTGCTAATCGGGGAGAAGATGATATGCGTGTCATTTGAACTGAGCTGATATTCAAGTCGAACCTCTTAATTTTAGAGCAGATCAGACCAAACCCGAGAAGAAATACCGTACCTAGAAGTATACCAAATTAATGGACAATTAAAATTAATTGATAATAATGGTTAATGGATAATTAAGCTAATTTCATAGGATGATTTAAAACAAATTTAGGGATATAAGAACAATTACGTTAACTCTAATAACTTATATCTATTTATTTTATGAAAAAGAGGTTTGATTGTGATATTATATTCAAAATACAAAATATTGTCACTAAGATAAGTGCACTTATTTTTTTTTTATAGTATAGTTTCAACGAATTTAAGTATCATCTTTCTATTATCTAATATAATAAAAGGAATGATTGATTTTTAAAAAGAAAATTAACAAAACTAAAATAACCAATCAAGGTGGTAGACAAGAATAAAACAATTAATAGATTAACAAGATCCAAATAAAGAATCCCTCTACAACTTTTCTTATGCTTGAATTTATCCTTATTTAATGTTTGATCCTAGTTTCTTGGATTGATAGGAATTTAGAAGTTACAACTATAGTCTTTCTTAATACATATATTTCATATCTTTATGGTGATTGATTGAAAGTTTTCTCTAATTAAGACCCTCATAAGAGCGTATTAATTTGTTTTATGAATTTTTATAATAACGTTCACTCTAATCCAAAAGAGTTATATGGTCCTAATTATAAAATACCATGCAACTCTCATTATTTGTAACTTGATCTATTCATTTATATAATCTTTTACGTTCATTACTTTAATTCATATATATGAAATTCAAAATTGAAATTTTCTGTATTTGCTACTTCAATTCAATATAATAAATAATTATCAAGAAAATTAAGATCTTGCATTGAATAAAAAAAATCAATCCAAATAACAAATTATAAGAATCCACCCACTTATATCTATATCCTGATGTAGTTCATAAAAAAGTCAATAATAGACAATAAAGAAAATGAAATAAAAGAATGGTTTCTCATGAATCTTGATGCCTCTTGATTGAATCTTGAACTTTTCTATAAGGTTCCTTCTTCTTGATATGTTCTTAAACCTCCTTTGGTCATCCTCTTGTCCTCTGACCTTAGTTAGATCTAAGATTTATCCCTTCTTACCATTCTAGCTTGTCTTTGGCCCTCTTAGGTGACTCTCCTCTTTTTTCTTATATCTCTCGCCTTTTTGTCTCAAAAAATCTTAAAATTTTGATCAATACTGGATTAACACGGGGCCATTATTGATCTCGTATTACTTAACTGTTCCCTTGTTTTTTGTAACCAAAAACCACCAACATAGGTCTATGTTATGTGGCTTTACTTAGCGCCTATGCGTTTGAGATTTCAACTGGTAAACATGGATCTGAAAGCCACGAACATGGGTTCATTTAAGTCATGTTACTAAACATAAGACCATATTTGAAGTGTGTTCCTTCACGTGGCAAGTTTTTGGAGAAGTAGAATGCTCCAGGGTGGAGCACGATAGTCTATTAATATCTTGTTACTTCATTTACCAAGTTGTCAAAGAAGCTGGATACCCCAATGGGTTTAACAAAGTACCGTGTTTATGTCATGTTAGAGAGCATAAGAATATGTTTAAATCATATTCATCCAAAATTACTCAAAAACTTCTCTAAATTGGCTTCAACTTGCTGGTATTCTTTATTGATAAGTTCAAACATGTCCTGTAGGTAAAATATAGAGTAAGCACCGGTCCTATAGAAGTCATTAAAACACAAGTTAAATGCTCTCAAAATTACTCTAAAAAAAAGACATAATTAATTTAAAGCAGTTTAGCCAAATAATCTTCAACTTATAACTATTCTCTAAGTTCCACTTAAAAATTCAATATTTTCTTTCTTTAATTAGTGTAGAGAAACTTGTCATATGACATTTTCTTTATCATAGGTGAAAAGGAATCCTTAACATCGTCTTACTTTATTAAGAGTAAAGGGTAATCCTTTATAAATCTCAAGAGAAATCTTTACAATGTATATCTCAAGCAACTTTTTCAATTGCAACACTAATACAACTATATATAACCCAAAACCTCATTTTTGCTCTCACCGATAGAAATAAGGATCAATATATGATATATAATATACACACCCTATCTATTGCTATCTCTAGCCTTTTTAGACTCCTAACAACTCTCTAGCATATTAAAGGTTCTTTCCATAACTTAATTATGGTTTATTTATATACAAAATCAAATTAATCACTTGTTAAACGCATAAATTAATTATTACAACGACTGATTAATGGACATAATCAACTAGCCGATCACCTACCTTTAATTACTAGTCGTACAACAGGCAGTATAAAAAGTTACATCTTGGTAACTTTTAAAAACTACTACCAAGTCATAACTCTCTCGTTAAGTAGATGCAACCACCAATTTTTTTAAACTGTTGAACACTTTGTCTAACTATCATATCCAAACATTTAGGCTAGTGGAACTTTAATAGAAACCAACTTCATCTCCAATTATTTTTTAAAGATAAAACATACACATTTGATAAAAACTTGACCTAAAAGCATTTTAGAAGTTTCTTAAAAAGTATTTTAATGATTAAGAGGTTTTTTTTAAACCCCGTTAAGATTTGTTTTAATTATGCTAAAATATATAAAATACGTGCCTTATAAGAACATGATCATAAATTTAATTAATTCAAATGAACAATATAAGGTTATAAAAAAAAGATTAAAATGATTTATTATATCTCAAATAATTTCATTCTTTCTTATTCTTGGTCAACTTGGTTGAATTACCTTAAAAGTCTCCTTGAATCGCATATGTGCTTCATTTTGCCCATTTGCTTCATCATTTTATAATTTAATTGACTCATTTGTTCATTTAGCCCTTTCTTTGAACATAATATTTCATATATTGATTGAATTTTTTATAATTATCTTACTAATATCATCAAATATAAAAATATAGAAATAATATATCTTGTTATCATCAAAACTATGACTTAAATTCTCACTTACAACATTAATATTAATAAAATAGCTAAAATATTAAGAACAAAAATAAAAATTTCTTTTAGGAGTATTGTAGGATTGTAATTCTAGTTCTAATCTTACTTTAATTAAAGATGCATATAATCTCTTGATATTTTATAAAAGATCTAACTTAACTTCTATTAATATTTATGATATTAAGTTACACTCTTGATATTGCTGGAATTAGGATTTTGTTTAATATTAGTAAATAAAGCATCATTCTAATTTACTTGGTTTTGTAGATAACACACATTTAAAATTGAACTGACTTATTTCAATAAAATAATATTCTAAATACATTTGATAAAAAATATTTTCTAAAAATAATTTAAAAAAAATCAAAATAACAAATTCCTTAGATCTCACAAATTTCAAAGTCGTTTGGATCCTTGAAAAATCTCTCCAAAAGCAAAAAGGTTGTAACACCCCATTACCCTAGGGTATGCACCGAGACGCCCGTAGGTCATTCCGATACATATCCTAAGATAAGGGAGCGCTACGTGTAATTTCTACAAACTCCACATGGCATCA
>JANZXP010000196.1:40457416-40473766 GCA_027576715.1 Erythroxylum flavicans
GAGAGATATGAGCATTATAAGTGGTGATGTTGCGTAGGAAGTATGTACATGACAGTTATGATGAATAATGAGAGTTTAGGTCTGTGATGACGTCACATCTTCTGTGATGAGTCATATCATCTTAAGATGACCATCTGAATCTTCTACTTTCTGCTTCTTTTATCTTTTTGCTTCTTCTATTTTCTGCTTCTTCTATGATGATGTCAAATCTTCTGTGATGACTTCATATCGTCTTAAGTTTACCATCTGCTTCTTCTATCTTTTTGCTTCTTCTATCTTTTTGCTTCTTTTATCTTTTTGCTTCTTCTATTTTCAGCTTCTACTAGGATGACGTCACATCTTCTGTGATGACGTCATATCGTCTTAAGTTGACCATCTGCTTCTTCTATCTTTTGCTTCTTCTATCTTTTTGCTTCTTCTATATTTTGCTTCTTCTATCTTTTTGCTTCTTCTATTTTTTGCTTCTTCCATCTTCTTATGCACTGTAGACGAAACATCTTCTTATGCATTGTAGACGAAACATCTTCTTATGTACTGTAGACAAAATTCTTATCCATTGTAGATAAAAACATCTTCTTATCCACTGTAGACAAAACATCTTCTTATGCACTGTAGATAGAATAGCCTGGTTCAATTTTGACCCTCTAGATGACAGAATTTACCTTCAAAGTCTTCATAATAGTTGTATATCTATAAGTCCTCTTTCAAAATATCTAAGAATGACCTTAATTCGACATCTCTAAAGGAAGTTATGTCAATTATACCGAAATAGGTTCAATATAAACAGGTTCAATATGATTGAGGACAAAACCTTGTTTGATTCCTTCGGCCATAACTTTGTTATCCGACCTTCAAATGAGATGATTCTTGTTTCTAAATAAACTAGAAACATAGAGTACAACTTATCTGAAGGAATTGAATTTTAATTCAGTCCCTAAGACTTTCTACTTCTGGATGGAATTTAGGTGCAGTGTACTGTTTCAGTTAATAACGGTCTGAAAATGTTTAGGCCCTAACTTTCAAATTTCTGAATCAAATTGAATGATTTTGGTGTCATTAGAAACTTAAGACCAAGGGGGAACAAAATGTTCTAAAGAGGTCAAATTGAATTTCCACCTTGAGTTTTCCCACAAATATGTCCGGAAATAGGTAAAGTGAGTTCTTTTGAGGATTGGCTAGTGTGGGCACGCCACCTTTGTGGGATGTGCGTCCAGATGTCACTTAGGACGTCAGGCACGTGACTTGCAAGGGCGGGGTCCCAACACTGTGTGTCCTTCTTGGTCTTAAATAGCCACTTGCAACTAGCAGGTCTGCAATGTTGAGGTAAATCAACTAGCTCTCATACCTTATTATACCTTATTGATTGCATCTCGTCCTTCATTATTGCCCACCATATATCTGCATGGGGTCCAAAAATGACCTCTGAAAAAGTAACTAGATCCTTGACATATCCAATATCATAGTCTTGCTTACCCAGATATATTATGTAGTATGATGAGATAGTAGGTCGCCTCTCTCTAGTGGATCTGTGTAACTACATAGGCTCTTATATCTTAGAAACCTCCTCCTAAATAGGCGTAGGTTCCTGTGCCTACGTAGGCACGGTACTGGGTCCCACATCTATCGGAGCTGACTTTATGGGAGGCTGATACAAAACGATTGTAGTATCAGTCATGCTAACTTCTATAGGATGTGAGGATCCTCCCTTATCATAGACATCTAATTCTAAAAACTTCGCTGTTTGTGATTCCACAATTCTGGCCCCTCCCTCTCTACAATAAAATCTGTAACCCTTAGACTGGTCAGGATAATCCATTAAATAGCAACAAGTTGAACGAGGTTGCAACTTACTCGCATTAGGATTATGCAACCTCACTTCAGCAGGGCAGCCCCATACACTAATGTGTGCAAGGCTTGGCTTCCAGCCCTTCCAGAGTTCAAAAGGCATCTTTGACACTGATTTGCTTGGGACTCTGTTCAAGATATATAATGTCGTCTTGATGGCTTCACCCCATAAGTACAAGGGTAGGTTAGTCCTGCTCTGCATTGGTCTCATCATATCCTTTAGGATGCGATTGCACCTTTCGGCTACACCATTTTGCTCAGAACTACCCGGTATAGTGAACTGAGCCACTATTCTAATTGATTCCAAATACTGGCAAACGGACTCTTTTCCTGTCCTACAACCCATATCTGCTATAGTATTCCCCTCCTCTATCAGATCTGACAATCTTTATTGATCTTCCCAACTGGTTCTCGACTGCAGTCTTGAAGATCTTGAATTTATCAAGAACTTCAGACTTCTCTTTAAGCAAGAACACATATCCATATCAGGAACAATCATCTATAAATGTTAGGAAGTATCTCGTATTGCACAACGTAATCGTATAGGGACCACTAACATGCGTATGTATGAGGTCCAATAAGCTTGAAGCATGAGTTGACCCCTTCTTCTTTATCTTGGTCAACTTGCCCCTGTAACAATCGACACATGTCTCCAGATCACTGAAGTCCAGAGTTGGGAGAATGTTATCCTGTATCAATCTCTTAACCCTCTCCCTGGATATGTGGCCAAGGCGTTTATCCCACAATATGTACCATGTGTCCTTTATGGAGGTCCTCTTTCGAGTAACAGGTTTGGCAACATAAGAAGAGACAAACATCTCGTTAGGAGCAAGACACATACTATATACTCCATAAGATAAGAAGGTTGTACCGATATGTCTTGTATTGATAGAAATGTTTACAATTGCATTATCAAATACGAAACAAAAACCTTTTATATCCAAAACTGATACAGATATCAGATTCCGTCTAAAAGACAGTATATAAAATGTGTCTCGTAGATACAAAACAAACCCTGTATTAAAGTTTAATCCTACATCTCCTACATGCAAAATGTCCAGCTCCTCGTTGTTCCTGACTATCAGCTTTTGCTCCCCTCTAATCGGCCTTCTCTTAGATATGAACTCCTGCATCGTGGAAGCAACATGGTTAGAAGCTCCACTATCTAACTACCAAGAACTTGATGTGGTTATAGCCACATTGAATTCATGAATCACAAAGGCCGAGGAGTTACCTAATAGCTCCTGTTTGACCTTCCAAAGCTTGTACTTTGGGCAATCAGGCTTCCTATGCCCCTTCTTCTTACAAAGAAGCTTCTCATACTCTTAAGTTCATGTGGGCCCTTGGCAATGCTCGGCTACCCACTCTGAATCTGAGGAGAGGGTTTGGGTGTCTTACCCTTGCCCTTAGGCTGCTGGGGTCTAGCCTTCCCCTTGCCCTTCGCGACTGCAAACATAGTTGAATGAGGAGAGCTCTTGATCTTCTCCTCTGCTGCAGCACACCGGGAAATCAAGGCATTGATGTTCTAGGTCTCATCCTGTGAGATGTAGGACGTGGCTAACATCTCAAACTCCGACGGAAGAGTGTTTAGTGCCTGAGGCACTATCAAGCCGTCAGGGATCAGCATATCAAGTGCCTTCAACCTGCTCTGAAGGTGCACCATCCGAATGATATAATCCTGCACGCCTCCCTCTCCAGTATACCTCATGGAGAAAAGCTCCTTGATCAAGGCACTCTTCTCAGCATTAGAAGAGACCCTGTACCTCTGGGAGATACTATCCATGAACTCCTGTGCTATGGTCGTGTCAGCAAGTCCGTTCAGTAGGTGATCCAGCATCGACCTCCTAATGGTGAAATAGCACAGCCTATTTGATCTTTCCTAGGTCGCCATAGCTGCCTTGTTAGCTCCTGCCTTGTCAACTTTTGAGCTGACATCTGTAAGTGGTGAAGGCTACTCGACGTGCATGGCCATGCTGATATCCACAATCTCTAATGCGAAGTCCACGTCCTTCTTCCACTTCTTAAAGTTGAAACCATTCAAGGTTTCAATAGTGACGTCATTGTTGTTGATTGAAAAGGTGACTGAAAAATAGAAAAGACAATGTCAAAATCAGTATAAATGCAGGATAACAGTGATACTTTAAAGCATTAAATGGTATCTCTACTGAAAATTCGGTCACACATATTATGAAACACTTATGGGCTGAATACATAATATATCCAACTAGACCTCCACACATAAAAGCAATAAGAGTACAAACTATCAACTCTCTTGACACTACCACCTGTGGGTGAATAGATCATTTAAGAAGCAATCTTCCTCTATCAAATGTTTTATGTACATCTCAAAATCTCATATAAGGTCAACACTTGTGAGTAGAATAACTGAATATGAGATCAAAGACATCCCCAAACATACAAGTGATATACTTCAAATACTGACTCGAAAGGTCACTGTGGTAACTACAATCTTATCAGTACCCAAAAAATATCACAACCACAAGGGATACAACTTTATGTCATTCTCGCATTCTATATGGGGCATAATGCATGTGAAAATTAATTATAAATGCAAAAACTAAATGCACAGCCAAATAATCACATACAAAAATTGAAAACATTGTCTTTAAACTTTATTTGAGATTTTATTTAAAAAATTCTCAATAAGAGTGTCCATCGTACTTTTTCAAATAATGAACCTACCACACGAGACATAAAACTTTAAGTATCTCTCTTATATGCTGTTCGGAGTAAAAAATGCACTCAAAATCGACTTTAAAAAAGCTTTAAAACCTTTTCTTGAATCCAATTACTAATGTAATAAATCCAGAAAAATTAGAAAATTACTTAAAAAAATTCCCGAACTCGAAAACTGACCCAAAAATATCCGGGATAATTTTATGGGAATTTTTGAAATTTTCCTTTTTTTAGGTCACTGCTCATGTTCGTACAACTAACGTCAACGTGACGTCAGTCGCTGATTTGGATAGCTACGTCAGTGTGCGTGCACGACACGCGCGCAAGATGTGTTCGGTGCGTGCGCGGCACGTACGCCCCACGTCCATACACACGGCTATTGTGCGGTACGTGTCACATGTCCTGTATCGCCGGTGCCACGTGGATTGTCGCACATGCTCGCATTTCCACGTCAGTGGGAGAGTGAGCCGCGTCCCTCGCTTGCGCCGCACGAGCAACACGCGTCGCCCGCCTGCTGGAGAGATGTGGGGCATGTGATTGGCGCATGTGACGCATGCGTCTCACGCACCGGTTCTCTCCTGAGTACTGTAGTGGGTTGGGCGCGTGTTCTCTCCTGCCTCTAACATCGGAGGTGATTTCCGACATCGCAAAGGCTTGATTTTTGCTCCGTTTGACCCATTTTTGAACTGTTTTCTAAGGCTAACCTCATGTATACCACTTCTACATAATTATTTATATAAAAAAATCAGAAAACGAATAAAAAACGGAGAAAAATCATATGAGATGAAAAATTGAAAAATCTTCATTTCCGACAATCTAATCACGTAACTGCTCTGATACCACGTAGAACAGACCTTATTATGTACCCAAGATCTGTCTTGAAATGATTAAAAATGAAGAATTGCGGAATACCTGATTTCTGTTCCATCCCGTTTTCTGAAGCTGATTTCAACTGCCAATCGAGCTCGAATCTTCTCGGGACCTCTATAGGAAATGTTCACTGGCACGTGGTCTAGGGCTTTCTACAGTTTTTTCAAAACATGAGCCCTCTTAACGGGTCAGAGTACTGAATGTTCGTGAATGATATGTGCAACTGCAGGAGACCATAAGCTATTTATATAGCTTCCATATCGAGCTTCCCCATCACAAGGCCGATATGAACTAGATCTACACTAAAAGGGATCCTTTTTTACCCGGACTTCGACCTATTAATCTAGATCATTTATTAAGCCACTGTATTACCTTTATCTGGATCAAATTGCGTAATATAACCGTAATTTATTAAAAAATCAAAATTACAATTAATAACTGTCCATTATATGAAAAATTACAAAATTGTCCCTAAGGGCAAAATTGTCTTGCAATTATAAGATAAAGGCCGTCTAACTCTGCTATTCAAAGACAAACTATAATGCTTACTAACTTCAAGAATGCAATTTTGAAAGACAACCCAAGTCCACCCGTTCACATTTTCGAAGATGCCTATGTGTAAGAGACAACTCTTTTGCATGCTTTATGACTACTCGTGAGTGACATGAACATCCGGGAGAGCAGAGATTCCGCTTGAAGGTTCAATTGGTGATTATACGCCAAGTCATCGGAAAAGTACATTACCCTTCTTCCATCTGGTCAATTCGTCTTAATAATTGTGAAGAATGTCTGTCAAGAAAATTTCTCAAGCAATCGTATTCCAATTTGGACAATCATTTCCCAATTTTACCCCATTCCTTAAAAACGCCACATTAGTAAATCATAACACAACATGAAAACAACCCATAAGATCACGGCCGTCAAATTGTCCAAGAATGTATCCTAACCATCCTTCAAAATCCGCACTTCCACACCCCTACAAGATCCATCTCTTCGCTGTCAAGTAACCCAAGAGCTTGGAGAGAGAGAGTTTAGAGAGAGAAAGCAGGGCGAAACGATCAACATGGCGACAACTACTTGGTCTTCTCCGTGGGGTAACAAGCCTGGGGCGTGGGCTTTAGACTCCGAGGACCACGAAGCCGAACTCAAACATCAGCAACCACAACAACCCCAGGATGACGTCGCGGGAGCAACCGAATTCCCGTCGTTAGCAACCGCTGTTAAGCATCCCAAGAAAAAGAAGGCCCAAACCCTATCCCTAGCTGAGTTCGCCGGCTACAGCTCCGACAAGCTGAAGTCATCGTCCTTCTCTCACGAAGATCTCCTCAACCTCCCCACGGCCCCCCGCCAACGCTCCGCCGATGAACTCGACCGAACCCGCCTCGGCGGCGGCTTCAAATCGTACGGTCTCAGTAACCGCAACGGTGACGATTCTCGATGGGCCAGTGCCAATAATAATAATAGCAATGGTAATCCTAGGGGTTTTAGGGAGACGGCGCCGTCGCGAGCAGACGAGATCGATGATTGGTCAAAGACGAAGAAATCAACGGTTGGGATTAACAGTAATGGCAACGGGTTTGAGAGAAGAGAGAGAGGTTCTCTTTTCGAGTCTCATTCGAAAGCCGACGAGTCGGACAATTGGGTCTCGAGTAAACCGTCGGAGACGCGACGATTTAACGACGGGTTTGAGAAAAGAGGGAGCTTTGATTCACTGTCGAGGGACAGACAGGGGTTTAACGGCTTTAGTGCGGCGGATTCGGTGAATTGGGGTCGGCAAAAGGAGGAGAGTGATGGAACAGTGACGTCTAGGCCGAGGCTGTTGTTGCAGCCTCGTACACCGTCTCTGAGTGAGGGTAATGGGACGGTAGCTAAGCCGAAAGGGTCGAGTCCGTTTGGAGATGCTAGGCCTAGAGAGGAAGTGTTGGCTGAGAAAGGCAAGGACGGGAAGGAAATCGATGAGAAATTGGAGTCCTTGAAGGTTAATAATGGTAATAAGGAGGGTAGGAAAGGTGAGAGAGGAGATTCAGGATCGTTTGGATGGAGGAGTTCGCGTGTTGAGAGTAGTTGGAGGAAGGCTGATAATGCTACTGACTCGAATTCTCGCCCCCAGAGGTTCGTTTGCTTAAATTATTTGGAGTCTTTTCTTCTAAATTACATCGAACTGACTTTGCTTCGGTTGGTGTAAGTTTGTTCATATGAAAAACTGATTTAAATATACCTCATCCCATAATCTTGTCTTTGATTGTATGTATGTGAACATTTAGATCAAGGTACCATTCCTTACCGAAATTTGCGGCCGAGGAGGTTTGAAAAAACTATTAACTGTGCCATATTTGTCGCATCAATAATGCAGAATCACAATGTATGTTCTTGTTGTTGCAGTGGTGAGAGAACTGAAACTGGCCATAGTTCAGAGAATGGACGTTACACTGAGAGTGGAAGTAGCTGAAGGAAATTCAAGATGGAAGTTTGCAAATGCATTATTGAGGATTGGTCAAAGAAACAGAGGGAAATACTTATTTGTTGTTGTATTTTTAATTTTAAGATATGAGTTTTGCAGTGACTGTTGTTACTATTGAGCTGGAGACAATTTTGGTATGATTTGGAGTAATCAACTCATAGGCCTTTTGGTTTGTTTTCTATTGGTTGTGTGATTCTTTTTCCTTTTTCGTGTTTGTTTGTAAATTTTTGTGTATTCAATTCGCTCGGTTAATGCCTTTTTAATTTTGGCCTTCTTGTGTTCTACACAGACTGCTACTTGAAGCTTGAGGTCTACTAATTTGGTTTCACCTCTGCCATTTGATATTGTTTTTAAGAATGTCAGCTCAGCTGTAGATTTCTTAAGTTGTATCTGGTTGCCCTTTTAAATTTCAAGAAAGGAGAAGAAGAGGAAGTTTAGTTTTGTTTCTGCTGTATGAGTGATTTTTAGTATAGTCCCCACTAGCAGTACTACACTTGTAATCCAATGGCTCGGTATCTGGAAACGCTTTCCTCCTCCTCGTATTCTTTCACACATTAACCAATCAGCAAAATGAAATATCAACTCTTTCGCGGTAAAGAGCCTTTGTTCATTCAACAGAGATTCTCATACACTGGCTATTTTGGTAAGACTCGGTCTGAAATTAGTTGGCTGTGAGATCAGTTAATAGGAGGGGCAATTAGCCACGGTTATGATAACCATGCAGTATTCTACTTTTGGGCAAGAGAAAGATGACAATTCAGTAAGTGTAGCTGGAAAGAGATCGAAAATGGTTGTCCTCTTCCACTTAAGCACATGATTCAGTCTTTTTACTAACTCATTAATGCTTCTTGCTACTTTGACGGCCAACTAATGCCCTCCACCGTCAAAATAAAATGACCCAAATGGTCAAGTTCTACAGTGGACTGCGACCTCAACAAGTACATAATGGCATGGAAAATAGAAGGATAATTTTTAATCTAACTTAATTGTTTTCCAGCAGGGTGGAAGTTTGGAATATTAAGTGAATAAACATATAAAACGGAAGAAAAGGTTCATCAATTTGATTTGATTCATGGTATGGTCATTGCCTGCCTGCTTCCTTCACGATCAACATTTAGGGGAAATTAGGTTCATCAATTTGATTTGATTCATGGTATGGTCATTGCCTGCCTGCTTCCTTCACGATCAACAGTTAGGGGAAATTATGTGTTTAAGCAGGATAGCTTCAGCTGGGCAGTGGAAGGATGAAACGAGAAATTTAAGCGTTGCTCAACCTCTTAAATCAACTTGTCCCTACACGTGATCGAATCCGCTGGCTACAAAACATTTTTTTTCAACCTTAATAAATGTCGACAGTTGAGAGTTAAAGCATTGTTATTTATTCTATGTTCATAAGCATTCTGCTATATACTAGTCCTTTTTCTACCTTTGCTTCCCACAAACATGTATTGGTGGTGGTGCAAGCTTCTTTTCTCAGCTGTTTCCATTCTCTCTGCAGCCATTAGTGGGGCTAATGCAGATTCAGTGGTCACTGGGGCTGTCTTCTGCGACCAATGCAAAGATGGCCAAGTATCTCTTTATGACTATCCCATTTACGGTAACAATAAGTTATCCTTGTATCACCAATAGCATTTTATATATGATTTTTTATAAAAATTTTGGTTTTTGTTTCAGGTGTCCAGGTTGGAATGGCATGTGTTGATAATAAAGGGCAGATTACAACTTCAAGGGAAGAGACAACAGGCTGGTTTGGAAACTATGCTATAAGGTTCGATGGCACCCCAGATTTAAGCAACTGTTATGTCCAAGTCTCGAGTAAAAATGTTCAGAATTCAAATGGCTGTACTGCATCAGCTGGTCCTGCTCAAAAGCTGAGACGAACGTACAATATGTTTGACATGCAATTTTATACCGCTGATTCTCTACTCTCTCAGCCTGCTCAACCCATGTCATATTGTCCAAGGTCAACAACCCCTGTACCTGCACCTGTAACACCTGTAAGGCCTCCAGAACCCATAGGCCCGGTCACACCTTCTCCGCCTCTCGGGCTTCCTCCATTACCGGTACCGCCAATGCCTTCTCTCCAAGCTTCAGCATGCACATACCAGTAAGTTTGATGTTAAAGCTTCAATCTTCTTTTTTTTTCCTTTTTTCCCACCCTTTTTCAGTCATTACGGGAAGCCTTATAACAATAGAGTCATTAATCACCAGTAACTTGTCAGTCCGTAGTTGTTCTAGTTGATGAACGTGCAAGAATCCATGTGAGACCTGGAATTGCTGTTCTGTGGAAGATCCGTATGCAACATATAACTTCTTAACTTCTAGCCTCTAGGTAGAGGGACAGCAAGGCAAACATTTGACGGTATAAATGAACTAATGTTGCATCTTAAATGTTGAACTCCAATATTAGGAGCCCCTACCTCCCATGCCCTCGGGATTAGTGGAGGATGTAAATTGCGGGATGTGTCTCAACTGATCAGAAATTTAGGCTTACTCACTGATCTCATCATACAAGGGGCTCAAATCTTAAAGATTGTTCCCAAGATTTGAACCCCCACTCTGCAGGTCGCCAGCATGGCAGGCATCACACCACCCAAGTTATTGCCAGTTGAGCTTTACCTGGGACACTAATGTTACATCTTGAATGCACAGCATATAACCTCATAAAGGGTACAAGTTGACTAATAAATGCTTCTCAAGTTTCAAAGTAACCATCTTTTGACAATGTTTCTTTTTAGTTGGTGGCATTGATGTTTAAAGTGCTGCAACTACCCCTTTTGGTCAGTTTGGTCACACTAATTTGCTTGTTTTTAATTCAAACAAAATTAAAACATTGTGTCACCTCAAATGCTAGTCCTTGAGTAGTATTAGTGAATGGAGCTTACAATATGCTGATTAGGTACATTGCAGACACCTCAAACTAATAAGAACATTTGATCTGTCAGGAACTGGATGGCGCCAGAATACAAATGTTATTGGAGGGCATTGAACCCTGACATGAAGGTAGCAGTGGTTTTTGGTGACCTTGCAGCTAGAAGATACGGTACAGACATGACACTGTGGCAAGCACTGCAAGGGAGAGGTGACCCTTATAGGACTCTACTGAGGGAAGGGACTACTGCACTCCTCAACTCCTACAATAGTATTCAGTTCTCTTACAACTCACTCAGTGTTGTCACACACATGAATCAGGCATTAATGGGATCCACTAGAAGTGTCCTCCTGACGGCTCTTCGGTTCCTAAGGGCTAACTCTGGTTCTCCCAATGTCACGTGCATGTTCAGTGCTTGCAAGTGATTACATGAAAACATTATTGGCTTTTCTTTGCGCATTTGAATATGACCTTACTACTTCCACAGTTAATAGATGATCTTGTTTAGTAGATCCTACTTTGATGATGGGCAATATGTTACTTTTGTATGAATGGCCTTTCATTATTATATGAATAAACCATTCGCTCTTCAAAATATTGTTAAGGACTCCTTGTTTTCAACTCAATTACAGTGTTGTTCTGTTTTAGAAGAATCAGAATGAAGTAGTTTTTAGTAAGAAGGGGACTTGAAGCTTTCAAGGGCTGATGACGTTACTGCTAAGCCAAGTACTTTCTTACAGAAAGGTTGCTTAAGATAATTATAAAAAGCAAGTTCTGGTAGTTGTAACGCTTGTTCTTCAATAGAAATTGTTCAACAAGGATCTCGTTAACCAAAAGCAACCCGTTGGCGATAGTTGAAAGCCTCTCTTAGGCGGTGCTCCATATCCTCCCAAATCTCAATGGTTACCGGTAAGCAACGGGCATGGAGGCTCATGGAGATTGCGATAATGAAAAATATATAAATTAAAATAAAAAAGTCTATTATAATTAATCTTAAATTAAATTTTAATTTTAATTTATTTTTAGTTAAATTTCGGAATATATGCGTGTAATCCCTAATTCCAGGCATTATGATCTGCTTGCTTAGTCTCCCATTCCCGAATCCCGTTGAAGGAAGAAGCTATCCTATTAAAAAAGCGCACACCTTGAAAGTGATTTTTTTTTTGGGTAGTCTACGAAATGATTAAGGAGAGTTTTAAGTATAAGAAAGACTACTTAAAATCATTCATATTTAGATTAATCTTTGTTCGCACTTTATCAACTCGTAAATGATAAAGTGCTGAGGATGATTTAGATTAATTTTTGTTCGCACTTTATCAACCTGTAAGTGATAAAGTGTTGACCAAATAGGTCTTTTCATTTACTTAAAATATTTGATTAGGGATGAAATTTTTTAATCTATTGACCACTATACTAAGTCACATGTGATTACTTTGACTTTCAAAGGAATCCCCCGTAATTTAATGGATTATGCTATAAGCAACTTTAATATATATATATATATAATTTAAAATTTAAAATTTTTGTAAAAAAATTAAATTAAACATTTTAAGGTCTATAAAACATAAAATAATCTTAAACTTTCAGAAACTTTGGAAGAGCAGCTAAAGATGGCGGTGGTCAAACATCGGCAACTCTCCGTCACCGTTCAACCGTTGGTCTTTCTTCTCCTTACAGCATTCCTGGGAACGCACGTCCAACCATTCACGATAGAAGAAGCAACCATTAACGACATACAACAAGCCTTCTCCGAAAACAAGTTGACATCAACTCAGTTGGTGGACTTTTATATCAACCAAATTAAAACTCTCAACCCTCTACTTCACAGCGTTATAGAAGTCAACCCTGATGCTCATGATCAGGCACAGAACGCTGATGAGGAGAGGAGGAAGAATCAGGGCCGTAGATTCTTAGGAGATCTACATGGCATTCCTGTTCTGCTCAAGGACACCATAGATACCTATGATAAGATGAACAGCACGGCAGGGTCGTACGCATTACTGGGGTCCAAGGTGGCGCGTGATGCTGGGGTTGTGGAGAGGTTGAGACAGGCTGGGGCTGTTTTACTTGGGAAAGCAAGTCTCAGTGAATGGTACAAGTTTCGATCTTTGAGTCATGTGCCTAATGGTTGGTGTGCCAGAGCTGAACAAGGAGTGGTAAGGTCTACTCTATTCCTGGTCAACCTAGGAATTGTTAGATCCTAAATAGTATTGATAGCGTTGACAGAAGCTGTACGAATGATGCACATATGTTACCTGGTCAACTATGAACTATGTTCAGATAATAGCTGCTGACCTTATTGCAGGGCACGAGAACTCGGGAGCTTTTCGATTTCCTAATTCTGGGTGATGAATTGAATTTTTATGTCTAATAAGTTCAGTGAAAGTATAAGAGCTTGAAAAAGAGTTGAGCACGCTGCTCTATGATGTTAGTGACAAGGAAAAATTCTGACTTTCTCGTAGTAGATTGTTAATGGATGGAAAAAGATGGAAAATTTATCAGCTTTTCTCCCACTGGGGATCATTTGTGTGTTGGTTTAGTTCAATTGCTTTAGGCATCCCATCCAATGTCACCTCTAGGTGAAATCCCAAGAGAAGGATCAGAGCAGAAGATAGAAGATGCTTCTTCTGATCCTTATCTGATCACCGTTTCTTCAACATCTTCCTGTTTTAATCCTTTTTCTACTTTATCAACCTCTATTATCAGAAAGATGTAGGGAAGAGCAATATCTCACTTGACAAACGGAAGATTGGATCGTACTTAAGAAGTTTGCAGGATTCTTCGTGAATGCTTGAATTTATTTCCCTATCCATGCATTTTCTTTTAACTAAATCTGGCATTTCAATGCGTTGAGCATGCAGAATCCTTACCTTCCCGGCGGTGATCCATGTGGATCAAGCAGTGGATCGGCAATATCAGTAGCCGCAAACATGGTGGCTGTTTCTATTGGGACTGAGACTCATGGCTCTATCATCTGCCCCTCTGATCATAACTCTGTGGTGGGTCTTAAACCCACTGTTGGCCTCACCAGCCGAGCGGGTGTAATTCCTGTTATGCCTAGCCGGGACACGATTGGGTAAAGAACATATATAGCTGTTGATAACCTGCTGTGGAATTGCCATGAAACGAATAATTAGATGGCTGTTTATGTTTTCTGTCTAAATGCATACTTGATACTGTTGACTCGTCACATTTGCATCTTCAGGAAAGTGTTAATCTTAGATGATGTACATACAGGCCCATTGCCAGGACAGTGTCTGATGCAGTTCAAGTTCTTGATGTAATTGTGGGTTACGATCCAAGAGATCATGAAGCAACAAGTGAAGCGGTAAAGTTTATTCCTGCTGGTGGTTACAAACAATTCCTCAATCTACTAGGGCTGAAAGGCAAGAGATTGGGGGTTGTTAGAGACCCATTTTTGAGCTTGTTCAACGAATCTGGAATTTCTACTTTCGAGCATCATTTGAGCACATTAAGGTACTCTAGTAGTATAATGCTAACAGAATATTGTCCCTTATTATTCTACGTTGGCTGTTAGAATATAATTTTTTCTTTTCCTGGAAATATGCCTTCCAAGATTTCAGAATCAATTATATTTGATGTGCTATAAGAATTTTGAACTTTACAGTAAAAGAGGTGCTATTGTAGTAGACAATCTGGAAATATCAAATATCAGCACAATTATGAATCCGGGAAAAAGTGGTGAAATAACACTTATGAAGGCTGAATTCAAGCTTTCCTTGAATGAATACCTGAATCAGCTTATCACTTCTCCAGTCAGGTCCCTTTCTGACATCATCATCTTCAACCAAAATAACCCTGAACTTGTAAGATAATTTTTGTTCCTTGTTCTGGAAATTTTATTCTAGTTTGTGTAATGAGCTTTCTAATTAGTGAAAGGAAACCACTCTGTTGAATGCAGGAGAAACTCAGAGAGTATGGTCAGAGTACTTTCATAGAAGCAGAAAAGACAGATGGAATTGGAGTGAAAGAAAAAAAGGCAATCGAGTTGATGAAAGAACTCTCCCAAGTTGGATTTGAGAAGCTGATGATTGAAAACAGCTTGGATGCAATGGTAACACCAGGCTCGGGTGCAGTTTCCGTGCTGGCAATTGGAGGATACCCTGGGATAACTGTTCCTGCCGGATATGATGACAATGGAATGCCATTTGGAATTTGTTTTGGAGGATTGAAGGGTACAGAACCAAAGCTAATCGAGATTGCTTATGCTTTTGAACAATCAACAATGATAAGGAGGCCTCCTTTCCCAAAATCTTCTGAAGTGAGTCCACTGAGTACTGAAATTCTCTTTGGAAGTGTGTAATTGGGAACTTCAACCACCAGTGTAATATTTTCCATAAAGAGAACAAGCAGTTTGTTCTTTATGTTGGTCACAGATTTTTGTTGGATTGGCGGATAAGAAACAAGATGACCTTGGAAATAAGAATTACAGCATAGAACTGGTGACTGTTGCCTCCTATTAAATGAAACTAATGAACAATTGTAACACATGAAGAAAGTAACATGTTTTTAATGGATATCACACTAACCACTGAATTTCAAATGTACATCAGATTCTGAAACAGAAGGAAATTTGACGCACCATAACATATATCAGTGTAGTGTAGACCACAGCTATAAAGCAGACACCCTTAGAAGTACGTATTTCTCATTAGCTTTTCCAGATGCACAACATAACAAAATGGGCGGAAAATCCCCTAAAAGCTACTAAGTTTAGTCAGTAGTAATGCCAGACGGCCTTGGCTTTGTAATTACCAGCTAGTTTCATATCTTCTGATTTCATAATACTCTATCAGCTTAATAAGACAAAGTAACCTTTTTTTTTTTTGAGAAAATAAAATTCATTAAAAAATATGTGAAATAGTACATCAGGAGATAGCACTCTCACTTGGATGGAACCACCTAAAAGTTTAAACTAGTAGGTTTGGGCTTAACAAACGACTTCGTCGAACTTAACAACACGGCTACGTTTAAAACTATGAAAAACGAATGGTTTGACAAGTAGGGTATAACTAATAAACGCTTTCTCAAATCTTCGTCTCGTACGTGTTTTAGGAAAGATGGGTCTCCTCTGGCTGAAGGCAGTAGCATGAACTTCCTCGGTGATCTTTCCTTCTGTTTCTGCATCAAGGGACTCCCTATCCAAGTAACCCTCTTCTACTGAAACAATTCGCACTTTTAGAGTTTCTCTATCTCCTCCGACTATCATTCTGTTGGACACAGACGATGTGTGTCCTTGCTGTCCGTATAGTTGTTGTCTCTAGTTTCTAGAGGCGGAACGGAACAGAAATTTGGAGACGGAACGGAACAAAAATTGGAGACAGTGAGCTGTTTGGTTGTGGTGGACAGAACAGAAAAAACTATCTCCGTCTCGAGGACAGAATGCGTTTGGATGGAGTTGACAGAACGAAAAAACTGTGCTAATGACAAAAATGCCCCTGATTCTTAAGATGATTAAAAATATATAATTCATTAATAAGTTTACGGCGAATGCTTTGTTTTAGTGAAAAAAATGAACAAATAATAATAATAACAATTTCAAATTAAGATCGAATAATAATAATAATAATAATAAATACAAAAG
>JANZXP010000196.1:40508143-40525584 GCA_027576715.1 Erythroxylum flavicans
ATGGGCCTAAGTAGAGTGCTCCATTAGGCCCATCCCCCCCCCCCCCCAATGGTTTATTTAAGCTATTTTGGTCTTATTTAAGTTAGTTTAGCCCAATCCTAAGTGGATTAGGATTAAATTGCATTATTAGGCAATAACTCCTAAACTAGTCAGGATTAGGCTTGTTTTTAGCATTAAATGGGTTTGTAACCTATTCCTTTTAGGTTTAAGACGTGAGCAAGGCTATAATATCTTATTTTATCCTTGTAAACTTCAGATTAATTGATTAATGAAATTTAGAGATATTCTCTTCAAGAAAGGTGTGTTCTTCTTGTTGTTACTTCAAGGATTGCATCACTTACCAAGGTAATCGCTTGTGACGTGTTCAAATCTTCTGTTTTCTTTAGGTTTGGGTCTCAATTTCATATAATTGGGGTTTGAACTAGTATGTTCTTAGAATAGAAAGATTGGAGTTTTGATTCAATAGGATTAGGGGGTTTCAAGAACCTTATTTTCTTGGGGTTTCTGTATTAGTTTGGTTCTTGAGTTCTATTGTTTATATTAGAGGAAAATACTTGGTTAAAAGATTCTAAGCAAGCCTCTTCCATATTGAAATGTTTCCAAGAGGCAAAGACTTAAACCATAATTTAACTCCATCACTCAATGTACATCAACAACAACCCAGTGAAAGTCCTACTAATATGTAAGATCTGGGAAGGTTTGATAGTACGTAATCTTATCTCTAACTAGTAACTAGGTTGTTTCTAATAGACTTACATTAAAAAAAATCATATATATTAAAATAATAAAATAATAGTAATTAAAAATAAACATAAAATATAAAATATAAAAACAAATAATACAATAAATATAAAACAAGATAAAGAGTAAAAATATAAAATAAGTAAATAAATACCCAAATAAGAAAGAAGACAAGTAAATAAATAAATTTGGCCCAAACTATGCAACCAAACAAAATACCTCTCTAATGCATATAACCAGACTTGATCCAGCATGACACCAACTGGACCTGCCCCAACCTACCCAAACTGACTTAACCCATCTTGACCCGACCCGACCCCATAGTCGACCCAGTACCATTATCATAATCTATGAATATCTCTAAATTCCATGTTTAACTTGCTCATTCCTATCACTCAATGTAAAAAGGAATAATCTTAAATGATTGGCATCCTCTAAAAGTCTATTGAGATTGAATGTACTATAGATCTTTAAATAAAATTGAAATATATATATTTGGATCCTTATCTAGCAGCTTATTAAATTATAGTTATTGAATCATTTGAACTATGTTACGTTTGATCTCAAAATTGTTGGCCTTCACTCTTGATATAATAGTACTAAATTATATCCCCATAAGTGATGGTCCAACATAATCTCCCATAGTACAATATTCTCCTTATCTTACCATTATTTCTAATAGCTAGAACCTCAGAGCTTATAGGTTCCTCTTCCTTAAATTCCAAAATAAAGTCCTTTCAATTTTTGAATATGGATCAAATAATACTTTAGAACTACTATCAATTATAAATTAAAGTACATAAATCCTAAAATTCATCCATCAAATACAAGATTAAAAAACAAAGTTTTAAAATAAATAAACAAATACAAAATTAAAAATGATTAAATTTATTAAATAGAGTGTTCCTAATATCCTAGTCTATAACAATGGTGCTAATGCATAATGTGGTGTTATCTGTATTTGATCAAAATTATGTTAAAGATTTCTAGGCAAGTTCACCTACGATACTTTCAGTACAGTTGAATGTCAATCCCATGAAGATTACAAGTACTAGTACTAAGTTTCTTTTGTTATATAATTTAAAGAATAAATAATTAAGTTAAAATAGAAAATATTAAATAAACTAAAATCACCAATCTAAATAACAAACTAAATCAATTAACAAGAATCAAGTAATCAAATGAAAATCAAGATCTAAACGTATAATCCCCTCGAACCTTTCTATGCTTAAATCTATCTTGATTAAATTGTTAGCCTTAGCTTTTTAGATTGATAGGAATTTTAAAGTTAAAAAGCATTTCTTTTTTAAGAAACACAACCCCTATTCTTAAGCTGATTGATTGAAATCTTTTTCTAATCAAAACCTCTAAGGATGCAGTAATTTGTTATATGATTTCCCTTAATATACTTGACTCTAACGTAGAAGATTTATATGGTTCTATCTATAAGATGTCATGCAATTTTTATATAATTCATTTAATGATATATTCATACATATAATTTCTGATCCCCATATATGAAATTTAAAATTGGATAACAAAAACTAGCGTATTTCAATTCAATCATAATAAGTAATTATAAATAATCCACAACATTAAAATAAAAGAATAAATCTAAAATAATAAGGTTCATCCTATCTAGATCAATCTCAATTTAGTTCATAATAAATAAAAGAAAATAAAAATAATCAAGAAGGAAATAATATAAAAGAAAGTATTCTCTTAGATCTTAAAATATTGATGTTTTTGATAAAATCTTGAAGGAAACCCCTATTTTGAATTAAATTTGCTTCTTTATATGTCAAGACTTTCCACTGCAAGTCTTTTTGACTATTTCTAGTCTCCCCCTTTGTTTAATTCCTTAACAACCCCTTTTACTCTCACGAAACTTTAAAAATTCCAAGAATCTTGCCCAACATAGGTCCATTATAGACCTTTGTTCTTCAGAGATATAGAAAATCCTAATTTACATAAAAATCATCTGCAACATAGGTTCATAATACATATGCATTTTGCACTTATATTGGATTAGTAGTAACTCCTCAATCATACATCTAAAGGTTCATCTTAGAAACATAAGTTCGAAGGCCATAAACACATATCCATTTTTAGGCCAATATAGCAAGTTCTCAAAGAAATAAAATGGACTAATAGAGTACACAACATAAAACATGGGACTATGTTTGACCAATTTTCAGAACATAAGTATATATTCAACTTGTTTTTGTTTAAATTCATCTTAAAAGATTTCCAACTTGGCTCCAACTTGTCATAATTCAATCCTTCTTCATTAGGGAACTAAAATAAGGCCTTTAAACAAATTATAGGCCACATTAACTATCAAATCATATAAAAATTATCCAAAAACAAGGAAATTTATCTCAAAATCATGCTAAGAACATACTATATTTAACACTAATCAAGATCCCTTCCTTAATCTATATCTTTTCAATGATCTTGATGTTCAAATTTACTTATATTACTTCTTTGTGGTTAAAATTCATCATTTAAGTTATCTCACTTCTCATCATCATTGAAACTATCTTGGAGAAATCATTATTTTTTAGATATTCATTAGGAATTTGTGGTGACTGTCCTTTTACAAATTGGATATGGCAGTATCTTATAACTCTAATTAATCTCTAATATCTCCAAACATCATATTCAAATATTCAAGCTATTGTTGCATAGTTTGAATCATAAACATATCATACTTCCTTCCCCTTTCAACTGTGTCCTAATTAGACATAATTCTACCTTCAAAAGAATGTTAGTAATAACCTTATAACACTGTCTCAGGTATTCTCTCATTTAATATCACTTTATTCACTTATGTTTCACTCTAAATTTCTAACTTTCTCTACTGATACTGTTTAGAAACTCGTATATTACCACTCGTTTTCTCTTTTAATTTTTTATTAAACTAACTAAAACAAACAAAGGAGTAAACTCTTAATATTTAATCAATCTCAAATCTTGATGGAGGCAATGGCAATTAAAAAGATAACAACATTAAAAAAATGAAAGAATTCAAAATATTAGAAATAATTGCAATAGATTATAGATTCTAATTAAGAGTTGCACTTAGGCAATAATCCTAAATTTTAAACACATTATGAATATTTTAAACAAAATTTACAGTTGTTACTAGAATGAAATTAGAATTCTTTAAATAGGCAAGAAAAGTATAAAGACCGAAATATACTTTTCCTAAAAATTGTTGAATGATAATTTTTCTCCTTTCTTATCATAATAACATTCCTACTTTTCTTATTTATAGACTTTAAAAGTTATTAAATAAAAATGAGGACATGAAGAAAAATGCAGGAAAGAAATAAATAAGAAATCAATGGATTTAAGAATGAGAAAAAGAATGTACAAGGAAAATAAAGAAAGAATCAATAAAATAGGAAATAAGAACAAATAAAAGATTAATATAATATGATTTTAGAACTAAAGCTCTAATACAAAAACTTATACAAATGCCAAGTATGAAAATGTGGCATTCAATATACTTAAATTGTAATAAAGCCCCAAAGAAGCTAAAACTAGATTAATAATAGAAACTTGACCGAATGATTATATAGATTCTTAAACCGAAAAGTATAAGAAGAATCTTGATGCATCATTATAAATAACTATAACTAAGATTAGAAAATGATTTAAATTCCATAAACAAATAACTTAATAAGTTCTAAATGTTCTTTTAAAAACCAAAGAGAAACTCTCACAATTTTATTAAAGATCAAAGATTTTTATTTAATTGAAAAGAAATAACTTAAAAACTAAAAATTAAGGTTTTTGAACCTAAATAAATACTAGGATTTCGATTAGGCACCTAGGCCATAACTATGGATTGGGTTGTGTTGTCTATAAATATTTTAATTCCATTGGTTATTGTTGGAAACGTTTGTGTTCGAAACCTTGAATTCTTCTATATTTTTGGGAATATTGACATGATTTGGACCATACTAGTGGTGGAGAACATGGATCTTCCAATAACTTTCTAATGTTAGATAGCCTAAGACATGCCCATAGTGGAGATCGTGGATATGTTTGTACTTTTTGAAGGTGGACACAATTTAGGTCACACATGAGTTAGAGATTCTATCTCACCACTGAGTTGTCCAACAGATTAAATAGACTAATACATGATCACGTTTGGAGCTGTATTCACATTTAAGTCGTCTCCAACCTTAACTTTAAACTAGTTAACCAATGCCCTTTCTTTTATTTGACTTGATTCCACATACTTCTCTCACAATAGCATCTTGTAGCATTTCCTTCCTTATTCACATGAATCGTCCATTTAGCAAATTTAAAAGATCAATGGTAACTCAGTTACTATTAGACCAATCAAAAAAATCTAATTGGATATTTGAATGACTTAAACTTCAATCCATTTTGTTCTATAATAAATATATTTTGATTTAAAGAAATTATTTTCCAAATTCGAACCAAAACTCACAATTAACAAAAACAATAATATGAAACTTTAATTTCATCTTAGAAACCCCAATATGTATTAGAAGAAAAAACTAAAAATAAATGAACAAATTAAATGCAAATAACAATAATAAATTCAAGTTATATGCCTTAATTGTAATCACAATGAAACTATTAAAGATAATACATAGCACTAAATTGTTTTCAACATAACTAAAACATTTGAACTTAAGATTGTAATAACTATACTTGAATAATATTATAAAAAGAATCAAAAGAGAGAAACAAAAAGCTGGAGTTACCATAATCGCACATTCAGTTTTGTAAACTTCTAATTCTACTTCTCACGAAAGTTTCAAATCTCCATTTATGTGTCTAAAACTCCAGAAAGGTCCAATCATATTTTCATTATTCAATAACTATGATAGAGAGAGGAAAATGAATAAAGCAAGAGTTAGAATCAATGATTAAAGGTAGTAAATCATTATTAAAAAATCAAGGTAGGATCTAATCCCACATATAGTAGAAGAAAATAAATAATTTTCATGATTTTTAAAATTTCATGATCACTTTAATCTATAAATTGATTAAAGCACAAATATAATAAAACACAAGTGGTACAAAAAGTGGTAAACAAGGAATATTAGCTCTTAAAGA
Source organism: Erythroxylum flavicans (assembly GCA_027576715.1). Taxonomy (NCBI): domain Eukaryota; kingdom Viridiplantae; phylum Streptophyta; class Magnoliopsida; order Malpighiales; family Erythroxylaceae; genus Erythroxylum; species Erythroxylum flavicans. The sequence continues at coordinate 40,513,988 of JANZXP010000196.1, forward strand.
GTATAAACCTATTTATAATAGGAGTTAGACCTTGTGGTAATCTAATTAAATTATAATCCTAATTTTAATTACATTTTGATTAAAATTATAATTAATTCTAATTAAATACTAATTAGTTTAAAGTAAGATCCAATATCTAAATTACTACAAAATCCAACTTTACTAAATTACCTTTTTTCTCTATTCAACAGTTATATATGTGTGACTATTAGATTTCTATGTTGGCAATATATATAAATTATAACTATAATAGGCATTGATCTTAGCCTAGCTTGAGTTTATCAGCTTCTCGGTCTAACCTAACTATATATAAAATAAAAAACCCATAATTAGACACTTCCCCTCTTTCTCTCTTCTATTACCACTGTAAGCCACCAACTACCTCTATCTTAGCTTTAACTTACTTATTTGCTCCTTTCCTTATTTCATTTCCTTTTATTATGTTTGTTACTTCTTTTTCATTCGCTTCCTCAAGTGTCTTATTCACCTTTTTGTCATTTGCATTGCTACCTCTGGTTATTCCCCCTCCAACTGTTCCACATGAGCCTCAACTTCTCTCTCTTTGTTTGAGAGTTTGTATTTATGGCCTTATGATGTTATTCTCTCAAGTCTCACCCAAACTTTTATTATTGAGTTTTGATTTTATGTATTTTATTTAGTTTGGAGTTATGGATTTTGAGTCACGAATTTTGTTGGAGACTAGAGCTTCAAAACTGTTAGGAAATTATTGAGGGATATAAGCGTTGTGCCGAAATAAGTTCTAAAAAAGACCTAGGCTATCCCACTCGCAAGTATATGAGGTAATTGTAGTTGAATATCTAGGGTCATCTCTCAAAGAGGTGAAATTAGTCCACTCAAACAAAATTTAAATAAAAATAAAAACAAATGCAATCCTAAATATTCTAACCCAATTTTTTGAGAAAAGAATTTAAATAAAATAGAACAAAATAAACTAACAAGTAGGATAATTTAATTGGAAGCAAAGAACGATTTGATTAATTGATGTGGTGAGCTCTTGAGAAATTAACTTTACTAATTTAATCTCCTATGCATAATTAAGGCGAATTGATTGGATAATTGTCTTACTAAAATTAACAATTAGGTTTTAAAATCAATTCAAATAATAGACTAAATTTAACTTTCATTTTCAACAAGTCTATTATCCAAATCAATTACGTAAACCCAACTAATAATTACCCACTTAAGTTAATATATTTCTTATTTACAACTTAAGCGTCTATAGTTTCTTGTTCTAATATTAAACTTCTTCTCTCAATTCCTCGTTTAATATCAAAATGATGCAAAAGTTAGTCAAACTATTGCATCCAATAAGTTTAGAAACCATAGAAAGTAACAACAATAAAACAGTAACTCTAGCATTCATAATCGATTAAATCAGTTCCATTAACTCTCAAGAATAAGTAATTAACCCATCATGGAATAAAAGCAATTCATGATGTTTATAAACAGAGAAATGTAAAAGTAATAAACATAGTTAATAGGTTCATCAAAAGATGAACTATCAAGCAATAATAAAGGAAATAAGTTCAATAACAGCAGCAGAAGATGAAATAAGAATGAACAAACAAAACAAAGAACTCTCAGATAAGGAAGTTGGCGATGAATCTCCTGCCAAACTCAAGCTCTCTATTATCAGCTCTCACCTTCTACCTTTGTTCTACTGTCATCCAGAAGAATGGTTGCTCACATCGACTGGGCTTCAGCTTCAGCTCTTGCTTTCTGCCTCTGCTCACCTCTATGTTGTTTTCTCTCTTTCTCACCAGCTGATTGCTCTCTGCTATTTTTATTTTATTTTTTGCTTTCAACCTCTTTTCCAGCCTACTTTTTCTCTATAAACTTTTCTATTTTTATAGAGAGTCTAGTTTTAGGTTTCGTGATAATCTATCGTCATCCTGCATGTATGACATGCTTGATATTAATTTCAATGTGAGAGAATGTGTACAAGCGTGCCAACTTTGTCATGGTGGTGAAAGCTATTGACACGCCCATGATGTGTGTCTCCTTTGTCACACCATTTTTTGCATAATTTCTGCTACATTCACAAAATACACGATACATCCTCATTTCATTCAACTTTGGATTAAAGCACAGTAATTTGTAACTAAAATCAAAATATAAAGGCTTGCAAAATCAATAAAAACTAGTCATAACAATAAGTCAATAATGTGTTAGTTAAGTCAAATGGGTCAGAATCTAGTTGATTCAGACTTGGGGCCAGCTTTAATCACTTGAAGCCTAATCAAGCTTAATTTTGAGCAATATAAACAAGTCAAATTAGGGTTTGGGTTGGGCTTATGTAGCCTCAAGCCTGACCTGGCCACATTGACATGCCTAATTATAACCTTAAACTATATTTAATACTAGATAAATTAAGCTATTTTAATTTATATTTAATTTTCTAATTAAATAATTGATATCCATATATCAATATTGGCATCTAGAAATACATTATGACTACCTAAATATCAGGAATGTCAAAATAGTTTTGATTAAACTTTCTATGCATAATTGTTTATATAGTTCAGTCATTTCATCGTACAAAATTATGATTAAACATAAAGCATATGATTATTCTATTTGAGTCTAATCATATTAGTTATCCACTATTATTAACTAATTCTTTTAATATTTGAAAATTATTTTAAAAGTGTCGTTCCTCCTTGGCTAAATATTTCTCAAATTAATACTAATAAAGAACAATGGAACAATTTTCCCAATTACTTTATAATGATGAATCATATATTGATATCTCAACTAAGGTCTATATAGTTCATGTTATATCTAACAACTACTAAGTGAGGTACCCTTGAATAGGAAAGATCATAGATAGTATCAAAATATAACAATTCTTATATGAGATACTTTAGAGATCTCAAGTCAAAGGATCTTTTATATAATTATCACAGTAAGAATTTTTATAGACATCCTAGTAATCCATTAAATGGAATTCCTACATTGCGTCAGTTCAATAAATTTGTTTTTTAACAAACACCCACACATTTGTTTAATTATCTTTATACTTTAGTATAGGAGATTGACTACTTCCTTAATAAAAAGGAAACACAACGTGTAAAAATATTTTTGTTCTATTAGTGTTTAGTTCTAATAAAAAAATGACTAGGAATAATTAAAGATAATACACAATACAAAATGAATCTCGTAATTATTATCTCATCATAAGTTTACTTATAAAGTATATTTATATTATAGAATTTGTATTGTATGTTAATTAATTAAATAAACATGCATGAGATAAATAAGGTATTCAATTAATTATATTACTTAATCTACAATCAATCAATTAGTTATAGGCCGTAAACCAACAAACTCCGATTTGCACTAAGTTAACTGCTTAAGTCTCTTATAACATATGACCATATATTGATCATATGATTATTCTATAAGATTCTCTTTAGTGAGTACTTACTTAAATATTACATCTTTCATCTCAATTATCATCCTAATTAAAAGAAACCTCCCAAATTAGTACTTGAATCTTTGATGAGACCTTAGCTCCTTCTGTATGCCTAATGACTATAATTTTATACAAAAAACTACTTTTTCAACAATCCAAGGAACTATGTTAAGTTTATTAAAGAACTTCTTAACAAAAATGGTCAATTTTCACTAAATGAAAAAATGTATTATGGTTTAATTAGAAATTAATGCTATAATGGAACTTTTCCAACTCAAACTAAAATTGTTCTAAGTAAAATATTCTTTAACTATGACTTACTTCTGCTCTTGTCAAACCAAAGTTAATATCCATATGACCTTAAATATCAAATTATACAAAAAATAATGGATATCTTTAATATTACATAAGTATCAAATTTCTTAAATGCTAAACACCTTTAGTACATTGTCTATATAATTGGATTAAAATAGCTACGTAAATTTTATATCTATCTATATATTTTTATTCCTAGAATTTGAGTTGTTACATTTTTATATCTAATACAAAATTGTTTTTTCGATTATCATATCTTTAACAATTGAAATATGAAAAAATTTTCCTAATAAATAATATGTTATCCATACATTCCTACTAAGGAGCACAACCATACTTCCACTACCCTTCCCATAAACATGATAAATCCACAATCATCTTAAGAACTAACTTATTAAATTCATTATAAAAGTGAATATTTCAGCATCTCATAACCTATCAAATGTATCAACAAAAGAACGAGTTCCATTCAAAAGTTCTCTTATGAGATTTGAAACATATTTAAAAATCATCTTACTCTTACAACTTATCTTGAGAAGCATTTTCCTTTATGTTTGTATTCAAAAAACATTTTATTTAATAAGGTTTATAAAATTATATCTAACATTATGGATATCTCATAAATTTCTTTTATCCAATTTAATTCTATACTTATTAGATAATATACACTTCAATGAAGCATAATAATCAAAATCACTAACTTTGTCTCTTTTGAATTCATACCATTCCATATCTAATATATAATCTTTCTAATTGATTTAGATGTAACTATGAAAGGAAAGTTGTACTAAGCATAGCATAGAACAAACTACTATTGCATTACAATATCCAATATTACACATTCCTCTTTATACAAAACCATAAAATTATCGAATTTAGTTTTGGAGATATTTACCAATGAATCTCATTCCTAACAGATAACAAATAAAATTTAAAACTCATAATATTAATCTCATCAAATTACTTTATCATTGCCAATGTTTAATTTCTATTTAGATTTAAGTACTTTGAACTTTTAAAAAATCTAAGTCAATATTTCATTTAATATGTGTATCTATATCATACAAATTCATTAGTATATGCAATAAAAAAAAAGTATGTATGCCATTGTTATTGCATCTCATACATCATATGTATAATATTTAACAATTCACTACCATAATCATTATTTCACCAAAAGTTAGTTTGGTCATCCTTCAACCTAATAAGTTTCATATGATTCATAATCAAAAGACACACACACACACATCCTTATATGGAACTTTATGATTCTCATTACGTTGATTAACTATGGTTAATTGTAAAAATATAGAAATTCAAACTTTACTCAATTTTGCAATATTAACTTGAACTTTAAAAAGTGGGGTTAAAATGTTCAACTTTTAATTTGTTGCAACAATAGCCTGATGTTAAGTTCTTCGCTAACATGTCCGACGTGGCAACATATGTCTGATTAATGTTTCGACCACGCAATTACCACACTTTTCCTTTTTTCACGTAATTATTTTAATATTTAATAGTCTTTTAAAAGCCTAATTTTATTACTAAAGTGTTCATCCATTCTCCTTCTCTGAGTATTGCCAAATACATCAAAACTGATAAAATCCTAGTTAATGCTGGTAAGGCTACCACTATCTTTCTATCTTGGGAGTAGGAATTTATGACTAAATTAGGTTATGATCAAACCTACAATTACTTGCCAACCCTGCTCCTTATAACCCATGTATCTGCCATCTGGAAGTATTATGTGTTTATTACTTGGAGGATGAACATAAACCTTCTTCATTAATGGAGTAGAACTCACATTTAGTGGTCATGCTCAAGGCTCCAGATTAGTAATAATGTAAATAAGATAGTAAAAGTATGTGCTTACTCTAATGTAGGCCAATTGAGATAATCAATAGTAAGCAAAGAAAACATAAAACCTAAAACTACTGTTATATCTGTTTCTATCTCAAATAAATGAAAATATAAAGTGTACCTCATTAAGATAATTGTCAGTAACCAATAACGATATGATCAACTAAACAAATATATAATTATAAGTGTATAAGTTATAACCAATGTGTCTCCCAATTTTTGAAAGTTCCACCATCCAAAGAATGAAATTAAACTATTAACCAATAAAGTGAAACATAAAATGTTGTAGAGAAATGATCAAAGAAAACTAAAAACTCTAGAAAACTTTATTATATGTCCACTTTCTGAGCACTAGCCAAGATTATAAACTTACTAATGATTAGTTTAAAGTTGAAACTCATTTTCTAAAACAAAAAAAGCCAACACAATACTCGCAGAGAATAAAAATAAGAGAAAAAATAGAGCCTGAATTCACTAAATTCAAATTTTACCTATAAAAGCATGAAGGAAGACTAAGAATATGACTGATAAAGCATATATAGGGTCTTTGTCCTTAAAAAAGTACTCACTAAACATCATCAATTTCGTGCAAATTCTTTGACAAGCATATATGGGAATGCTCTGTAACATCTCGTTACCCATGTTAAGGCTAGAATAAATAATTATGAGAAATTTCTGTGAAATTAGCAAAATACACCTCATGCATAAGTTATTTGTGACATGCACATTCATATGATTACACATGCACTCATTGACATTTTCCAAGTACAATTGAGTTGTTAAATATGATTAAATTGTGTTTTGGTCATTTTGGTGTATTTCGGATATTTTAGAATTTTTAGTGAATTTTGAAAAAAATGTTGACATTTGGATCAATCCTTGAGTGACATGTGGCAGCATAGTTATGTGACAAGTGGTACATGTGAACAATGACAAGGGTAAAGCATGCAAAGAACCCACGTAGTATTATGTTTTGGTTAGGAAGAGGTTACTGAAGCTTCGGTTCTTCACTGAATCCTCTTCACTGTTTTTCATCATCGAATAGCTATTGATTATGCCTTTGGGTTATTGAGTTACTCTCTGGACTTTATAGCTGAATCCAGTAAGTAGTCTCTGTTGATGTTTAGTTACTAGTGTAAATATATACATGCATGCATGGATTTGGAAATTGATGCATATATATGTTCTGTCCTGTTTGAATGAGAAAACCGAATGTGAATATATATTGTGTTTGCATGTTTAAAGAATCAGAAGTTGAAAGATATTGTTGAGGAGAGTTGGAGCTAAAAGAATCAATTAAGTTGTGCTTAAGAAGAGTGCAAAATGCTAGAAAAAATGATGACTTATATTCTGTCATTCTACTGTACATGCATAAATGCCTGGTTTTGGTGTTGAATAACTTCGATGACTGCGTGAGAATTGGGAATTGTTGCTCATTGTGTTGAATAGATTTTGGATTGGGCAGTATCACAATTTATGCAAGGTGATGAAGAAGTATGTATATTCTGTTGTTGTTTGAAAAATCACGTACATGGGTAATAATTACTGTTCATATATGAAAATATTTGAAAATGAGTTTAGATTTATGGGAACAAGCTTAAGTGATGTGGTGATAAGCCTTTTGTGAATGCAAAATTGATGATTGAAATGAGGTTTTGCTGGAAATGAATCAGTTAGGGAAAAAAAATGAAAGGTGCTGGCATTTGAGTTTACCCTAAAACACCCTATTTTTGGTGTTAGTATATTTTGATCTGTTATGAATCAGTATAAATAAATTTAGATGTTAAGTGTGAATCCTAGAGTTTTGACTTGTGGGTGTTGATGAGCTACAGACAAGTTATAATGGTTTTGAGTGATTATTTGAATTAAAAACAATATAACATTTGAAAAATGACAGTAGAGAGAGAATGAAAATGTGGAATTTCGAATTTGTGATGTTTGAAGTTTAGGATTGTTTCTGAATAGTTTGGAAGTTACAGTGAGTGTAGAGAAGCTTAATAGATGATTTAGAAGTGATTAAGTTGGAAAAGGAAGGAGAAGAAAACACCGAGTTTGGTAAAGAAGATGAAGATTTGCGTGTTTGAGAGAGAGAAAGGTGGCAGTTAAATGTATAGGTTATGAACTGGAGTTTTTCATTGAACAGCCCTAAATCTTTTGGCTATAACTTTTTTATCCAAACTCCAAATGACTTGAAACTTAGATCAATATTCCTAAGACATTTTTCTTTCTCTCCATAAAACTTTCGAGCTATCTGAATTAAATTGAAAGTGATTGATAGGATGAAAGTTTGGAAGTTTGCTGGAATGTTATGAACTGGAAAATTTTCATGAACATGCTTCAGTATTCTGATTATAACTTGATCTGTAGATTTCCAAATAAGTTAATTCTTTGTTCAGATTAGACTAGAGACATACTTCCACAACTTTCTTGAAGAAGTAGAATTTTTATTCTGTCTTTAAGGCCTTCAAATGTGGCATGAAACTGCATCATAGCTTAGGCTGTAGCATTACCGGGGACAGAAATCATATCCTGTGGTTATTGAATAAAATGTATTGATGTAGGCTGATTTAGATTGAGATGTCTTCACCAATGTTGTAGATTATTCTCTTAGCTTTAAATTGGTATAAAGTTTGTAATTTTTTGTTATCTGAGCTGAAAGATATGAGTTATACAATTCGAGGGTATGATCATGTACTAGCCAAATGTTCAAATATACACAATCTGTGGTATTGTGAGCATAACTCATAGTATACTGAATCAAATTAGATGATCTTAGAGTCATTAGAAACTTAAGACATGGTTGAACAATTTTCTAGAAGAAAGTGTTGCCTAATTTTTCCATTTACTTTATCAGATTTAGTATGCAAAATTGACCCGTATGTGTATTAGAAGAAAAATCTGAAGTGGTCAATGAAATTATAAACTTGTTTTGACATTGTTTTGTTTTGATCCAATTAGAAACACACAAGGTATTAATGAGGGCTTTGATATCTGAATGACTTGTTGATCAAGATTATAATAAAGTACCCTAGAATTGTCATTGAACATGCATTGTGCACGTTATATAAGTACATGCGCATAATGGACTACTTACATTAGTGCAAAAATGTGATATATTGTAAATGTGTTGTGTATGTTTTGTTGGAGCGTACTGTAAGTCAACCCAGATGAATTTCCTAGGATTGATTTAATTTTATTTATTAAGCTTCCAATTATTGAACTGTTGTGCTTGTTTTTGAATTCTAGACTTAAAGTCCAAGGAGTATATATTTAGGACTGTATTGGAAGTGTTCTGATTTGTTCGATAATTCTAGTTATATTATGCTATGTGAATTCTCAACAAAAGTTGAATGCCAGACTTGGGTCCGATGATTATGAAAATTTGACTGTGTTTTATACATGATTGTGATAAGTGGTAAATTCTGAATTGATGCATTTCATAAAATGTATGCTCAGATAAAAACGTTGTGACTGGAGTGGCCAATATCAAGCACTTGCACGTATAGCTTTGCTCTATGATATATGGTTTAGCACGTAGAGCTATGCTCTGTGATAAATGTTTCTGACTGAGCCTAATAGGCTAGTATTTGTATATGTGACGGGCACACGGTCACAACATTAATAACGGATGTGGAGTCTCATATGCATCTGTATGTGTTTATATATGATCTAATTCGCATTGATTAAATGATGTGCCATTACAGTGTGAGTATTTGAAATGTTCATATTCTGTGTGAATAATTATGAAATTTGTGATTTGTGTATGTGAATCTGGTGAAATCATCAATGGTGGTTCACTCATTGAGATCACAAAACTCATAAAAAAATTACAACGTAGTTTTTCAGGTACGAGATAGGAGACTGAGTGTTTATTCTAAATTAGAAGAATGTTTTGGACTAAGTTATGGCTCAGAGGTCTGTCAGCTGATGTCAGAGAGTTATAACTTTTATTTTGTAGTTTTTGTTAGAAAATATTTGTCTAATGTAAACAATGTAGACTTTGTGAATGAATGGAATGAATGGTTTTAAAATTTGATGACTTCTGATTATGTTAGATGATGTCATCTGTAAGTTGGATTTGTTTTTGCCCTAGCATGCCATTATCATAGGATATATACTTGAATATTCTTGAATGTTTGGGTATGTAGCTTGTGGCAGTGGGATGTTGCAAATAAACCCTTTTGTGATACTTGTAAAATGGCTAAATCTCATAGATTACATTTTTCCAGAAGCACACATATCTCATTTGTATCTTTTCAACTCATTCTTATTAATCTTTAAGGACCATATAAAACTGCCAATATTGATGGTTCAAGATATTTTCTCACTTTAGTTGATGATTTCTCTAGAGCAACTTGGACTTACTTATTTAATAGTAAGCATTAGGTTAGTAGCATTTTTAGTTCCTTTGTGCGGTATGTCCAAAACCATTTCTCAAAAACACCCAAATATGTGAGGCCTGACAATGGATCTGAGTTTGTTAATTCACAGTATGGTTAATTCATGAGAGAAACTGGGATTATCCATCAAAGGTCCATGACTTATACGTCTCAGCAAAACAACATAGTTGAGAGAAAACATAGACATTTGCTTGATATAGCTAGATCACTCAAAATATATGCCAATTTACCTGATTATCTCTAGGGAGAGTGCCTTTTATCAGCCACCTAGCTCATCAATAAAATGTCTACAACCATATTGGCCTAGAAAACATCTCATGAGATGTTGTTTCACTCCAGACACCCGAATATACTCATCTGAGAACAATAGGATGCCTCTGCTATACTGCTAAAGTAGGTCCAAAAGGTGATAAGTTTTAACCCAAAGCTAATTGGTGTAACATCCCATTTCCATACAAAGGGTCGAACCATGGAAATTGGTACATGAGAGAGCAATTGGAGAAATTAGGAAAACACATCTCATGCTCATGCATTGTATAATATACATATACACGTGAACAGTGATTTTTGCACCTGAAAAATGACTGTACATGCATTCATGACATTTTCCCGGTATCATTGTGAATAAATGGAAATTTTGAAAAATAAGCTTTGTGTGTGTAAAAATTGTGTTAGAGAGGGTGATTAGGGTTTTCTGATTTTTAGAGAATTTTAGAAAATTTTCTGGAAATTTTTCGGGGTCAATTTCGGACCAGGAAAACTGTCAAGTGACAGAATAGGGGTTTATCAGTAGTGGAAATGACTGTCCAATGGCACCGAAAACTTAGACACATGAATTTAGGAATTATTGAATTGAGCCATTGGAATTTTGGAGAAAAATTGAAATTGAATTGGGAAGAAAATGAAGAGAGTGAATGAGAGGGTGACATGTGGCAAGTAACACATGTCACTTGCCTACATGACCACCTAATGTATTTCATTAATAAAATCACTTGTCATTTGGTCTTTCACGACTCTTCCTAGTGACTTCTTCTTTGCTTCTTTTTATTAAAGTGTTGAATGTGTTCTTTGAAGGAGAATCTCTTCTCATCCGAAGCTTCACCACCTTTTGGTTCTTCTTGAAATTTTGATCATTTCTTCTCCACTCTTCCACTCTTCTACACCTTGCTCTCTCTTCTTTGGTTCACCATACATCCTAACCAAAACTCTCACCCCATCAAGTTGATGAAGATGTCGTATGTGGGTGAAAGGAAGTGAAATTTGTGAAGTTTGAAGGATTGAAGAAGTGAAAAGCTTAAGTGGTAAGAATTGTCTTTTTATGTGCTTAATTGATAGTTACATGCATAAATTGTGGTATGATGTGAATGAATTGCATGAGATTGTGTCTTGATTGAATTGGGTATGTTAAGTCTTAGAAGATGGGTGAATGATGAGTTAGAAGTTAATGAATGAGAGGTTATGTAGTTTAGGTAAATTGAGATGTGTTAGATGGATTGAAATTAATGGATAATTGAGTGTGTGTGTGCTGCCAATTTGTGGACTAATGGTTAAGGATAGGTTGTAAGATGGGTTATGGTGAATTTATG
>JANZXP010000196.1:40525684-40555682 GCA_027576715.1 Erythroxylum flavicans
AATTAATTACAATATAATTAATTAAATTATTATTATTACTTAATTAATTACATTATATTTAATTAAAATATTATTATCAATTAAAATATAACTATTTATCAATTAAAATATTAATTAATTAAAATATTATAATTAATTAATTAAAATATTGATTAATTAATTATAACATAATTATTAATTAATTACAATATTGTTTGTTTTAGGTTTCAGAAGTTACATGAGGCTATTTTCGTCTTTTCTTGTTCTTGTCCGTCGGACAAGAATTTCCGTACCTCAGTTTTGAAAGGAACAAAAATTTATGTCCTTGTCCTCTGAAGACGGAACAAAAATGAGTGAGGACAGCAAGCAAACAAGATGAAGGACAGAACTTTTGCGTCTTTGTCCACCGTCCTCACTCCCGAAGACACTAACCAAACGCAGGGTTATTGTTATTTTATTTAAGCTACAATGCACATAATTCACATTTCACAATGTTTCAGGAATAAGAATAATGTATACACAAAGACCTTGCAGGGATCTTATGCCATATAAAAAAATTTACAGAACTATAGGCTCTCGATAGTCGCGCCAAAGGGCTGTCGCGGAATATAATTTCTTTACAATTAATGTTCTAAACTGTCAAACAAAAGCGATAATGGCGACTACAAATAAATTAGTTTACAATTACTAATCATCTTACTAACATAAAATAAAATAAGAATCGAGTAAATGGGGCAAAAAAATCTTATTCCATAGAAATGAATCACTTACTTTATTTAATATATTTTAGATAATATATATTTAATATAATTAATACAACTTCAACTACATAATTTTTAATCAAATTTTAAATAAAAATATGGAAAATTTTATTTTTTAGGTTAAAAATTATCTATGAATATATTTCTTGCTTCTTTTTTAATTTTAAAAACTCATACTATAATTAAAATATTTAAGTTTGTTATTAATAACCTCTAACCTTGATTATCTCTAATTTCTTGTCATTAAGATGCAAAAGTACTAGTTGTTTTCAAGCCTTAAGTACTAGTTGTTTTCAAGTCTTGTTCAAGAATGTTACAATCTACCTTTTCATACTTCTTTCCTTAAAGCTCCAGAACCACGAAAACATTTATAATCTTCTGGAAGGACATGTCTTACCGTAGATGAAGATAAACTCCAGGCCTTAATGAACAATGTACATGTCTGGTGCCAAAAATAATTTCGTCTTGTCGTGATTTGAATGTAGGAGATAGACATCACGGTCGAAAGCAGCTAGCTAGTGACGCCCCTGTCCACATGTCCATTATCTTTTTAGCTGGTAGCGATCACTTGGGATACATTTTCTAGAAACCTTGAAGAACATGACAAGCAGAATCTTACAGACTCGCAAAATCTTCAACACATACCCCAAATTGTCAAATAGTTTTTAGTGTGAGTCCACTAGTGTCTTAATGTTCTTGTCATTTGTTTGTGGTCGTTTTCGGAAATAATTGCACATGGACGAGATAAGGAGTGTTACGAGTGAGTGAACACGCTTCTCTGCCAAGCCTTACTCATCTTACCGTGGGACCTTGTTATTGACTCCATTGTCCCTTTTCATTTTCTGGGAGTATCGCCCAAGTGGACAAGTAGGCAAGTGTTTCAATTGAAATTTTCTTGAATTCATCATTAATTAACTATTTAGACTAAGATAGATCCAGAATTTTGATCGTGTAAACTTTACACGTGTATGAAGTCTGGCTAGATTAAAATAATTATATTTTTTAAGTTAATAGTGTATTTTGAATTATAACAATTATAACAAAATATAAAATAGACCATAATATTTTGAAACATTGAAATTGAATTTACACATTTCAAAAATGTTCAAAACAAATCCTAAGTGAATAGAAAACTTAATAAAGTGCTACGTCAATATTAATATGATTATTTTTATTTGAAAATCCCAAAAGGATGTTCTTTCACAAAAATCTAGTTTTGCGGCTGTTGCTTTGAAATATATATGTAGTTGCTTGATATAAAGCAATTGAATCAGAAATCGTAAATTTTCTAGCACAAACGAAAATTAAAAAATTGTAAATAAAATAAATAAATTAACACCCGAAATTTGTTAAATATGTTCGATACATCTTGCTTACGTCTGTGAGGATCTTACCCGGCTTAATACTTTCACTAACAACAATAGTTTTATATAAGGCCTTATTAAGTCGACTCACTCAACCCTTGATACTATTCCTCTTCCTCACAACTTGTGAAAGTAAATCACACCCAATAGCATAATCACTTCGTACTAATTTCAACTGAGGATTTTCTCAACAATATTTGATAATAAAAAGATGAAAATAAAATAACTCAAGTTATAGAAATAATAATGAACATAAACAAAGACAACACTTGAGATAAAAAATAATTTCCCTAAATATGCCGCTTTATAAATGAAAGAACGGTAAGTTATCCGCCAAGAACTTTGTTGCAATCTTTCGATATTATCACCGGAACATCTCACACAAAACAGTAGAAAAATCACCAATAAACATGAATGTTTCTTCACCGAAATGTCACAAACATCAAAGTTACAAAATCTATGACACCTACTGAAATTTTACACACACCACCACCACTATCGACAGTAACTAAAAGTACACGTGATTAACACCCAACCAGCCCAACAATAAACACACCATCGACCATAAGTGACAACTTCAACAATAACAAAAACTTGTGAATTTTTTGCACCCCATTAATCACAACCCAGAGCCACAAATTAACAAAATATAAAAACAATTTACAGCCACCAAAGATTCATGCAAAACACAAGATAAAACCAGCTACCAAAATTGCCCTTAATAGTCGTTCAAAACAGAAGAAAAAAATGCAATTGTCAAAATCACACAAAATCAACAATTACACAACCCACAAAAGTCATGTAACTATTGACCAAAAATTCAACACCACATCAGAATCATATCTTATAAAATCAGCTGCAAAATATTATACAAGATAACCCTAAAATTTCTAGTTGCCAATTCACCATATGCCTATCGTTCCTCTAACCAAAAACCACACCAATATAGCCCCACACACCATGTGAAACACAACACGAAGACCGCTACAAAATAGTCAATAAAATCTTCGAAAATCCAACTGTCAAGTCACCATGACCCTATTTATTTTTCCCACAAAAGTAACAACAAAACAACCCTAATAAATCACGTAATCAGCTATTAAAAATCAGCTATCCATTGTAGATAATATCACCAAAGAAATCAACTGCCTTAGATAGCCATTATCCCCAAAATAGGTAGTCAAATAAGAGTCCAAAAAGCACCAAACATCTACATCTTATCTTTGTCAAAATATAGTGATTTGATTCCAATTTAATCCTATCATAACTAGGATTTTTATCCCAAATACACCGCATCTTCATAGAGTTCCACATAAGATGGAATATTCATTATAATAATATTCTTCAAATAATTAAAGATGTCCAATTACAAATAATGCCTAAAATGTCATAACACATATCTTAACAATCTCCCCTTTTTGACATTATTTATCACAAATTGAAACTCCCCCTTAAAAAGATAATTGAACACACAACATCAAATGCACATACCACATAGAAATTCCCCCTTAATCAAAAACGAGGTTCCAAATAACTTCCAAATAAGCACTTAGCAAATATTTGAATAAACAATAATCTGAAGTTAATAAAAATAATCAAGTTTTCTAGGTAAACACAACAACCACAGCCACTACATCATCTATTCTCCCCCTTGGGACAAAAAGATGCTAAAAAGCAAGACTAATAGTTATGGCGATACCTTAAAATCTCCCATGAATTGAATAGTCATATTAGATGAAAATAAACAGTCCTATATCTCCCCCTTTGGATAAAACAATGTCAAAACGAAGAATGCCATCAATACGATCAATCTCAGCGAATAAAGAAGCATAAAAATCAGCAGTAGGTGCAGCGAAAGAATCATAAGTGTGCCAAGATGATAATTTACTACCAGTCAAAATGCCAACATATCATTACTTACATCAAAGTCATCCACATACGACTGATTAAATTTAGAAACCCCAAAAATGCATCCAACAAATCATAATCAAACTTAATCAATCTCCTCCTCACATAAACAATATAAACATAAGTTGCCCAAATTCATACAACCCACGATATAGAGAAATCAAGATAAAAATTGAAAAGCTCGAATTATAGAAAACTTGAATCTTCCTATAAGTCTTTAACCAAACATTAACATTTTCTCAACATAACTCCGTAAATCAAAATCCAAAAACAAAACTCTCAAATCATCAAGCAGAGCCTCATTTTCACATATAATATTCATCAAATAAGAGAAAGCCTAACACATACCAATCAGTTGAACCTTAGAAAACACATAAATCAAAAGCTCAAAAAGTTTAGATGTTAACTCCTTTCTCTCTTTTTTTTGAACATCATTAAAATGTACTTTAAAAATGTAAAGCATACAGTCCTTGTGCCTCTCGAAGAAATTCAAACCTGGCCTTATTCCTCGTCACATCATCTATATCATCAGATATCTGGTTGATTTCTTTTCCAGTAACAACTAACTGTGGATCTGGACAGTTTCTGGGATTAACTCCTTTGCGTATCTATTTTGATGCGTGAGGCTGATTTTTTCTAACCCAAGTTTGTTTTGGTAATGTTGGTTGTTGCTGAAAGTTCATTGAAAAGTGTCCAGAATTTTGATTTTGAGCCCTTTGAAATATTATTTGTAATAACTTGTAACATTTTGATCTTATATGCCCGATAACTCTACAAAAGTGACATGTAGGTATAAATTTTCATTTCTTCCTAGAAGTTTCTCCTTGGAAAGATCTAGCTACACAGTTTTTCTCATCATTTGACTTCTTTACAACCAATGCCTTGAAAGTCTCCTTTAATCTTACCAAATTTTATCAACTCTTCTGACTTTTCGATACCTCCATTCAACATTCTTATCCCTTTTTAAGTATCAACCAGCTTCAACTTTGTTTCATTTAACTCATCTGTTGTAGATAACAACTTCTTTTCTAGATCTTGAATGATGTTCTTCATGGTAGAGTTTTCCTTCTTTAACTTCTCATTCTTCTTACATGTTTGGACCCATTTAGCGTACATTAACTTATAAGATTTGCAAATATCCTCCCTCTTGTAATTCGAATCACTGTCAACATTGTGATAATCTGACATTGAACTTTGGGCTTATTAATCTATGTTTTTCTAGAAATTTTGAACTGATTTATCCATAGTTTTATTTTCAGTTTCTTCCTTCTTCATTGTTGTTAAGTAAGCAACTGGACTTTTGCAATATAAAGCAACCAACGTAGCATTACTCACAAATTTCTCTTCACTACCATACTCACTTTTGAATTCATTCTTACTCCAAGTACTCTTATAAGACTTTCCTTTTCTCTTCTTCAAAGTTTTAGCACATTTCGCTTGCACATGTCCGAAGCCTTGATATTCATAACATTGAATTTTCTTTACTTTTCTTTCACCTTTTTTAGTTTGAGTTTGTTGTTTGATGAACTCCCACTGTTCTATCTAAACTCGGGTCTATCCTTCTTCACTTTCTTTAACCACTTCTTGAAATTTCTTGTTAATAACTCCATATCCTCAATCTCATCGGACATCTAAATCATTCATGACTTTACTAATCTCAATTTGCAATGTCAATCCTTTGTTCTTCTCTTATTTATCACTCAACAAATTCATCTCAAAGTTTGTAAGAATCCTTAACTACCTTGTCTAAAAACAATTCATTGATATCATGAGCTTCTTCAATGACTGTAATTTTTGGTACAAATCTCGAAGGTAGTAATCTCAATGTGTTCTTAACAAGTTTTAGATTCGAATACTTCTTCCCAAGTTAACATGCTTAGTTTGCTATGTCACGCAGTCTCTTATAGAAGTCTTCAATAGTTTCACTTTCATCCATCCTCAGCTCTTCAAATCTTATAGCCAACATGTTAAGTTTACCTTTTGCATTTATTTGGTATACAAATCTCTCTTATATGTTGAAATTATTATTCAAAATTGATGGATTTTGAATTTAATTGTTCTCAGATGATTTTCAACACTAAAGAGATGAAATTGAATCAAAAAGATGTAAAGGAAACAAAGATAACCCAAAATTTCCAAATTGGCAGCAAATTCAGTGACTAAGTGTGGGCACGTGCAAGGATGGAAATAATCTGCAGATTCTGTTTTCAAATTCAAATCTGATTCATTTGAGATTTTCATAATCTTTAAAGATCATATTGCTATCTTATCAATGGAGATCTGCAACTTGAAGTGGGGATAAGAAATATCTGCTGAAGATCACGAGAAAGGAAGAGAATAAATCTAAGCATAAAAAAGACATTCACGTGTATTGTTCAGGTATTGTTCACGCAGACCATTTAAGGAATAGTTTCAGTTTTCTGCATTTTTCTTCTTCTAGTTATCTAATAGCCATACTTAGCTTTCAATTTTTGCAGTATTTTTCTAAGTATTTTCAAATTTATTAGAGAAAGACTAGGGATGGAGACTTTATGTTTTACTATTTCTTCGTTTTTCACTTTCATTATGATTAGCTAAATTCCTTTTCTTAGTTGAGGGAAACCATGTTATCATCTATTATTTTTGAGATGTTTCAATAAAGTTTGTTTGTTAATAAATATTGAGTGCCTTCTGAATTTCTTTATACAATTGAATTGATTGATTTCTAGGTACGCAACTAGGAATTGGTTCGTTTAATAGCTAGATTAATAAAATATGACATCAAGTTTTGTTAATCACAAGTGACAATTAGGATTACCTTCTTTACGTTAGAGTGGGAAATTCTAAGAAGAAACTCATCTTGATTGAATCCATGTTGTACATGTGTTATCTTGTTCATTGATTTCTTAGTTCTTAAAGCTATTACTCAATTGAACTTACTATTGTATCTAAGTTATTGAGTGATATATAGAATACATGTTTTTACTCATTTACACTTAAGAGAAAACATCACCCAATGAATGTTTATTGTTGAACTGAATTTTATATCAAGGATCCATTTTAGTGTGATAAAATTGGTGACCTGAAACCAAGGTTTGTCTATTAAATTTTCATATCCAATTACTGTTATTAATTTTCGATTTTTATCATCTTTTTCTTAAATTGCCGTGAATTAGAAAAATTTTTCATTTGATTTTGGTTTTGAACTCGTACAATCTTTGCTGTTAAAATTTCTCATGGGAACGATATCCACTCTCCACTACTACATTAATTTGTATTGACGGAAGTTAGTTTCTTTTTGAATTTGGTTGCAGGTGACAACAATATCAAATTTTGACGTTGTTACTGGGGAATTTCTTGACAATTTTTTTAGTGATATTTTTGTTTTTGTTGTTTTTGATTACCTTGTCTTCTGTTTGTTTTAGTTTCACAATTTTTTTTCTGATTTTTCGATCTTTCAGCAGCATGGCTCGTTATCATTATGCCTTTGATTCTGATTTTTCATATTATCCTTATTGTGATGATGAGTTTCCATTTGTTACTACTTCCAGGTTTGACCATCAATTGGCAGATTTCACATCTATAGCCTCGCAAGGACCAACGGATGACCAACAAACTAAGGTATGTGAAGTTTGCTCATTTTTGAGTTATTCTTTTTGTACGTGTTCCTTTTTGCAGGATACACAGTACAGATTCACTTCTCCACCGCGCTACTATCAAGAGCAGTCTTACTTCCAACCATAGCATCCACCTTCACTATCGTCACCACAAGCTGATGAGATGTCTTTGAAGGAGATCGTAGTGAGTTTGGCGACAAGCACTCTTAAATTCCAGCAAGAAACGATGAGTAACTTGAAGACCTTTGAAGATCAATTAAGCCACTTAGTGAATGTGGTAGGGCGTATGGAAGCCTGAGTATCTGCAATAGCTCTTAGCCAACAGGAGAGTGATGCGGAGAAGTTGTGCATTCCTTTAGAGAGTGGAGATCATTTAGAGAACCCAGAAGCAATAAAGGAAAAGCAAGCAGAGTTAGAAGAGGAAGAGGTTATAGTTCGAGAAAAGATGGAGGAAGTGCAATTTTAAGGTAAGCGATGCAGTTCATGTTATCGCTAATTGAATTTCATTTCCTTTTCTTAGTTGTTTACAGGTAAAAGAAGAAGAAGAACAAGAAGAGAAGCAAGAAGAAGAAAAGCTGCTAAGCACATATGAATTGAACAAACTATGGGCGAGCGAGCTGAAGGTCGAAGGTGGCAAGTAGGTTGCCGAGTCTCCACACCCATTGGCGTTACTCTTACAAAGACCATCCTGGTGTGAGAAGGGTGATACCCAAAAAGACGAGTGGATATTAAAGTATGATGGTGAAACGATGAAGTTCCACTCTTCAGAAGCCTCGGGGCATCGTGCTGATAAAAAACCGACTTTAAGGGAAGTTGCTCCAGGCACCTCACAGAGTTTGAGCATGCTTCCTGTTGGGCTCAAGCATCCATTTGATAATGGATGATGTCCATATGCCAAGGGTTAAGCTTATGACCTTAAATAAGCGCTTGATGGGAGGCACCACATTCGTATCCCTTTCTTTTTTGTGTTTTTCTCTTTTATGCATATCTTTTGGGTGTTTGCTTTGAGTGTTTTACTTGTTTTCTTTGGTTTGTTTTGTTTGTAGGCATTTTAAAAGAAAGCTGCAATCATTCATTTCAAAGTTGCATAAGGTGTCTTCAATCTAGGGGAGTACTTTTGTTCCCATCCCTCTTTTGTGCTTTTATTATATTTAGACATTGAGGACAATATTGGTCTAGGTGTGGGGGAAAGATTGGAATACATATGTGTGACTATGTGGTCTTGCTTTTCTTTGATGTTTTTTAATTTTTTCTATTCTTTGCATACTTGTGTTATGTGTTGAGTCATGAACCTTTGTCATATTAGTTTGGATGAGATTGAGGGTGTGCATGAAATTAAATTGGGCTATGTGAGTCTAAGGTGAACCATGCTGATTAATTGCAATAACTGGTCTTATACACTTAATCAAAGTTTAACATTAGAGTTACTAGGTAATATGTAGAATTAAGGTGAATTCTTGAATTAAACCTCCTGTGAGCGAATTTGAGCCTTAATGACATCATTTTTATGTCATTTTATTTCTTCATGTGTGATTATCTTCTAAGGTGAATTTTTCTCTAGAACTTGCTTAGAATCGACTTGAGACCATATCTATACATACATGCACAAAAATGTTAAATACCATCTTTATTTTAACCCTTTAGCTTAAAAAGCCAACCTAATTCGATATCCTTTGTTAAACATTTTTTAGCTAAACCCTTTTTCTTGATAAACCCACAACAAGCAACTTAAATCTCTCATATCTTCACCCATCATAAATGTAAGTAGGCATTTTGACCACAAATCATGTTACACTTATTTGGAGAGATATGGAAAGCAAGGAAAAGAAAAAGATAAAAGAAATTGAAGAGGTTTAGTTTTGAATTGTGTGTGTACTGCTATCAAAAAAACCAAAAAATAAAAGAAAAAGAGAAAAATATACAGTAGTGAAAAATAATTTTGAAGTAAATTGCCTCTGCAGAATAATGTTGTTGACTCCTTTGCAATTGAAATTGTGTCTCCACAAGTAGTTAGGTGCTTTACTAATGTTTATGATTTTTGCCCTTTTCCATTTACCAATCCTTATGTTGACCTATAGCAATACAACCTTGAAAAAGTCCTTTTGATTTGTGCATGTTTATGTTTCAAGTGGTGAAGAATTGGTGACAAAGCAAGTATATGGTAGAATATTTGCATTGGAAGATTTTGAGTGAAACACTTTAGCCTTAAACACTTTAGTGTAAAGAAAGAAATCTGTGAGAAGAATTCACCTTGGTTTCATACCTGCCTTTGAACAAGAATGTTTTAATTTGATTTTGTTTATTTGCATCAGTGAAAAGTGATTATCATCTGTGTTTCAACCTAAGTCTTGCTGGCTAGGTTTGGTGGATTGTGTGCACTTAATCTTATGAAGGGCGAATTGATAAAGTGTAGTAGTTTGGCATATGTGCTCGAGGATGAACAAAAGATTAGTGTGGGGGAATTTGTTAAGTTGTTATTTTTGTACTAATTTTGGGATAAAATTCTTTAATGTGTTGAAATTATTGTTCGAAATTGATGGACTTATTTTTAAATTGTTCTTAGGTAGTTTTCAAGACATGAAAGATGAAATTGGATCAAAAAGATGGAAAGAAAAGAAAGACAAATCGAATTCCTAGCTAACAGAAGAAATAGTTGAGCAAGCGTGGGCACGTGCAAGAGAAAAGCCTATCTGTAGAATCTAATTTCAAATCAGGCTCGATCCATTCAAAATCTTTATGATTTTTGAAATCAAATGTTGCCTTATTGGTGTGGATCTGTGACCTGAAGATCTGGGAGATACATATGTTAAAATCACGATAAGATGAAGGAGGGAAGAGATCAAAAGGCATAAAAGACATTCACTATTCATGAAATTACTGTTCATGTAGAACCCTAGGCTGACTTTTTCAGATTTGAATATTTTTGTTTATTTTCAATTTCAACTATTTTTAATTCCTTTAATTTACGTTAATAAAACCCCTCTCTTTGTTTTAGTTTTTAACTTGTATAACAATTGCCGTTAGAATTCCTTGTGGGAACGATCTCAACTTTTCACTAACTACATTTTCTTTTATTGCTAGAGTTGGTATTAATTTGGTTGCAGGTGACAGCAGTACCAGTTATTTAGGTAAGCAACTTTTGCTAATTATATCAAATATAAATCTTAGTTGTTGGGTGACATCTTATGTCCCGGCTCCTAACTTCATACCTTAAGGTTCAAAATCATTTTGGTAACCCCGTTAAGTAAACGATTTCTCACTTATAGGTAACCGTTACCTATCATGTTAGACTTAAATAATGAAGAGCATCTTTCTTTGGTAAGCCCACTACTCAACGATTCAAGTCCTTGCAAGTGTAGAATTGGAAAGATATGATTATTACTTAATATTGTTGAAGGACTAAGTTGATTATGACTTTGCTATATACGTGCATAAAAGAAATTATAAGTAAAAGCATGAACAAGGCAAAATTAACATGATATAGTATGACCCCTAAACTATGAAGATCTAATTTCCAATAGGACTGTCTTTTAGCAAATGGATCACCATCCTCGTACCTCCACTCCAGTTATTTGATTCTTCAATTAACTTGAAAGGTACAATATTACAACCGAAACTAATAATAATCTAATTATTACATAAAAACATGACAACATGCAATCTGTATCCAAAATTTCATAAATACATAATGACATGCAGGTCATATCCAAAATGTAAAACAACTATGGGCCATACTATTCATCATTCATAATCAAGGCAAGATATCAAATATCAAAGCATATAAAACACCAATCATAAGAAAAAATGTGATCGACATAAAATGGGAAATTTGGCAGGGTCAGGGAGTCCCACCCACTACAGGGTCGAGGGAAGTGCCCCTCTCGGGGGTCCAAGGGGAAGCTAGTTCAATCACATTGAACAATCTACATAACCCCTCATTTAATCGTATCGAACAATTGACATAACCCCTCATTTAATTATATCGAACAATCGACATAACTCTTAGTTCAATCATATTGAACAATCAATAAAAACCCTCATTCAATCATATTGAACAATCGATAAAACCCCTTATTTAATCACATTGAACAATCGAAAAATCCTAATTTCATTATATTAAATCGAATTCAATTTCAATAAACACAAGTTTGGCTCTGACACCACTATAGATTTTTGAAACTGTCAACAGTACTAACATTTACCACCTTTGAGATCTGAAACACCAAGACCCATGTGAATATCAAAACTAAATCCAAATCAGGTTATAACTTTTTGTAGCGAAAATATACAGAGAAACTAGTAGTTTCGGGAAGAGCACATCAAGTGTTGCACCTTTACTATTATCCACACTCTTGTGAGACTGAACAACCCCTTCTGAAGTGTTAGTACCGCTTTTTGAGACCTTTCTCTCTCTCTATTTCTAGCATAGGGTGTCTCCTTTAGAGTTCTGTCTTCTAGTCATATTATATATCCATATATATAGTAAAACCCTAAAGTGTAAAGCCTAAAGCCCAAAGCCCATATTCAATTAAGGCCCAATGAATATTCAGTCTGTTTAGTGTGCGACCCTATAGGCTTATTTAATATCAGCAGGAGGCCTAAACTTCTTTTAGGCCCACAAGTTATAAGCGATCTCTAGCAAGACATAATAATTACCTGATATTAAATAAGGTTGGAATACGACACTACCTAAATCACAATTGATCAATTAAAGTACATTCTAAAATTGGTTCGCGAGGCATACACCAACACTAATAGCATACACGGCATAGAACATAGGACTATGTTTGACCAATTTGCTAAACAGAGGCATATATTCAACTTGTTTTTGTCTAAATTCATCCTAAAAGATTTCCAACTTGGCTCCAACTTCTCATAATTCATTCCTTCTTCATTAGGGAACCAAAATAAGGCCTTTAAACAAAAATAGGCCACATTAAGTACCAAATCATATAAAAATTATCAAAACATAAGAAAATTTATCTCAAAATCATGCTAAGAACATACTATATTTAGCGCTCATCAAGATCTCTTCCTCAACCTATATCTTTCCGATCATCTTGACATTCAAATTTGCTTATATTACTTCTTCGTGGTAAAATTCATCATTCAATTTATCTCACTTCTCACCATCATTGAAACTATCTTAGAGAAATCATCATTTTTTAGATATTCATTAGGAATTTGTGGCGATTGTTCCTTTTATAAATTAGCTATTGCAGTATCTTATAACTCCAATTAATCTCTAATATCTCTAAACATCATATTCAGATGTTCAAGCTATTGTTGCATAGTTTGAATAATAAGCATATCATCCTTCCTTCCCCTTTCATCTATGTCCTAATTAGACATGATTCTACCTTCAAAAGAATGTTAGTAATAAAATCATAACATTATTTTAGGTATTCTCTCCTTTAATGTCACTTTATTCACTCGTGTTTCACTCTAAATTTCTAACTTTTCTCTATTGATACTGCTAACAAACTCGTCTATTACCACTCGTTTTCCCTTTTGATTTTTTATTAAACTAAACAAACAAAGGAGTAAACTCTTAGTATTCAATCAATCTCAAATCTTGATGGAGGAAAAGCAAAGTAAGAAGATAACAGCAAAAACAAAATGAAAGAACTCAAAATATTAGGAATAATTGCAATAAATTATAGATTCTAATTGGGAGTTGTAGTTAGCAATAATCTTGAATTTTAAACAAGATTTATATTTGTTACTAGAATGAGATTAGACTTCCTTAAAATAGGCAAGAAAAGTATAAAGACAGAAATATACGTTTCCTAAAAATCGTTGAATGGTAACTTTACTACTTTCTTATCATAACAATGTTCATCGTTTACTTATTTGTAGACTCTAAAATATAATGAATAAAAAAGAGGACATGAAGAAAAATGCAGGAATGAAATAAATAGGAAAGCAATGAATTTAAGAATGAGAAAAGGAATGTATAAAGAAAATAAAGAAAGAATCAAGAAAATAGGAAATAAGAACAAATAAATGATAAATATAATATGATTTTAGAATTAAAGCTCTAATACAGAAACTTATACAATCTCCAAGGATGAAAATTTGGAATCCAATATAATTAAATTGTAATCAATCCCCAAAGAAGCTTTGAAGAACAAAACTTGGTTGATTCATTTAAAGATGACGATCTACTTGATGAGATAAATAGGGAAAAAAATTAATATGCAACAGCTAGATTTTCTTACTTTTTTATTTTTTAGCTGGAAAATTATCGGAAAGAGATTGAAGAAATGAAAAACATGACCAGACAAGAATATGTTACTCATCTAAGAAGGTGAAAGCTTTTTAAATTTCATTATTTTCATTTTGATGATCACCCATCTTTCCTCTGAAATTCATCATCTTTTAAATTGCTTATTTGCAGAAACAACAGTGCTTCAATGTACAGAGAAGTGACAAGGTCTCTTTTATCCTATTTTTGTTAATAAGTTCAATATTTTTCCCACTTGCATTTTCATAATTAAAACAATAGTTTGTCTTTATGTTTCGATACTTAACAAGCATCATCAACATAGAAGATGGCAAACTAGGATTGGCAGCGTTGTAGGGAATAAGGACCTTCACCTAAGGACATTTAGTGAGTCTGTTAGTCTGAAGAACTGCTTCAGTTTATTAAAAGTTGCATGATTATTGCCTCCAGAAATGTTTGGTTAGTTAAGTTGCAGTTAAAGTAATAAAAGGATTTTCTTTCTTGACTTTAAAAGGTAGAGTCTTTAAGCCACTCTCGACTAATTTTCTGCTTTTATACAATTTTGAGATTATGAAAACTTGGGATTATGAAATTATTAAATTTCTTTGTACATGTTTTCACTTCTAAAATGAATCAAAGTAATAAGATGGACTTAGAAGGCCATATTTCTCAACTTGATAAAATTAGTGTTGCTGAGGTTAGTCGAGTTTCTCTTCATGTTGTGTAGTTGTTGTGTGATTATTGTATGTGGTTACCAATCTTTCTATTAGTGAATGTAAATAGTATAAGAAAAGCTATAACATTTTCTTTAGTTTTTGACACTAATACATTAGCTTGCAAGAAGCATGTGGCATGAACAAAATGAAGCACACACCTCTTATATTTATCTTGTCAAATATTTGTTTGCAATAATTCTTGGAAGTTAGTGTTATCCCTCAGTGCTTAATATATCCACACAAAATTTCTCATATTGCATAGAATCTTGCCCTCATCATAATTGGATATCTGCTCACAGATTGTAGCTATCTATTAAGAAGTTGGAATGCATAAAGTACAAAAAAACAAGTACATTATATTTCCAAAGAAATTTAAGAAAGGTTACAGAGCCAATATGAAGAAGCTTGACACCGACTTCTAATTCTACAAATGATAAAGAGTTGTTGAAGTACATGTAATTTTCCTTGTAATAGTTGAAGATTGTAGAATTTTCTTTTGTATTTTGTAACAATAAAAGCACATGCAATTTGCTTTTGTATTTTGAATATGTTTGAATTTTACAAGTCCTTATGAACTATATTATATATATATATATATATAGCTTTTTAGTTGTTTACATTTGATAGTACATACGCAATTAAGACTTATATTAATATCAATTTTTTTAATGTATATATGGATGTTACCTACATAATGACAAGACATTGATTTTACGTTAAATGATATTAGTAACGAAAGAATAAATTGTTGTTTTATTATTACAAATTGTTGCCTAAACAATTTCACTTTGTTACCTTATAAAAACTTAAAAGTGTTGCAATATTTATTTAACATTGTTGCTATAGTTTAAAACTAATGAGTTGCCTTAGTTAAAACTTCATTTTTTATTGCCTAATCAAAAAGTTATATTGCATTATACTTATTGCAGCGTCATTTCTTGTAACAATAATTATACTTATAGCTATACTTTTGTTTGTTGCGTAAAGTATTTTTTGTCGTATTGATTCTTCAAAAGAACCCATATTCAACAAGATGACAAAGCCAATTCATCCAATAAACAAACTAAACTTTTTATGCTATCTTTTTAACTCTATTATTTGTACTTTGTTTATAAATATTTATAGCATTCTTATTCCCACCATTTTTTGTCCATGAAAAAATCTCTCAATAACGCTTTATCTTATACTCATGGTCAACGAAAGTTGGAGTTTAAAATAAAAAGTAAAAGAAATGATATTTTCTTATTTTTTAAGTAACTTAAAAAATTAAAATTAAAATTAAAGATTTTTATTTTTATTTTTATTTTTCACAAATTTCTTCTCTTAGATTTATGTTTAAAATAATGATAAAATATATTTGATGAGGACCAATTAGATATTGATATAACTACTTAACTTAGTTCTTAAACTAAATCTCAACCAATTAAACTCGACTCAAACTAAAAATTTAAAATAGTTTAAATCCGTTTTAATTAGTTCGAGTCAAGTTTTATATCAATAATATTTAATTCCGATGTTTATGCTATATATTTTTATATTATTTTTTAAAGGGCTTTACGAAAAATTAAAAATTGTAAAAATTTTCATAAATTTTAAAAATGAAAGAATTATTTTTAAATTATTTAAACTATAGGTGTTGAGAATAACCACATGTGAGTGTCTCACATTAAAGGAAAAGGAGAAAGAAGACTAAAATATAAGTCTAGGCAGCTACTTCACCTATTGCTAATTAGTTTTAGGATGGAACCTCACTTGTGCTTGTGGTCTAACTTTCTTTCTGGTGTGGCCCGTAGGCTAATTGCAAATTGACATGGAATCAAAGCCAATGAAAATCTTGGTCTATTTTTTGCCCTAGAAGATTGTTCGTCATTTAAGCAACTGGAGAAGGATTTGAAGTTTGCACATAACAAGTGACCTAACAATATTTTTTGCTCTAAAAGGGGGGCCATGTGATCTCAATCAGAAGTCCTGCCCTAATGAGAATTGCTTACATATATCTCTAAATTGCCTAAGTAAAAAGGGACTTACGTGTGAGGGAGAGTGCTGAGAATATCTACATATGAGTGTCTCATATCGAAAGAAGAGGGGAAAGAAAACTAATATATAAGTCTAGTAGGCTACTCTACTTATGGTCGATTGATTTTAGGATGAAACCTCACTTGAACTTACGTGTAGTCTAATTTTCATCCTTGTGCTGGCCAATAGGCCCATTGAAAATTGACAATAGGAAAGTAATGCATAATTTATCCAAAATAAATGATTTATTAGAAATTTGGCATTTGAAAAAAAGTTGTAGGCTTGGATATGGATTATCTGTTAAAAAATACTTCTTTTTCTCTTCTGAGTCTTTTGCTATAGTTCCACCAATAAATCTAAAGTCAACCTTTGTTTCAGCAGTAAAATAAAAATCTTCATAACAAGAGATTGATTTTAGGAATTTAAATTTTCAAATCTTAAAATTTCAAGATAAAGAGTTTATATATAATGGGATGCCACCTAAAATGCTAACATGATATTAGCGACCTTCAAAATAAAATAAAATTTTTAGAAAAATTATTTGAATATGAAATATAAGAAGTATAATTTCGAAAAAAAACAATAAACAAATGATAATATGTTAATTAAAATTATATCTTTTGGGATGAAAGTGTAAAAGTCTAGATTACTTGTCAAATTAATCTCCTCTTAATGTCCATTCAATGTCATGCTAAAATATGAAAAGAAGGAAATAGACATCACAATTTGTCACCGGCATCACAATCGTACGATTAAATCTAACGGTCCATAGATTGTTTCAAAGCTCCTTAACAGAACACCGTATTATACATTATCACTTCTCCGACTGGTGTAAAAATCTTTCACAAGCCCTCTCTTTTTGTCCCTTCAAGAGTCCACGTCAGCTTGACTTGACGTCTTTCACGATGATACCAAAGCGACCCACCACCAACCACTGTTGGATCTGGACCCCCAAAACGCAATCTCTACCGTCGAGCAAGTCCTCAGTCCTCCGTAAGCCATGGGGAAGTCACTGAGACATATAAAAGAAATGCCTAGCAAACTCACCGGTTAGATATAAGGTCCATTCATTGTTTTCTCTATAAATTGCTCTCTCTCTCTCACTATGCAGTATCAATTAAGAATTAGGTAACGTTTCTTTTAGCCGGGAATTGTTTTTTACTAGAAATTTTATTGATTTCTTATTGCATTTTTATTTGGGTTTTTTTTCCTTTTTCGATTTTTAGGAAAAACATTAATTTTAAATATTTTGAACTTGGTATTAAAGATATAAAATTTTGTTCTTTTTTTGTGTTTTCGTAGTCGAAAATGGAATTTTGCATCTGGGATTTCTGCTTTGTTGTGTTGTTTAATGGCTTTGAATTGATTCTTTGATTGGTTGGACTGTTTATTTTGTGGTCGTTTTCGTTTTGGTATAATGGGTAATGATTGTGGTTTTTGGTTATTTTCTAATCTAGGGTTTTAAGGAGGTGTTGAAAATGGAAAATGGGGCGGAGAGAGTATATAGTCAGGAGATTGGGGAGAAATGCCTTGTTGAAAATGAGGCTTTTGGGGATAAGGTGAAGGGTGGGGTCCGGTGAAGAAAGGGATACAGAAGAAGAGGTTTTTAAGTAGGCAAGTGACTCGCAAAAGCAGTTGCAAGAGCTGGGAGAAAAATTTGAATCGGAGGTTAGCGTTGAATCTATTTGTGTTTCTAGTTTAGTGACTGTTGTAGATAAAGATTCAGCTGCAGAAACTTTTGAGGAGGCAATTGGCACTCATTTTGATGTTGGAATTTCGTCAGACTTAGTGATGGTTGTTCGCAAAGAGAAGGTGGATGATTTGGTTGGTATAGAGACCAGTGATAAGATTGATGAGGGATGCACTCCTAGTGAAGATGGAAATGTTGAAGCAAATGCGGGAAAGGATGTTGCTGAAGGTTTGGTATTGGGTGGAGGAAGTGCAGTTTCGAAGGTTAAGGATCATGTGCCTCTTCAGTTGGAACGTGAATCAAGTGGGGTGAATTTAATGGAAAGCAATGACAAAGAGGATTTAAAGGTTGATAATTCAGAATACCGGGAGAATGGGGACTTGATAGGTGCCTTTGTTGAACCTCAAGAGGTTAAAGATGATAGACACAATGACAACCTAGCTATGATGGATACAAAACTTCAGGATGCTAAAAATGGTCAATTGACTAGCCATAAAGTTGCTTATGATTCTGAGAATGAAGCTCATAATGATGAACTTTTATCAAAAGATAGGGTTGCTGGGGATGGGGAAGTTCAATGTGATTGAATAGTGGTGTCAATGATACGTCAGTTGCAGTCCAGTTAAAGTTTGAGGGGAACCTTGTGATTTAAAACTTGTTTCAGCTATTGTGGAGGCATTTGTGTCAGAGGTGTCAAATTCACCTTTAGAGAACTCTGTAACTGAGGAAATACATGTCGATGCAACTAATCTTGTGGTAGAGGAAAACAATAAGGAAATCATTGCAGATGTAAGTATTCTAGTGTTGGAGGAAAGAAGGAAGGAGATTCATGTTGGTACAACTGATCTTGTAGTGGAGGAAAAAAGTAAAGAAATTCATGTTCGTGCAACTAATCTGGTGGAGGAGGAAATGAATAAAGAGATCCAGGTTGATGGTACTAATCTGGAGCTAGTGGAAAAGGGCAAAGAGATCCACATTGATGCTAGTAATTTGGTGGCAGAATATATCAAGTCTGCATTGCCGCATTCAGATGAAATAGTTAATAGAGTTGAAAATAATAGTGTTACGACTGAGCAGCTTGGAAACAAAGCTGAAAAAGATAGTAGAGCTAGTGAAGTTCACCCCACACCAGATCTTGCTTCTTCATCTGGAAGATCTACTAGTTCTACCAACCTACCTGATCGCCCAGCTGAACTTGAGTGTGTTGCCCCACTTTTGGAACCTGTGCCTAGGGCAGTACAACCACCATGTGTTAATGGAACTATTTCTCATGTTCAATCCCAACGGGTTGATGATAATACTAATGGGGAGACAGAGGAGTATGATGAAACTCATGAGAAGCTCCAGATGATAAGAGTCAAATTTTTGCGGCTTGCTCATAGGCTTGGGTAGACTCCACATAATGTTGTTGTGGCTCAAGTTTTATACAGGTTGGGGTTAGCCAAACAGCTGCGGGGGAGGAATGGGGCCCGTGTTGGTGCTTTTAGTTTTGATCGTGCAAGTGCCATGGCAGAGCAACTTGAGGCAGTTGGACAAGAGCCACTTGATTTCTCTCATACAATAATGGTTTTGGGAAAAACAAGAGTTGGTAAAAGTGCAACTATCAACTCCATTTTTTATGAAGTAAAGTTTAGCACTGATGCTTTCCACTTGGGTACGACAAAGGTTCAGGATGTTGTGGGCATTGTTTAGGGGATTAAGGTACAAGTTATTGATACGTCGAGCCTTTTTCCTTCTGGATCTGACCAATGACAAAATGAGAAAATCCTTCACTCTGTTAAGCATTTTATCAAGAAAACACCTCCAGATATCGTGTTATATCTTGATAGGCTGGACATGCAGAGTAGGGATTTTGATGATATGCCCCTCTTGCGGACCATCACTGAGATATTTGGCCCTTCCATATGGTTTAATGCAATTGTTGGCCTTACGCATGCAGCTTCTGCTCCACTTGATGGACCTAACGGTACTGCTTCTAGTTATGACATGTTTGTCACTCAAAAGTCTCATGTTGTTCAACAAGCAATTCGTCAGGCAGTTGGGGATATGCGGCTGATGAATCCTATTTCATTAGTAGAGAACCACTCTCCCTGTAGAACGAATATGGCTGGGCAAAGTGTGTTACCAAATAGCCAAGTTTGAAAGCCTCATTTGCTGTTATTGTCTTTTACATCAAAGATTCTTACTGAAGCAAATGCTCTTCTTAAGTTGCAAAATAGTCCAGCTGGAAAGCCTTTTGCAACCCGGTCAAGAGGACCTCCTTTACCATTTTTACTCTCATCCCTCCTCCAGTCAAGACCACAGGTTAAATTGCCTGAAGAGCAATTTGGTGATGATGATGATGGTGTAGATGATGATTTGGATGAGGCATTAGACTCTGAGAATGAGTCTGGATATGATGATTTGCCTCCTTTTAGAAGTTTAACAAAGGCTCAGTTGGGAAAGCTCACTAAAGCTCAGAAGAAAGCATATTTTAAGGAGTTGGAACTCAGGGAAAGATTAGTTATTAAGAAACAGTTAAGGGAAGAGAAAAGGCGCAGAAAGATGATGAAGAAAATGGCTACTGTAGCTAAGGATATGTCGACTGAGTTTAATGACAATGTAGAGGAAGAAAGTGGTGGCCCTGCATCTGTGCCTGTTTCCATGCCAGATTTAGCTTTACCCGCTTCATTTGATTCTAATAATCCTACTCACCGATACCGTTATCTTGATAGCTCCAACCAGTGGCTTGTAAGGTCTGTTTTAGAAACTCATGGTTAGGATCATGATGTTGGTTATGAAGGTATAAATGTAGAGAGATTGTTTATAGTCAAAGAAAAAATTCCTTTATCCTTTTCTGGTTAGGTAACAAAAGATAAAAAGGATTCCAATCTTCAAATGGAACTTTCAAGTTCTATAAAGCATGGGGAAGGAAAAGCAACTTCACTGGGTTTTGATATGCTAACTATGGGAAAGGATTTGGTATATACTTTACGCAGTGAGACAAGGTTCAGCAGTTATAGGAAGAATAAGGCAACAGTTGGTCTCTCTGCTACTTTCATGGGTGATGCTTTGTCAGCCGGAGTGAAAGCTGAAGATAAGTTGATTGTGAATAAATGGTTCCAAATGGTCATATCTGGCGGTGCGATGACTGGACGTGGCGATGTAGCTTATGGTGGTAGTTTGCAAGCCCAACTGAGAGACAAGGATTATCCTTTGGGTCGTTGCATATCGACTCTGGGGCTATCTGTCATGGACTGGATGGAGATCTTACTGTTGGTTGCAATATACAATCCCAAATACGTGTAGGACATTCTACAAATTTGATCGCTTGAGCCAATTTGAATAACAGAGGGGCAGGGCAAATTAGTGTTCGCCAAAACAACTCCGAACAACTGTAAATAGCTTTGCTTGGGTTAGTTCCTCTACTTCAGAAGCTTTTTTGTTTCCCTCGAGAAATGCAGTATGGACAATGAAAAATAGTTAGGACCTGCTTAATACCCCATTAGGCTCCCAGCAGTCAGTCATCTTGTGGTGGCCATTGCTAAAAAGTGGGTTAAGTAAGATGCTCATTTGGTTTTTATGCCCCTGCATAATCCCTCTTTATTTCCAAGTTAAATTCACCCACTATTTTGCATTGATAATAGCTGTGCCTTTTTGTTAAATTCAGATGGTTTTGTTCATGATGAAGCTACTGTTCGCATGGATCCATGTTGAATCATGCATCCGTCTAGCTTGGTTGGGAAATTGGTTATACTCCGGTCTTGCAAAGCCCAATCTACCACTTAAGAATGCATTTCCATTTCAACTAATCTCTTATAGAGCTTTGGAGTATGACCATTAATGGGATCTCCAAGTTGAATGAGGTGGACTGGTGACTTTAGGATACAAACACTTGTGAATAGCTTTTTCTATGAGCTTGTATCAATCAATTGATGTTTAGTTTATGAGAAAGCCCGATGTTGATGGGAGTTGGAACATCATTTTAATTATAATGGCTTGCTTGAAGCCATAGTGAAAAGGATATTGCTCCTAGCGATGGATGGTGTACCTTGTTCCTGAAATGAAGGGGCCATTAGAGTCAAGGCCATTTGCAAAATCATTCAAAAATAGCTATAAAAGCGTTTATGATTGACTTGCCATCTTAGGGATACCTTTTCTCCAGAGCCATGTTTCATACTAAATTACAATTCTGTGGCAACTGACCTTAATATCTTAATAGTCACATCTGATATAACTTTAAAATTGTGGTTAGGTATTCCAAATCTACTATATCCCAAGAGTAACATGGAAAAATGTCAGTCCGCATGTGTTACTTCGTGGAATTCCAAGCATAAATGGAGACCGAAAGTTATCAAACGTTGAAAGCCTCTCACCGTCGCAGAATAGCTTGGTAATAATACTTGCAGGGGTTAGCTTAGGCTGTTTGATTTACCATTCTCTGGCTCTTACATTTAAATGGAATTGATACAGCCTTTTACTGTGAGCTTTGCTGGCAATGCAGATTTGGTCTCTCTCTCTCAGGGACATGGGCCCTGCCAGGCTGCCTGATACGGAATTGTCTTATGCTATCTGTAGATAAATGATAGATTGTGGAATCCCTTATGGCATAAAATGGTTCTATGGTGTAGTGGTTAGCACTCTGGACTTTGAATCCAGCGACCTGGGTTCGACTCCCGGTAGGACCTCCTTTTTTAAGCGTCTCTTAAAAAATCGTTGAATTTTGCCCTTAATGCGATAAAAGTAATAAAAGAAGGATAGGCATAACTGGATTTGCGTGAGCTTCCAAGTTCTGTCCTCAATCTTCTCCAGTTTTTCCTATCAATTGCCAAAGAATGTTCATTGAACTACGCGTTGGCTAGTCTTATATCAGACAAGAAAATGTATATCCATATATATATATATATATATTGCTAGTCTTATAAGGTTGCCTGTATATTAGACGTCACAGCCTGAGAGCAGTTCACCAACTCAATATCATAACACAGTTTCACAAGGAAAGCAGAGTCTGAAATGATTCAACTACAGAGTTGTAGGTGCAACCTAATTTTAACTTTTGAACAACTCCATCAGAACAAGAATCTAGTCATGAAAAATTGTAACGTTGTACCCGATCACAGCATCACCGGTGTTAGAATCCAGCGAGTAAGTCCTTGCAATCGCATAGCCACGAGCTGATCGGAAAATACCAGTCCCTCCAACAATCGGAATCTCACGCACCTGACTCTGTGCAGAATTCTTCCCCAGAAGATTGATGGAGCTACCACTATAGGAACCATCCGTGAAAGCATAGCTCATGACCGTGATCATCGATGTCTCAGTTTGTCCAGCTGATCCATAAAGCCCCTGAGCTCGGCCTACCAACTTGGAGTTCGGATCGGGGCTCTCTGTTAATGGGTCATCTGCCATGAAAATGGCACCAAAAAGTGTTGAAGACTTGTCAGTGTTTGAATCTTGAGCTACCCTAACTGAAGTAGGATTGTTGCCACTGCGAGTTTCGTGGGAGTAGAATTGGACAAGTGTCTGAGTTTCTTGGAGTCTCCTGGCCCAGGACCTGGGACTTTGAGATGGCACGATTGCTGCTAGGAAAAGTAGCTGGAAAACCAGGATGAGCTTTGCCATTTCTTGGATTTTCTGCAAGTCTTAAAGAGTGTCTAAGGGATAACTCTTGTCTCAAGATAAAGAAGGAAAAGTTGGAGTCGTCCCAAGTAGTTGAAATGTCTTGTGTATCATTTCTGGCACCAAATCAATTAAATAAAAGCATGTAACATCAATAATAGTTCTAATTTCATCATTGCATTAAAAGATTGTATCTTGTTACCTTTAATTATGGTATTTGGTGTATCAATTTTTTGTGGTAGCTTATGAGATGCTCATGAAGTGGGACCATGCCATCCCACCAATAATTATTTGTTATTTGAAAGTTAGGCTGTTATGATCAAACTTGCGACTGCTGAATCAAACTTTTCTCTTTAAAATTCATTCGACAAAGTATACCGCCCCATTGAACGTCAATTATATTTAAGGGCCTACCTACATCACTAACGCATGGCGTTTATGCTATTTTGTTGCTTTTTTGATACCTGAGTAATAGATGATAACATTAGCTATCAACGGATGCAATTGCTGTTTGTGAAACAGGGTCATTCTCTATTTTTAAAGGTTAATATAGTAAATAAAACTATTTTCACTATAAATCTTTGAGCGCCACATAAATATTAATTTATGTTTTATATAATTATTTAAAGACACATTATTTTTTTAAAGTATGAAGATAATTAAATAACTCTTCTATATATTGTTATAATTTAATTTACAAATTTAAATCAAATAAGGATAAAGACAATTCAATATTAGTCACTTCAACATAATTGAATTTAATATATTGATGAATTATTTTGTAATTTTATAAAGTTAAGATGTTATTTTATACTTTAAAAGTTTTTATGAAACATGACTAATATCAATATTATACTGCACGAGAACCAATATATATATATATATATATATATATATATGATTTTTTATAATAGCTAAATATTACATCAATTAAATAAGTGAAAGTCATAATTTCCACCATCTAATAATAGCATACTTGATAAAATTTATTATTTAAGAAATAATAATATTGCACTCTTCAAAACAAGATTTTAGAGTTTATTTTATATTTTATTATAGTTAAATTAATAAGTACAATATCAATATTAATAGTATTGTATTGTATTAGTAATTTAAATAACATTTTAAAAATTTTCCACTAAAAAATTTTGAGTGAAAGAGTTAGTAATCTAATAAGATCATCTCATATTTAGTCGTGCTAAGCTAATATCTATAGATTATCTTTTCTTTAGAGAAAATATATGAGACCAAAATTTTATTAGTCAAGCACATATTTTCATAGATTATGATCCCTGTATGATTACAAGAATTTCAAGTGTTTTCACTTAATTCTCATTCTTCAGGTCTTTGAGAACATATTATTGAAGTAGGAATGAACAATTTGCAATAACATACAATGTTACCCCTACCAATGACTAGTCCTGTAAACTGTCGGAAAGGACACACGGACTATTGAAAAGATGTGGCGATCATTAATCATTGGCCAATATTGACACTCGACTCAAGATCTTTTTGGAATTGAACCTGTGCTCTCTCCCCCATTTCGGCTCGGTAGAGTAGTTCCGTCAACCCAAATCGTGACATTGTAGCCTACAGTGGCAATGGCAGGGGTTATTGAATACGTCCGTAAGATTGCATGCCCACAAGCCGATCGGAATAGGCCCGTACCACCATTTATGGAGACCTCACGTACAGCGTTCGTTACTGGGTTCCGGCCTAAGACGTTGAAAGAGCTGCCATTGTAAATGCCATCAGTCAACACAAAACTGACGGCCATTGTCAGCGATAACCTGTCCTTTCCAGTGTTGCCATAGAGCCCTTGAGCTCGGCCTATTAACTTTGAGTTGGGATCAGGGCCTTCCGTCAATGGATCATCTAGTATTGTTATAGCTCCAAAAGATGTTGGTGAATTGTTAGTGTTAGGTGATTGTGCAACTCTAACAGCAGTAGGGTTGCTTCCACCTAGTATGTCATGGAAGTAAAACTGGAGAGAGATCACAGCTCTTCTGTTGTCAGAGACAACTCTCTCGGTCCAAGTCTCTTCTGCAGAAACATGAGCATGCGACAAGCCTGTCACTAGGCAAATGACCAACAAAACTGGACACAACTTTACCATATTTCTAGCTTCTTTTATTGTTTACACTCTTTTGAAAGTAAGTTACTCCGACACTGAAAAGGACTCCAATTTTAAGAGGTTTATATAGTGGAATTGTCTCCTGGTAAGTATGAATTAACAATTCTTCCCATAAAGCTCTTTAGCTCAATAGTCAAAGGCAGTTGCGAAGTTTGTGGAACAGTAGTATGGGAATCCATAATGGACTGAAAAAGAAAAGTCGAGAATGTGCCTCCTGTTCTTTATGACCTTTTAAGACTAATTAGTACACTAAATTACTTTTAGTTATTGCTTAAATCAACAGGTGGATGGATATTCAACTCTAATAATTAAGAATCACTGTTCGTTCACGGTCTATCGTTTTATTCTAGAGTATGACTTATGTCACTTCCACCCAACTTTCTATGAAAATCGTCCTTCTCCACTGATTGGTGAGAAGATAATAAACATTGAATCCTTGAACGATATGAGTTCCTGGAAAAGCTTCTTGGAAAAAGGGAGAAGTATTGATTGGTGAGAAGATGTAAACTCTGACGAAAGGCATGGTCTGAGATCACGGAGGGTCCCCAACTTGCAACAGTACAAGAGTCGTGGCATAATATTCGGTCTTGTGGCGTGCTGCCATAATCGATTGTTGTATACTGCAAACTTGTACTCTAAGTAGACTTTAATTAATTTCCATGCTTCTTTGATCCCTTGTGTCTGTCTCAGACTTCTTTCCATACTTCTTTTTTCCATGCCTATAAAAGTCGAGTGCTCTCAAGTCTCATCACAAATTTTTTAATTTAAAAGTGTATATATAAGTTGATGAAGTAAAGACAATTCCCATATTATGAGTGTTTTGTTTGGTAAAGACTTTCCTAGGATGGTATACATAAAATAAATAAAATTTATTGTTTTATTAATTTATCTTATTTACATATCATTAATAATTTTTAATATTATAATAATATTTAATATTCAATATTAATTTATTTTATTAATAATTAGTGAATATTATTTTATATTTTATTAATATATACAATAATATACTAATTTATATAATTAATTTTTATTTGTTTCAAATAATATTAACAAGTAAGATGATCAATCTTTTTTAAGCTAAAATACATTTAACCCTCCTGTGTTTTAAATGTATTTTAGCTCTTGATATATTATGCCCCCTCTATTTTAAAAATATATTTATTACCCTTTTGACCACAAGTTAAAGGAACCTAGAATTTAAAAAGACTTTTTTACTCCTGTATTATGATGGCATTATTACAACTGTACATGTTGCATTTTTTAGACAAAAATACCCTTTTAATCTTTTGTTGACTAAAATACATTAAACCCCTATATTTTTTGCTTTATTTCATTATGCTCTTATTAAAAAAATAAAAATTATTTTAAATATGAATTA
This sequence comes from Erythroxylum flavicans, assembly GCA_027576715.1. NCBI lineage: Eukaryota > Viridiplantae > Streptophyta > Magnoliopsida > Malpighiales > Erythroxylaceae > Erythroxylum > Erythroxylum flavicans. Next base: position 40,553,054 of record JANZXP010000196.1, read on the forward strand.
CATTTTGATCGTTAACAAATAAAAAAATTACTAAAAATACGATTGTCTTCATAATTTTACTTTATGATTGTTAATTTATGAAAATAAATTAAAAAAGAAAATGTATTTATGAAACAAAATTAAAAAAGAAAGAAAATTGATTGAAGGTACCATTTTTTTCATAATTGCATGTTCTATCTGTTAAATGATAAAAAAAATTACAAATTTCTATTTGTGACTTACCTTCTCACCATTACTTCACAAAAATAAATAAATAAAAATAATTGAAAATATCATTTTCTTAAAAATTGCACAGTCTGAAATACTTCTATTCTTAAAAAAAAATTTGAAAGTAAGAATTACTTTTTTGTTCAAAGAAAAAAATGCAAAACTTCATTCTAAATCTTTAAAGTAAAAAAACACCTTGAAGCACAATGAAAAAAATATTGCCAGATCGAAGAAAAACATAATAGCAACCTTAATAATATCATTAGATTAGCAATCCTTCAGAAAAAAAAAGGCAAACAATAACTTGTTTTGGCTTTGATCCAAATAGAAATATCAAAGCTAATCTCCGATAATTACAAAAGGACTATTAATATTTCACAGGTTCAGCTTCAAAAGTTACCAAAATGTTATTCATATTTCAGTTTGTCCAAAATTAGCAGATGAATAATAACTTAAATATCTAAGCAAAAGACAATCCATAATACTTAAACTACAGTAAACTATTACTATTCAAAAGCTGGACTCTTCCAAATCAAAGAGATAATGGTGTTCCCCACTTTCTAGACCACCATCCCTACAAACATGCACTCCAACAGTAGAATGTTGATTGGACAACAAGTATTTACAATGCGTAGATTGATGCATCTCAATCTACAAAAATTAAGTGTACAAGTGTGAAAAAATGTGAAATAACTGTAGAAATAGTTAAATACAAATAATAAAAAACATACTCTACTATTGGTAGGATTCAAACAGTAGAGTAAAGAACATTCTCTAGTGTAGGTTGTTAAAAAAAATACTCTAAGTGTAGGTTATGATTATTCACTTGTTTTACTAGTAACAACACTTCTTTTTGAATTATCAAATTTCTAAAAAACGCACACAGGTTAAAAGAGAACATATATTGAATCATACAATAACAAAAGTTACGTAAGTGAATTAAACCTTGTCAAAGGGAATAAATGAATGCATATTTGAAAACCCAACGTCATTTCACACTCCTATTCCACACAAAGGCCCATTTTTCTTTGCCCAACCCTTTTTTGCACCCCCATTTTGTCCTTTGTCATTTCCTCTACCCTTTTCCCTTCCCCTTCCTCTCCTCCTAAAACTAGGCATGCTTATGTTAAAAACCTCAACATTTTCTCCATCACAATTTCCCCTGTCCCTTTTTTTTTTGTGGCTAGAACTAGCCACACTTATTCCAAAACATTCACCATTATTTGTAACACTATTTCCTCTACCTTTCCCTTCCACGCTTCCCTGTTTTACCTGCTTCTGCATTCTCAAAACTTTGCGATAGATTCAGGAGATTAATTGAACTAGTATTTTCATGATTAACACTCAGGTTCAACATTTTCATTATACATAAACTGGGGCTTTGAATTTTTAACTCTTGGAGCATCTTGCATAGCTAAAGTAAAAGCAAAGTAAATTAGAATTTTGTATAATACACATGTTCGGTAAAAATAGGGCCAACAATCACTACAGAACAAAATACCTTTTCTATAGCAAATTTTTTGAGCTTCCTATTAGGGTGAGAGGGATTTTTGCTAGTATTTAAATTGTGACCTTGTTGTAAATAATTATTATATGTCTTGCTATGGCACCTTTAATAAATTTTCATTTTCTAAATTTTGTTTCATAAATAAATTTTCGTTTTATATTTTTCTATAAATTAACAATCATGAAGTACAATTGTGAAGATAATGGTAATTTTAGTAATTTTTTCCTTTTTTATTTATTATCGGTCAAAATGTAATCCATACTTAAAATAATTTTTATTTTTGAAGTAGAGGACATAATGAAATTTAAAAAATAGGGTTTAATGTAGACTAAAAGGGTATTTTTGTCCAAAAATGCAACATGTACAGTTGTAGTGATATCATCATAATACAGGGATAAAAAAGTCTTTTTGAATTTTAAGCTCCTTTAACTGGTATTCAAAGGAGATAATAAGTCCATTTTTAAAATAAAGGAAAGCATAACATACCAGGATAAAATACAAGGGCCCCATTTTGTTGGCAGGAAAGTAAAGTGAATTTGGAATTTGATTCTTGGGAAAATAAATATATGGAAAGTAAAGATATTTACATGTTTGGATACCTATAAGAATTCTAATAGGAAAGTTGGGTAAATTCTTATTATAGTGTTTGGTATGCATCAATATTTCATGGAATGTAATGTAATTTTGACTTGTGTTTCTATTTATATCCCTATCAAATAAAAATTGAAATTGTTAAATAATATTAATTTGTAATACAAGTTATATTATTAAATGTTAAATTTTCATTTATAATATTTTAATCATATAATATTGTTTTATTATTCTTAATATTATTAATTATTATTAATTTTCTACTTATTATTAATTTTATTATTACCAAATTTATTATTTTTATCAATTACATTATTATTATTA
>JANZXP010000196.1:40561407-40576428 GCA_027576715.1 Erythroxylum flavicans
CCAATGAAATACATCTTTCCAATATATTATACTGCAGGGGCATTTTTGTCATTAAACACTATTTTTTGTTCTGTCCATTGCAACCAAACGCATTTCTGTCCTGAGGACGGGGACAATTTCCTCTGTTCTGTCCATCGTAACCAAACACCTCACTGTCTCCAATTTTTGTTCTGTTCCGTCTTCAGATTTTTGTCTTGTCCCGTCTCTGCATGTTGAAGATGCTAACCAAACAGACAGTTAAAGTTTAAAATTTGTCGCTAATTTGGACCCTTATAACTTTAAGGTTTATGGCTTCGTACACAGCTTTCTGTTTATTTGTGTAACAACAGCTAGTGGGCCTCAACCGTTCTGAACTTGGCATTCGCTTGTTTCAATGATGGGTTCTATATGTATCCTTTAGATTGAAAGATGTAGATTTCTTCTATAATTTAAAAAATTTTAGAAAAAATAAATAATATTTAAAATTCTAGTAAAAAAGGTTTTCTAATTTGTAATTTAAAAAACATTTTTCTTAGATTTTGGTTAAAAATGATTAAAAAAACACAAGTAATATGAGCATCATATGTAAATTAACCAAATATTACTGTGATAATCAAACTCAACTCTTAAACTTAACCCGAATCAATTAAATTCAACTCAAACTAATAATTAGTTTAAGTCAAATTAATAAATTTGGTTCGAGTTTAAGAGATTAGTTAATTGTTATACAAATAATATTTGATTAGTTTACATATGATATTTATATTGTATGTGTTTTGTCGTTATTTTGTAATCGAAGTATGAAAGAAGGAAATTTTCTAAAAAACTAAAAATTAAAAAGAGTTTGTTTAAGGATTTTAAAGATAAGATTGTAATCAATCCTAAAGTACTCAATTTTGTAAAAATTTTTCAGTTCCAATGCTTAATCTTTTAAATTTTTTAATTGAATGATCATCCTTTTTAAATCATTAACAGTTAAGCTCAAAATATTAGTTTCATTAGTAATTTGGTGATTTGGTTAACATAATCCTTACTATTCATGATATGTAAATGTTTACTTGAAAAAGTAGTCTGATTAGAGTGGAGTGGGGAGAATTTTTTTATATGGATACATATATTTCATTAATAACAAAGATTTCGTCAATTAAATAAGTAAATAATTAACAGAATTAACGTTTTGAATTGAATTAATAAGCTTTAAAAAGTTAGTTTCTCAATTGAAAATTTTAAAACTCAGATATTTTATTGAAAAAATTCTAAAAGGATGAGTATTTTAAGATTAATTATCCCATTTCTTATATTTGAGAATAATTTGTGAATTTCTTGAAAAAAAAAGGTTGATTTTCTACTACTTTATCTAATTTAAAGCATTTTTTTTAAGGCAATAGTTGAGACTTGTGTAGCTTTTCCACTTATTAGAAGATTCCAATGAACAATAAGATATCAGTGACAGCTTCCCGTAACTAGCAATGTACTTTGATCTCTTCCTTTTTATTGCTTTTGCTTTATACTTCAGATGACCTCCTTTCCAGATAAAGATAGCCTGTCAAAGCACGAGCTTTGCACGTCAATTCTTAAAGCTGGTCAAGTCATATTCAGTAGTGTCACAGATGTTTAACTTACAGGAAGTATGTGATATTTGGATTTTCATGTTAAACTTAAAAACTACCTGTATTGTCTTTTAACATTAATTACCCGGCAGGTGATTGTCTGAACATCAATAACCTGCTGTACTTTTATTATAAATGACTTTTTTTTCGTTTAAGTAACTTTGCTTTTTCTTAGTCTTCCGAGTATTTTTTATATTTCGGACGTCATATCAAAACATTTACTTGAATATCAAATCAAAACCACAGATAAACATTACCGTTATTGATGTGGCATTAATGAAGATTACTTGCCACCTGAAATTTGACTAACGCTAAAAAGTCTTATGTAATGAATACCGTACGGATATTTATACAAAATTTAATTTTGGTATTGTATTATGGTAATATCGACTACGGTTTCGAATAATTTTCTAAATTTATAAAATAATCTTTATTTTTATATTTATAAAATAATCTCCCAATATATTTTTTAACGTAATTTATAATTTTACATTAATAATATTTTCAAAATCATAATAATAAGAATTTAAAATAACGAGAATTTATTTATTTTTATTAATACTACTTTTTAAATATTTTACATATAAATAATAATTACAATTAATATAAAAAAGATCGTTTAATTACCATACAAATATAAAATTACGTACAATACAAAGTATTTAAAATATTATAATTTCATCATATAATAAATAATAATTACATCAAAACATCAAATAAAAAGAATAATAAATCGTCATGACTCTCTAAGTGTTACAATTTACAACAAGAGTTTGTATATATATATATATATATATACACACACACACACACACAAACTCTTGTTTATTAAAAAAAGAGTAGAAATGAAAATAAGTAAACTTCATTTAATTGAATATATGCTCAAATCGCATTGATCTCAATTCTCATTTGGTACAAAATTCTCATCATTAGGAGTAGTGATGACAATGGGCCGATCGGAGACTAGCCCAATTTATTTTTTAAAAAATTTCAAAAAATGATGTCCTTTTATCGGTTGGACCTAGGGCTAGGCCAAGCCTAGACAATCTCGACTCGAGCTCAATCTATGGCCTAATTGGGCCAAGAAATCTCCTCTGGTGGCCTGTTGTCTTTGAGCCAAGCCAAGCCCTTGCCATCACTAATTGAAAGAAGTCTCATCATCACCACCATTCAAGTTCATTGCACCAAATGACATGTCAATGTTTTTTCATCCAAAATTATCTTCCAAGTCACTCTCATTTATCAAACTTAGTTCCTTAAAAACTCGATCTCTCAAAAGAGCGATATGATCAAGATAAATTGGATCCAAAGAACTACTTGTTCTACAAAGAATTCCTAGTAAAATAAAATAAAATAAAATAATTAAGAAATTATATCCAATTTAATAATCATAATAACATAACTTTTTTGAAGTTTCAAATTGTATCGAACAAAGATCAAGTCATTCAATCTTTTATGCTCTAATCTATTCCTTTTCTTAGAATGGATGAATTCAAATGTTCTCCAATTCCTTTCACATCATGTTGCATTCACAAATTGACTTATAATTCAAATTGCAAACTTTTCAATTCTGAAACACCACTTTCAAATTGATCCCACCAAATAACTGTAAAATAATAAAAGTAACATTATAAACAAAATAAAGTAAAGATTAATTTTTAACAAGTAACAAAAGTGAAAAATATATACTAGAATTAAGTTTATCTCTTTGACAAATAACAATAGGCATCCTAAAATCACCAGAAGCATCTTTATAAATCTCTATTTGTAAGCTCAAAAAATCTTACATCGTCTTATAGGCAACAATAATTGTAATACTTAATAATGTTCCCCTATTAATTTCAGCTTTTTTAAAAAACTTGGCTTAAAATAGATATTGAGATTTGAAAATACCCTAGCTACAAACAACAGAAAGTAAAATTGTCTTTCTTATATTTTATTGATAACAACAAGATAAGGTGTGTATAAAGAAGACCTATTTTTCATATTAGCCTTCATTACTTCCTTTACCCTCTTTATGGCATTATATAAATAACTTATTTTTGCTTTCTCATCACTATCAGTCAGATGAAGTGCTCTCACTAAGGGCTTACAAACTCAAATGACAAATTGACATTTGGATTAAAATCTATTATCTTCAAATATAATTATAGAAATCTCCAATCTTGCACGCTGAGATGTAACTTACTTATCACTTGTAAATATTTTCCTCAACTCCTTCTTCATCAAATTAAAACACTAAAGTGATGAGAAATTAGTTATAAATCTTGTAATAGCAGGACGACACAAATTCTTACCGTTTGTGAAATCCTTTCTCATTAAATTCAATACCCATGAATGATTGTATATGAATTTGGTCACCTTAACTTTTTTGCCTTTTGTGCAGTCTCATCAATAATAGAAAAATATATAGCATGTCCTATATTGTTTAACATTAGGTCAATGTATTAAAACATAAGGAATCTAATAAAAAGAATTATACCTACTTTGCAATTTTCTTCCTGCTGCTTTATAAGTAAAATCATTGTCAATAATGAACTAAATAATATTTTTTGGCCTAAATCTATTTACAACTTCATCAAATATCTGAAATAGAGTATCAACAATCCTAACACGGTTAGATGCATCAATAGACTTCAAAAATATTGCCCCCTTTGCAGCATAAACCAAAATATTAATAATAGGTTCTTGTCTTCTATTTTTCAAACTATAATACATCATTGAACATTCAAAAGTAGACCAAGTCATTCTTCTTTCATTTAAATAACTTTTTATTTCATAAACAGTGCCACTCAAAAGTTTACCTTTGTAGTCTTCAATTGAAGGAGTTTTGTATCCTAGATTGTAAGAGGCAATAACATCAACCATAGCCTAATAATAACAGGACTAGGTAGCATTGAATGTTATACCTGAATCATAGTATCATCTAGCCATTACCATATCCACATTATGAGTCATTTCTCTATATTGTAAGGCACTACAGATTAAAGGCTGAGCTCCAGGAGTTGTTTTAAGTACAAAAAACTTAGCACTTGTCTTCTTCTTTTCCTAACATTAGGTGTAACATATCCTTCTTGTTGGATAGAAATATTACCACCTTCAACATCCCTACTATCATTCTAACCATCAAAAAAAGACGTTATACTACAAATTTTGTAATTTAATTTTTGCCTTCTTTCTTTCTCATGCTAATATTCGTCTTCATTTGTCATTTCACATCATGATTCACTTTTTTACATGGCTCCACAACACCTTTAACCCCACTAAATACTTATTTAATCTGTTGATTCTTCCACCTTTCAAATGCTTATTACAATGCACACAAATAGTATGGCTCTTCATTCCAGAAACCAATCCAATATGAGCCCAACTTGGATTAATGGATCTTCCTAAAGTGACTGAATTATCAGGGGTAATTGAACTTCCTTCTATTTATCTGTAAAATAAATGAAGACATATATCAACATTAACTTAATAACTTCATATCAAAATAAAGTTGTGTAAAAAAATTGAAAAAATATATCAATAATAGTTTCTTAAAAACTATTGTTTCTTTATAAACTCAAATATCAAATATATACATTGATTGATGCACTTTCATAACTATGAATCATTTTGTGTGATTATATAATTCAAACATAAGATCACAATTGTAATCTATTTTGTGTAATTATATAATTAAAAAATGAACTTACAACTATAACCTATTTTGTATGCTTATATAATTCAATCATAAACTCAAAAGTTACAACTATAACTCATTTTTTGTTATCACATAATTCAACTATGAACTCACATTTGTAATTCAATTTGTGTGATCATATAACTAAACCATAAAATTGCAAATATAACTCATTTTGTGTGATTATATAATTTAAACATAAACTCTCAACTATAATCTATTTTGTATAATTATGTGATTTAATTATAAACTCTTAACTATAATTTATTTTATATGATTATTGATTAGTTGATTAAATAATCCAATCATAGACACAAATTCATAACTATAACTTAATTTATACAATTACTAATCACATAATTCAACCATAAATTAACTAATCTATTTTGATGATTACAAAATTCAATTTATAATATATAGCCCAGTTTATAATAAAGACTAACATTTCATTCAAATTTCAATGTATTTCAATCTTAAAGTTCATATAAGAATAACCTCAAATTTATAATTCAATGATCAATTTCAGACAACAAATGTATAACCTCAAATTTATAATCCAATTTAAAATTCCAATTCCCAATGGATAAGATCTTATCTTGACATATTATTTGATATTATCTCCTTTTTTTGAATTTATTTTGGTGCTTAAATATTAAAATTAATGTTTGTTTTATTTTAGAAGATGAAAAATAGAGATTTCATCAAATTGGGACACCATTGGTGATAATTGCAAAATTTGGATAAAGTGAAGATATTGCTGCAGTGGATAAGATTGATCACTTGAAGAGCTTAACTGGGAAACTTCATTATATCCTTATTATGTAGGAATTTGAATTTATTTTACATAGAAATCTTTACAAGTTAGAATTAAATTAGGATTAAATCAGAAAACTCTATAAAAGGGATGTTCGTCACAACATAAAAAAGGTTCTCTCTTGTTATGTATTCCACAATTCTTTATCTTTCTTCGATTTTTTGTTGTTGGAACAAAAGTCATGTGTGGCTAAACTCAATTGTTCTTATTCAAGGGGGTTTGATATTCTAGTTGTAACTTTGTGAGGTTTTGTGTTCTAAACCTTTTATTTACGTTTCAATTCAAATACTTCTTATTTTGAGTTCCCATGTTTGATGAATGATTAATATTTGATTAATCTGACAAATTAATTTAATATTGATTATTCTATCGCTATGCATGACTTCAATGATCTGTAATTGTCATGAAAGATTGGTACAAGTAGCAAATAGGTTATTTATGAAATTGTATATTTAACTTATGATAAACAAGAAAACTAAGTTGAATAATTTCAGTTATCTTGATTATTTAATTTAGAGTTAGTCTTTTTCACTAAGTTTATCACTATCATTTATTTGATATGGAATGTCATTACACCTAGTTACTGGATGATAAGTTTTGGTTTGGATATTAAGTTTGTACCAATTAATTTAGAAAAATTTGAGACTTATTACGACTATCCTAATAGGTTTCGAACTAACTACTTAAATTGCAGAAATATTCTTTTTAAACCAATGGTCAATGTTATAATTAGATGAGATCAATCCCTTGAATTGTAGTTTGGTAATCTCGACTTTCTTACTTTTATATTCAGTTGATTTAATTTGATTTCTTATTAATTTTAATTAATCTAAAACCCCCCATTTTATTTTATTACTTGAAATTAAGAAACTAGTGTTTACTTCTCTAGGGATTCAACCTAGTTCCACGACTACTACAAGAAGTCTGGAGAATCAAAATTATTTTGAGGACTTCGACAACCTGACCAAAATTTTGGATTGAAAAAAAGAAAAAAGAATATCACTGAAAGTCACTGAATATGCTGTTAATTTCCAAATAACATTGAATATGCTATTAATTTTTATAAATGACACAAATTCAAACTTCCATTTTATTGTTTCGTAATCATAAATTCACAATTCACAAGCCATACATGGTAATACACCACAAGTTCACAAGCCTACAACACAAGCATTCACATTATCAATTTCTCAATTATTACACACACATACACACACAAAGTTCCATTTTAATTGAATTTTTGCTTGTAAAATACAGTATTGGCTTAAGCTCACAAGTCACAACACTGCAATTTTACAACATAACACAACATAAGAGGGAGATGTGATGTGACAGTGGATGTTGACAGGCAATATTGTGAGCAAATAACGATGGTGCTTAGTGATGATAGCAATTAGCAGTGACACGATCGATGATGATTGAGGCTGTCTTTAACGTTGAGACGACTGGAGTTTGGCCTGGAGAGACGAGGTCATGAGGGAGAGGAGGAGATGAGCGGCGGTGAGGGGAATAGGAATTGGTAAAACCGATAGATTTTGTCATTTTTAGGGTTGAACTTTTTTTTTGCATTTAGTCCTCAATTTTTAAAATTTACGATATTAACCGTTATTTGATTGATATTTCAAATATCGGTCAATATCTCCTGTTGATACGATATGCTTAAATTTTTTAATATTTTCTAGCCATTACGGTATGAAATTCACAACTTTCTATCTACTCGATTGTTTTATTTTTCAAAATTTAAATTCTAGAAAAAAAGGAAAAAGTGTTAGGGTGGTTTTTAAAGTTTATGTTTATTGAAGTCCAAAAATTGAAGAATATCAAAAGAAATTTGTTTGAAATAATTTCTTACAGAGTGGTCTCAATTTTTTGTTAGTTGTTGAAAGATTTTAAACACAAATTGAGAAAAATTGACAATTTTCTTAAACTTTAACTGATAAAAATATTAAATTAAATATCATTGTAAATATTTTGATAAGATAAGAAATTATATTTACTATATAAAGCGTGATTATTTTATTAAATTTAATGTATAAATAAATTATATTTTTAATTTTATGGACCACTTAGTATTTATTTATATACATTCCTTGCTATTTGATTTTTATTAACAATTATTGTCGAATTGAAGAGTTTAAAATCATTACGTATATAATTGATTATTTTATGTGTTTCACATGGCGTTCTACAACTTGTTGAAATTTTTTGTTCATTTTATGTTGAGCTATCTGATTTTATATCTTTTTTTAATCTGTATTTGTGCTTTATACAAAGAGGTTAAAATAGAAAAGAAAAGTTTTAAAAAGCTCTTCTATACATTTGTCATGTGTCTTATGCCTACATCTTTACTATTCCGGCATAAATAATCAGTAGGATGACAGGATTTAAGATTTTTCAATAGTCTTTACAGTGTCTAAAGATAAGTCGCTATCTAACTTATACATGTCGCAGTCCAATATACATTGCATACTACTTGATTAGAAGTAGGATTAGAAAAATGTAAGATCAATGATAACTGCTTTCTTCAATTTCTTTTTTTTTTACCTTAACAGTATAAATGTTTACTTCTTATTTTATTAATAAAAAATGAAAAATACCCTACTTAGAAAAAGTTAGAAGTAGTCAAACCATAAAACATATGTAATTTTATCTATAAAAGAAAATAAACGATATAATCAAGTCAAATCTTTATCTTTCTTCTTATAACGATATTTAATAATTTAAAATTTTAAAAATCAATTAAACTATAAGAGAATTTTACCCTAATTTTAATAAAAAATATAAAAATCTTTTAAAAATAAACTATGAAATTTAAAAAAAAAGTCAACAGTCTTATCTAACCGACGACCAAATACAATATTTTTAATTCCAAGTACTTCCAAATCAATCACAATCACAATCACAATCACGAAGAGCGGTAAATTACAAGCTGGCATGGTCATATGCTTGCAATTCTAAATGTGAGTTCTGATTATATGTCAAATGTTTAGGTACGACAGCTATCTTCAAGTAATTAAATATAAGCCATGATTGTGCATTTTTACCCTCTCAATCATGGACATGATTATATTATGTTAGGTGGTTGAACCATAATTTGTAGGGACCCATACGAATATGATTATCATTCTATTGGTGACCATGTGTATTAGATGGACATAAGCTCCTGGCCTCTTTGGTAAAGATATTTATCTCCATAATGTAGAGCCAACAAACTGTAAGGCAAATTTGGACAGCCATACAACTGGACTAACAGAAGAGAGACATTGATTCTATCTCTCAACCAATAATTCATTGTCTCCAAGATAACATGTCCTTTTCTTCATCCACATATGCAAACCTAATCACTACACAAAAATCTTTACGAGTTAAAAAACAAACAACATGATCTTGTTATCATAAGAAACAGAGTGTCTTCAGCCGAAGAACTATAACCGTACAGTAAAACTATCCAATGAAGTTGCAACGTCTTATATTAAAACCCCATAAACTTGAATCTTTGTATACAGCATTTCATAGTCATTGCAGGAACAGGAAATCGAAGAAGAGGGGCAAAGAAAGGAGGGCTCAACACCATTATCCTTTTCTTGTTCTTGAGCCTTAATTCAGGAGATAATAATGGGTTCTATGGTGTCTAAGCAGGTGGAGAAACGTAAGGAAATCTCAACGGAGAAGAAAGCTTTATGTGATCTTCTTGATGGCTGTGGAGAGATGTTTCCAGGTTCTGATTATCGTCCTGAGGACAGAAAGAATTGGATGGCTGGTCTCAACCCTGAAAAGCTCCACATCAACCAGATTGTGTGGCCTGGAACTCATGATTCGGCTACAAACAAGATTGGTATTCCATGTGTTTCTCGACCTTTCGCTCAATGCCAATCTTTGTCCATCTATCGCCAGCTTTGTCTAGGAACAAGAGTTCTTGACATTCGTGTTCAGGAGGATCGTCGTGTTTGTCATGGAATCCTAAAGACATATAGTATTGATGTTGTTATTAATGATGTCAAGAAGTTCTTGGCCGAGACTCAGTCTGAGATCATAATTCTTGAAATCCGAACTGAGTTTGGTCATGAAGATCCTCCCGACTTTGATAAGTACTTGGAGGAAAAGCTTGGAGAGTATCTGATTCATCAGGATGATCATGTCTTTGGTAAGACAATGGCAGAGCTGTTGCCCAAGAGAGTTATCTGTGTATGGAAGCCTAGAAAATCCCCCCAGCCGAAGCCCGGAAGTTCCCTGTGGAATTCAGGGCATTTGAAGGACAATTGGATTGACACAGATTTGCCATCAACCAAGTTTGAGAATAACATGAAGCATTTGGGCGAGCAACCTCCGGTTTCTTCAAGGAAGTACTTTTACAGGGTGGAGAATACGGCCACACCAAAGGCAGATAATCCAATTGTTTGTGTGAAGCCAGTGACCAGTCGGATTCATGGATATGCTAGACTGTTTATTAATCAGTGCTATTCCAAAGGCTGTGTGGATCGGTTGCAGATCTTCTCCACAGACTTTATTGATGAGGACTTTGTTGATGCATGTGCTGGAATTACTCATGCAAGGACTGAGGGCAAGGCTTAATGAATCAAAATCCAGCACGGTCCATCATTTGTTAAGCGTGAGATTGTGTTTCCGGTAAATCTGTCCTGTTTCTATTCGTTTCCTCCTTTACTGTTTTCTAGTGTAATTAGCTACTTCTTTGAGAAACTCCTGCATCATAGTGCAGGGTGCAACTCTTTTATTGGTTCTCTGTAATTAAACCGTTTGTCATATATATTATATTATAGAGATGTTTATGGATAGGAGAGGATTGCGTAAGGATGGATCTCTTCCCTTCTTCAAGTTCCAAACCCTGAAATTTGCTTTCAACCAGAACTCGGTCTGGCAATTGTATAGGCATAAATAGTAGTACACATCTAGCGCAAGAAAGGATAACTCGCTAATGTGACAAAACATCAACTCATCAATTCAAAGTTGCCACATACAACAAAAACGCGACTTGACTGAACTGAGAGGGAATTGCCATTCGCCGGCGGCTATGTGGTATAAAGTACATACAATCTTGCGAATTTAGTACATGGCTAAATCAAACTAATAGTAACGGGGTTTAGCCTTTGTCCTACAAAATTTACTAGTCAAATATTCCTCCATTTGTTGAACTACTGAAGAGAATAGTCCTGCAAAAAGAGTCAGATAACCTAATAAGCCATCTACTAGCAGGAACCCATCATACAATTGGTAGATCAGAAATAACTTCAGCATTTTTGGTGTTCACAACAGATCGTCAAGATATTGCCAATCGGTTGTTTCCATAATGTTTAAGAAATAAGGTCACAATGTTTAAAACCTTTTCAGCTGAAGGCCATTAATAGAAAACTTAGGAAGTAGATTTTACGACGAGTATAGCATGAAGAAGAATTCCTATGCTGGCTTATTTACCTGAAAGAGGGCCATCTCTATGCTGTAATGATGCTTTCACCAAAAGGGTTCCTGGGATTTGCTGAAAAACCTGTAAAAGCTAATGTTATCAAAGAAGATTCTAACAGCATAACTAAAAATAGATCATGCCAGGCTAGAAGTCAACATACCGAAATCCGAAAGCACAATAAGTCACCAACTGAACTGTTGAATGTGTATTCCAAAGGTTTGGAACTGGCTTTACTAAGACATTGTGCTTCATTCTTAACAATAGTGTCACACTGATCGTTCGATGCCTTGATCTATTCAGAGAGGAGATAGTACATCATGCCAGGACACACAGATATCATATCCTCCAAATTAGGTGTTTTAAAAGTTAAGAGTGATGGTTCTTACATCCACAGTAAATGAGGAGGTATTTAATCTACAAGATGCACCACAAGTCAGGAAAAAGGACTCAACTGAGTGTAATACATCCATGGCACTAGATTGGTGCTGTAGTCCCTATACAAAAACAAATTTCCACAATATGACGCATTATGATAAATCAAGAGTAAAGGATAACATTATGGCCCCAATACAAAGTGCTATAGGCTATTCAAGCCTAAAATAATTTATGAAAGCCTGGATAAACACGTTCACTGCTGCTTTCAGGGCAATGATAATTGTGCCAAACCAAAAGCTGCAGAAGATGGGATCTTGAGTTCAACTACATGATTGAATAAGCTTGAACAAAACAATAAACAAAAAGGAAAGAGATGCATGTCTGATGTCTTTGTTGAGGAATAATCCCTTCATGGTTAGATATATGTGGATTTAAGTTTGTTGAAACTTGGAAGCAAGAAAAACTACATTTAGAGGCAGACAGATTGACCTCAAGCGTAAAGGAAAGAATGCTCTTCTCAGCCACAGGTGGTGATATTATCTGCCGGGCAGGATGCACAAATGACCAAGCAAGCCCCCACCGACATGTTTGTCCTTGAATAAATTCAGTTGTCTTTACTATGGTGACCCCTACCTCACGAAGCTTTGAGGTTAGGAACTTGAGATTTGTCTTCCTCCCTACCATAGATGTGTACCACCTACGGAGGAAATGTAATTACTTCCTACTATAGTATGAGCCAACTTCGACATATGCATAACTATTACAAATGCTTAGACAACAAAATTACCGAAATGACTCCTTCAAGATAACACTATCTTCAATAAGTTGATTAATAAATGCCTTCTCTCCACCAGGACAAACCATCTCTTCAGTTGTTCCACCGCAGCAAGTTTTCGGGTTCAGCCCAGCTTCCTCCATCGACTCAAAAAAAGGAGGGTTACACATGCAGAAGTCAAACTTCTCATAATCTCTAACTACACCAAGCAGTATAGGTGGTCCTCTGTAATTCGTATGCAAATCAGTTGGCAGAGCAAATGAAGGTGAGGATAAAGGTTCTTCCCTGTATTTAATCAAATTACAGCTCACATCCAGTTTGCTGTCACTCATAGCAGACTCACCATTTTGCTCAACAGAGTTTGGGGCTTGCTTACTTGACACCTTCCTAATTTCAATTAGTTCTGAAATCTGTGGATTATCTTTAACATTTCTCTCTGCCCATTCTAACGCCACATCAGTTATATCTGCAACAAAGTTCAACAACAATCTAATGGTATCATAGTCAGAAACATTAGAAACAATAGGCATTAAAGGATTAAAAGCTACCCGAGCCAACAAAGCCCCATCCCAAAAGAGAAGCACCAAGGAGTGGGTAAATGCAGTTTGCTCCAGTGCCTATATCAAAACCTCTTACAACATTTCCATTGACATTATTCTTTGGAATGATATCGGAGGAAAGAAGATCTTCAATCCAGTGAATGTAGTTCGATCTATTTGGAACTGTGGGGCAAAGCTGCCCATCAGGAATCCACCTAGAAAAATTAAGAGAACATATAAAAATCAGGCCAGCAACACAACTGAACAATAATCAATAGCATAACACAACAACGTGAAAAGCAACTTTTATTCATAATGGACCAAATGTAAGGATCAGATAAATTCTGTTGCCAAAGCTATAAGAACTCATCTGAAACAGAACTACCGGGAAGGCTATTTTCACGAGCCTTACCCTCAAACAGTTTATTTTTCAGATTAGTGACAATTCGTTTATCTAAAAGCACTTAACAATTTCCGCATACACAATAACATTTACATGAGATGCAAACAAAAAGGCAATCTAGTTACCAAACATAGAGCAATCTAGTTACCAAACATAGAGCAACTAAAGAACAAGTAGAAAATTCTATAGGTAGTTGAGAAACTCCAATCAAACAGTTAAGTATTTCTTTCCCAAAACGTAAACTCTGCAACTGCTCATCAACTAGGCTAACACATCAGAAGGTTGAGAACCAATTGAACAACCTAAATTTGAAACTTTTACAGTCATAACAAGCACCATCTTGAAGCAAAATCAGAATAAAAGTAACAAACGGGTAAAGTACAAAATGAATACTCATTTAAGCATTAGAAGTCAAGTACTTATCTCGCTTCTAAACAATTGAACTCATCAACTGTAACACAACATTCAACATTACGATCACCTCTTCAACACCAAAAACGAACCGCAAACCACACGAAAGAGAAGAAAACAAAGTAACTAATGAAGAACGGTATAGGGTCGAACGTACCAATTAAGGTCGTGGTCGTGGAGGAGGAGTACACGAGTAAGCTCGCGTGTGGCGTTGAAGTCCGTCCAGTCGATTCTGGGTCGACCGTCACGAGAGTAGAAAACAAAAGGTTTAAAAGAAGGGTAGAGAGAAGCCAAGAGAGCGAAGTCCGGAGGGTTCTCGGCGTATTTGTTCCTGGGGTGAATCGTCGGTCTAAGCTCCGGTCGCTTTCTCTTGTTTTTCTTGCTGGGCATTGTTCTTTGGTTCACCGGAGAACAGAAGCCTAAAGAAGCGGAGCAGTAATATTTGGATCCAGCTTGAACGAGAAGAGTTCTTAAGGATCGGTTCCGTTAACCCATAGAAAGGACTTTAATATGTAGTCTGGTTCATGGAACTTTGAGCCTACTTCAACTGAAAAGAACACGGGTCGTGTCGAATGTGTTAGCCCACGATTGAAAAGTGAATGATTGAACCTCAAAGCCTAGAACTCGGGACATCTACGTTGTAGGGCTGGCAATTATGATAAATAGATAATATAATATAATGTTCACAAAAATACAAAGAAAACCCAGCTGCCATTAATAATCAATCGGTTGCTTATTTTTCATGTAAAACCTATAGATCAAGTAGTGCAATAGTTCGTGCACATTTGTGAAAATCCAGCTGCAATAATTAATTAGGGCTGTATGGTTCAACTTCTATTTTTTTTATTGTAGCGTTCAGTTTTATTTTTCAACTTTTTGTTTCGATTTTCCTTTTAAACAAAAAAAAAAATTTGTTTAGTTATTAATGTTAATGTAATTATATTTTTATCACTGATAATAATTATATATTAGATAAAACTTAAAGATAAATTATTTTTAATTAAATAAATTTAT
>JANZXP010000196.1:40582792-40603820 GCA_027576715.1 Erythroxylum flavicans
CCATCGATGATGGTCACTCACTGAGTTCGCAAAACTCACCCAAAATTTGCAATTATTTTTCAGGACTCAGAAGAATATCCCGTTAGGCAACGGGAGTATATCTATTGCATGTAAGTGAGGGATAGAGGTCGGGATCAGCTTGCGTCCGCATTGTATTCCTTTATTTTCTACTGAATTGTGTATTCCGCAAATTTTTGTATTTTTGAAATTAAATGTTACAGTTTGTAATAATTTTGGGAATTGGATATGTTTTGTAATTTGTAATGGGCCCAAATGGTTATTAAAAAATTTTATCGATTATATTGTTTTGTTGAAAATGGTTATAAAACAAAGTGGGCCGTTTTGGTTATCGATTTTCTGTACTTTATGTTTGTGGTTTAAAAAAATTTATACCAATTTCAGAGTGATCGAGTGCTCTAACATGCCACCCTCGCGGGGTACGAACTCGAATATCACCATCGATGTCGGGTTCGGGTCTTGCGGGAGTGGGGTGTTACAGTTCCTATAAGCTACATAAGAAAATGTAGATCTTGAAAAAAGTAGTTGAGCCATAGAAGTTCACAAGTTACGGTTACTATGCTTCTGTACTAAGCCTTTACGGAGGACCATGAAATTGTATTTTATTTCTTTTTTTCCTAGAAATAAAAAAATGATGTATGGAGATATAATAGCTAGAAAAAGATCTTTATATCATCAAAGATGAAGCCAATCAGCACTAGAGAAGCCAATTAATATAAGATATTATTTTAATGGGTAGGATAAACCTCTTTGGATAATGCCTTTGAGATATCTTAGCACATGAAAGGCATTTTCCATATAAGGCTCCTTAGAAGAAAAAAGAAACTAATTGAGGTGTTAGGCAATATAAGAGATGTATGGCTTGGTCATTGTCAAATAAAGTAGTCTATCAATGAGCCTTCTATAACCTTCAGGATACTGAAGTTATTGACCCTGATCCAAAGAAAGCTTAAGGTTATATGGAAAAGGGAATGATATAGGTTTGGTAATAGTAAGGTCAATATTGGTGAGGATGTTCAGGATTACTTTTTCTTCAATGCCTAAGAAATACTTAGCTACGTCTGGGTATTTAATGTCAAATTGTTTATCAAAAGTTGCATTAGTAGCTAGAATCTTAACATTATAGTTTCTGGTTAATAGGACATCATCGTACAACAGCAGTAAAATTATCTCGTTAAGTTTGACAAAAAAAGAAATATCATGTTTTAACTACACAAAGCCCAAACTAAGAAGAAACTTAAACAAAACCCAAACCAATAAGAAACTTCATGAATTCTTAATTTAACTATTAAGAAACTTGTTTTAAGCTATATAAAAACCTTTTAGCTTACAAACTCATCTTAGAAGAGACTTTGTATGACCCTCTAATGGCTTCATGTCAATTTCTTCATAAGTATAGCCATACAAAAATGTATTATTAATGTCGAATTAGTGTAAAGACCAACCTTGCAGCTGCAAAAGAAATAATAACTTTTACAATTGCCAACTTGGCTACTGGAGTAGATGTATGTTTGTAATCTTTGCCCTCTTTCTAACCAACTTCCCATATAACCAACCTAGCCTTTAGCAATTATAGGTTGTATTTTGTTTTATATACTTATTTGGAGATAATAACTTTGTGGCTTCGGAGCAAAGCAGTTAACCCCCAATATTATTTTCTAGTATATCTATTGGCTCCAATCCCCGTACGGATTTTATGTCGATTACGTGTTACCGTTGTAAATTTATTTGTGAGAATAATAATTATAGTTGGGAACATTTCAATAAAATAAACTATAACAATTTAATTTAATTAAAATCTATACACAGAAAATTTGTGGTGGCATCATAAAATAATTTCGAACATATAATTAAATTATTCAAATTCATTTAAGACAACTTTCTTGTGTTTTTACTAATTTACCCTTTCTTTATTAGGAAATTTCTATTAACTCCTTCACTCTATTTTAATTCTTTCTTTTAATTCAAACACCATACAAAATTCAAAATATACCATATTATACTCCAAAAATTTCTAATTCATAAATTCTAATCTAGTTTCATGCTTGATAATTTAATAAAATAATTAAAATAAAATAAAAATATAAAAATCCTAAAAGCGGGATCCAACAATATCTATCTCCTTATTCACGGCTTCAAACTACTGATTATCTTATTTACCTTGTGAATAACATGCAGGTTCTTGTATAGTAAAAACTTTGGCTAAGGACGCAACATAATCTTTAGGCAAATGTGCCAAATAATTAGGTGTAGATAAAGGATAAGACAGATCCTATTGAAATGAAAATGTGTTTTCCTAAAAGATAACATGTCGACAATGAAATTCTTACTTAATGTTAAGATAAAAAAGTTTGTAACTTTTCTAGCTTGGAGGTGACCGAGTAGAACACATGCTTTTGCCCTAAGAGCAAATTGATCAGGGTTATATTTAGAAACAACAATATAACAGAGGCAATCAATGGTTTTAAGGTTGTCATATGTGGGTGGTTTTCTATAAAGAGCTTCAAAAGGGGCTTTCCAAGAGAATTAAGGCATGAAGATTTTATTTATGAGGTATATAGCAGTAAGTATACAATTCTCCTTAAAATTTTTGGATGATTAGCATGAATTTTTTATAGTTCTGATAATGTTAAGCAAGTTCACATTCTTTAGTTCAACTACCACACTTTGTTGAGATGTATTTATCATGAAATTTTCGTGAATGGCGCCCAATTTTGCATGTATTTTGAGTTCTCTCTCTTAACAATTTTAGATCCATTGTCATACCTTACAAATTTTAGTTTACTAATATGATGATTTTGATTGTAGTTGATAAAGCGAATGAATGTAATACAAACTTGGGTTTTATTATGCAAAAGATTGATCTAAACAACTATGGTTTTGCATTAACTATAATGAAGAAATAATTTGCACCATTAAGAGTTGGTTTTCTATAGTGCCCATTAAGAGTTGGGCACATCTACTACTCCAGTTTCAAATAGTCTTAAATGCTTGTACTACAATCGTTTATTTAATATCCTATTTGTTTTTTGACTATTAATAGGTTGTGGAGTTTTTATTGCTATTCCTGTATCCAATAGGAAATTGAAAAGTTCAAGTTTTTGTTTACTTTTGTTTCCATTTTAGATTAATATTTTTATTATTTTGACCCAAAGTTTTTACAAAAGCTACGATCTTTAATATTTTGAGGTTTAAAAATGCTGAGGAGGACTGTAGGAAAAGAAAAAAAAAATATTTATAATTTTTTTTTGAAACTTATTTTATTATTAATTATGAATTTATAATATCTCATTCCAAAAAATGCTTTTTTATTTCTTTAATTATTGATTTTAACACATCAGTTAGTTGTATTGGGATTAAATCAGGAGAGAATCATCTAAGATCACCAGAAGAGAAGAGAAGTGGAAGAATTATAAAGGTAGCCTAGCAGGCTTGGCATCAATAATTATATGTCTTTTTTTTAGTTTCAGATTTGTTTTTCAAAGTAAATAATTGAATTAATAATCCCCAAATCGGAAAACAAAATATAAAAGAATTATAAAAACCTTGGTATACCTAATACTGAAGCCTGAAAGTTATTTATTTACAACTAAGGTTGCCTTAAAAGAGGAAAAGTTAAGAGGTTGATTTCTTTGTTCCAAGTTAGAGATTATGGCCTTTCAGCATCATTTAAGCTCCAATAATACTTAGATAGAAGATTTTTCTAAGTTTCTTAATATCCTTGAGTTTCTTTTAGCCTATATTTGGTAATTTGTGCATTCCATAGTTAGCAAACATCTAGCTATCAATCTTGATTGAGTTGAGGAAGCAATGAAATTAAGGATGGTAGGGTACTTATAACTAGGCATCCCTAGAAGGCATAGCGATTAAACTACATTTCAAATTGTTTTGAGAAAATGACAAATAAAAAATTGATGCTCTAAAAATTTTGAGGGTTGATTACAAAGGAAGCATTTATTAATATTAACGAATAGTAGTTTACCCAATCTAGGAATCTTTTTTTTTTTTTTTTGAAAAATCAATTTAGGAATCATTTGCTTGGCCACTAACTAGAGAAAAATTTTCAATTTAGGTTTGTTCACTTCTTTCTCTCAATTCACTTGGATTTTTTTTTCTTTCTTCTCTCTTTTAAAACAACTATAAAAAGGTTTTTATGTTGTCTAAGAAAGCGACTAAAACGCCCTCAAAATCGGCACAAGTTGGGTTTCCATTTAGAGTGACCTAATCCAACACATTTCACATAAATTTTTAATTTTATTAATATATACTGATGTTAACGCACAGTTTGATCAATTTTTTTAGTGAATCTTAAGTTTGCTGCTGTTAAGCAATAATACAGTTATTACCCAGCCAAGGGGCAGCTTGCAACAAACTTTTTCTCAACGTCAGAGTCACGTCCAAATTCAACAATGCCCATGAATGAGCTATCCAAACGTTTCTTACTGTGATACTGCCATCCTAATGTTATCATTCTCTAATTCTTTACTGATATTTGCACAATGAAAATGTTTTTAAACATTGTAACCCTTATATTTTCGAAATGAGAATATATGGGCAATATGGATTGAATTTTAAGTTGTTTGAATGACACAAAATGAAAGCATTTTGTCAATATCTTTCTTTTTTTTATATAATTATGTTTCTAGTATGACTGACATGCATGTTCGAATCTTTCCCTTCCAGTATCAAATATTAACAAATACGCTAAGTTGTAGCTAGGTGAGAAAGAATAGAAGTGGCCGAATGAATAGATTCAGCAGAAAAATATTTACTATTGGGAAATATCTTTACAACTTAGCGTCTTGAATTAAGTCTAATTCAAGTATAATTCAAGTATAAAAGCAACTCAGTAGAGAAGCAGCAGTGATGGAAAGCAACGAGGAAGACACTGACAAATGGACGGCGAGAGAGAGTGAGAGCTGTGATTTGAGAGAGAGGCGGCCAAACTGGGGAGGGCAGAGTGAGGAAAGAGGCTCTGACAACTAGGATTAAAATTTTCAATTTAGTCCAATAGATTTAAAATTTTTTCATATTTGACTAGTATTTAATCAGTATGCTAATCAGTATATGCCGATGCCAGAAAAGGTCGGTTTCAAAAACTGGTACGGTACTATTAGTTTCAGTATCATTTTATAACCGGTACAGTGCGAAATTGACCAATACATATTGTCATTAGTGAAGTTACAATCCCTTTGTAGAACATGAAAAAGTATACTTGAATTATACTTGAATTCAAGTATAATTCAAGTATATTTCCGAATTAAGTCTTTATCACCAAACGAAAGAGAAAGTCGAAAGGTTCTTTCTCCAAATGAAATTTTGTGTTTCATGATATAGTAAAAATAAGAATCTTTACAATCCCCTAAAAAGTGTTAAAATATTATAAGCATTAGAATTTGTGCAGACATAGAATTCGTTTAATTTCTCAATGTTAACTTCAAGCATAGTATAATTATGCTTTAAAATCGTTACATCTTGAGCCTTAAATGTAGACGATGCTAAACACATCTTTTCTACGAAGATTTTCATAAAACCCTTTACTTATTCTTTCCAATTAAATGTGAAAGACACTTTAAAGTCATAATGGAAGGTTCTACGTTATCATATACCCTAAAAGAATCTGCTTGAAAGTTCTACGTTATCATATACCCTAAAAGAATCCGCTTGGAGAGGAATAACAATCAATTCAATAAATAACGAAGCCTGTATAAACACCAATGAAACTTCTAAAAGATCATGCTCATAGCATGGCCAAAGCTAAGATTTGAATTGGATCATACTTTGTGGGAATATACCAATCAATAAATAATTTTGTGATATCTTCACAAAATCGGTTTTAATTAATTGGTATATTCCCGCAAACTATGAGCCATATCACAAATTTGGTTTCAATTTATTGGTATATTCCCGCAAAGTATGATCAAATTCAAATCTTAGCTTTGGCCATAATATTAGCATGATCTTTTGGAAGTATCATTGGTGTTTATACAGGCTTAGGGGAGGAGCTTCCCAAAAGTACAAGTAGGCAAACACTAATTGAAGTACAATACTCGATCTTAGAATTGAAATGTTTTACAAAATTTTCTTTATTTACATATGTTTTCTGTCTAATGTATAAATGATCTTCCATATTTATTTATATCCAGCAAGATTTGAGTTAAGAGCTATTCCTGATTATCAGGATTCGGATTTTTACCTTACATACTTTCACTTGAAGATTTGCTACTCATTTTCATCACACAGGTGTACAATTAGATGAGCCGAAATTTAGTTTTTCCTTTAATAATGGATTGTCATAAAGTCAAAACTTTGGCCTTCTGAGTATGCTTCAAATATGGATTGACTATTTTCTGTAAGAAAGAAAGAAACTACTGCCTTTGATTTTGCATAAATTAGTTATCTATATAATATCTCTCACATTAATAGTTAATTATTAGACAATTTACACTGCACCCTATAAAAGTAAGCAGTCATAGCTCAAGAATGAGCACGTCTTGTCAAAGAAACAAGTCAATCATTGAGTTATCCGATATCAGTAGTGATCACTACCTTCATAGGTTCTACATTGGAATGGTACGCATCTCAATTTCCACTTCCCAAATCGAATAGTTGTAAAGAGTCGTATCGATTGTGTCATTTGAGCTTTAATATACACAACACCTTTTGTTTTTTCCTACTTTTTCTCCTATTAGAAAATTTAATTTATTGCTTGGAACTGACATTTTAGGATATATATTCCTCTTGCGGGATATTGACTCACTGTACTTATACAGGATACTCTTATAACAATTTTGATTGTGTTGTTGGCAAGTTGGAACACTCCAAATGTAGCAAGCCCCGACAGCAGCTCAGGATATTTCGATGTGACCAAATATGGAGCGCGCGGTGATGGAATATCAGATGATTCACAAGTATAAATGCTCTCAACGTCTAATATTTTGCTTTTTTCAAATGTTGATTTGTAACCTAAATAATTGTGCAAGTATTAAAAGTGAACCTTTTTGATTCAGGCTTTGAAGAAAGCATGGACACTTGCTTGTTGGTCGAGAACAAATGCTCCAGTAGTGTACGTACCCAAGGGCAAGAAATTCTTTTTGAAGCCAATAGAATTTAAAGGTCCATGCAAGCCATCCATAATAATTGTCCAGGTTGATGAAGTCACTTATATATTAGCTCTCAAGGTCTATAGTAACTATTATTTCGATACAATAAAGTCATTATACTAACAAAACATTATTTCATTTCTTCATTTTTGACACTCGAGATTACGGGAGAAATTGTTGCACCTAATAACATTGGTGGTTGGGGTGGTGATACTTTCCAAAATTGGATTGTGTTCTCCGAAGTCGATGGTCTATCTGTCATAGGCAATGGCCGTATTGATGGACAGGGTTACGTTTGGTGGCCAAAGGCACATAGCTTCCAAGAAAAGCCATCTGTAAGTTCAATATTACTAGAATTAATGGGTGAAACCAAAAAGAAAAAACATTAATATACTTCGTTGCTCGTTGACCTAAAAAGGAATTCATATGTTATAATTATTTTTTAAAGAAAAAGATTTATATTATCAATTTTATTCATGTTTTAAGCAGCCCCGGCCTGGGGAGGGGCGAGGTGAGCCACTGCTCATGGCCCACTTTTATTTTTTTTAAAAACTACATGTAAAAAATATAGTTTATTAAAAAAAATTTTAATTTATTTTTAATTAATATCAGGGGTCCATATCTTCTATTTCGTCCTGAACTTACAAAATTTCAAGACCGGCCTTGGATTTAAGAAAGGTGATGAGTATCAGGTCAAATTGTGAAGGGAATTAACTACATAATCAATTATATATCGGTGATTATTAGGAAATTTTTATCTTTTTATTATTTATAGTAAGATTGATTATTAATAATTACTAAAAATTAGCTGTAAAACGTTTTGTATAGTGAAAAATCAGCAACACAAAGTCATTCCTTCTTTTAATATTTAAAATTATTTTTATAAAATAATAATAATTTCTTATTACGAAATGGTATTTTCACCGTCTAACCTTTCCATGTACGTTCATGACATTATGCAGGCGTTAGCATTTAACAGCTGCCACAAACTTAAACTTGATGGATTGACAATTGTCAACAGCCCAAGTGGCCACATCTCAATAACTCGTTCTAACGCTGTTCAGGTTTCCAATGTGTTTATATATGCTCCCCAATCAAGCCCCAACACTGACGGAATTGACATTACATACTCAGTCGGAGTGCAGATTTACAACTCCAAGATAGCAACTGGTACTACTACCTTTTCATTATCCTTGATATATGGCCTACATTTTGCTTTTTAATCTTATTACAATTTTTTCACATACTGCTATTTTACACTTCAGGTGATGATTGTATTGCCATCAGTGACGGTTCGTCCTTCGTTTATGTAACAAACATAGATTGTGGACCAGGTCATGGCATAAGGTAAATTATCGTTTTTTTTCCTCTTCTAATTATGCTCACGATATTTATAACCACCCATGGTATAGTCAATTTATGGTTTATTTCTGTTATTATTATCTTTTGATACTTTAAAACAAAAATTTGCAGTATTGGAAGCTTGGGTCGAGATGGACGCACAAGCATTGTAGAGGAAGTGCACGTAAAGAATTGCACTCTCAGAGGAACTACAAATGGAGCTAGAATCAAAACTTGGCAGGTAGAACTAAAAATGCCATATCCAATTGAAACATCTGCTTTAACATCTATCGACAATATGGAGTAGCCAGATTGCGACTGCCTTTTTGTTTCAATCAACAGGGAGGTTCAGGGCATGTGAGCAAGATTTCGTACGAGAATATCAGTCTTATAGGAGCCGCCAACCCCATCATCATCGACCAATACTACTGTCCAGATAAAGATAATTGTCAAAATCAGGTTAGTCTCTACAACATTAGATACTAACTTAGCATTTTGGGGTCTTTTATATGTGACTTATTACATGTTTTTTTCTGCATGTACTTTTGTCTCAGACATCAACCGTGGAAGTAAGTGATGTGACATTCAATAGAATTTATGGTACGACAAGCTCAAAAGTCGCAATCAATCTTAGCTGCAGCGAAAGTAGTGGCTGCACTAATCTTGTGCTGAGTGACATCAACATAAAGTCTGAGGATTCCGAAACAGTTACTTCTGCTTTCTGCATCAACGCTCGTGGAAGATCTACCCTATCTCTTCCTCCTGTGAATTGTCTACTGCCTTAGGTTTTAAAGATCTATGAGTTATACACCAAGTTTATGTTTGGGATTCTCCTAATTTGCTTTTCGATCTTCGTTGAATACTGAAGGTATGGGAATTCGATTTTGATCAGCAGCGTCATTGATAGCTAATGTAACGAATAAGTTTGTTTATTAATAATTCTCAATACCCTAGCGCATGTTTTTGGTTTATTGTTGATATTTCAACGCTTATAGACCTTTCTTCGTGATATTAGTAAGTTTCGAAATGCATGAGCGCAGCCACAAAAGTTTTCAGGGATCAAAAAATAAAATTTTAATTATCAAGGGAATCATTGTTCTTAAGTTTTTAATAGAGCTCAAGAGACTTAAGTTACAGGTTACACTATTATTGATTACAACTCGTTTCTATCGGTTAAATTTATGATATACAATCCATTGCAACTATTATCCATTTGTTTGTCAGATTTAGCAACAAAGAACATTATTTTTACTGCATCTATGTAACTTGTGAATAGAAATATAATCGTGAAGGAGGTGATATTAACTTCCACGTGAGACGGAGAATAATGCAGCTGCACTGAATCTTTAGTGAACTGACAGAAGAGAGAATCAGGACAGAAGAGAGAATCGAGAATAAAACAATTCTCATTCATTTTGTTATGCAAGGATGGCGTCATATATATAGCCTATACAGTACATAAATTTGTTGTAACCGAAAGGAAGTGACAAATAATGAGTAAATAAAGGGCTAGGCCCAAGTAACAAGTCCTATCCGTCCAAGAGTGAAATAACGTTAAGCCATATGAAGAAGCCCTGGTGAGGAGACCAAATTAGGGTGGATCTGATATGAACCTCGACACCGTCATTACAAGTGGTTGTGGTGGGATCATCTTAACCCAATATTTAAAGTAGTGGTGTAATTTGTAAGAACCCAAGTCTCAGCTTAAATTTCTCATAATTTTATAAGGATTTATGGTTGTTGTCTAGATATATAAGAGACAATCATCTTCTTTTCTTATATGCAAGTTCTGTGTATGCAGCCTTTGTACTGTTGCTCTCAATCCAAATAAAAATAATTTGCTTCACGCTAGAATTGCCCATTTACTTCTCACTATATCGGTCTTCTGTTAATAGGGCTGTGGCTTGAGGAAATTGGATTTCATAAGCACTAATCTTATTATGCAGACAACATATCTGTTCTCATTTTTTCAATGTCCACCGACTCCGAAGTAGTACTTTGAATAATGGCAGTAAGGAGGCCATCTTTGTTTCAGGTTTTGGCTGTAGCTTGATATTCAACAATAACTACAACAATAACGACAACAACAATACCACCAAACCTAAATACCCTATCACACAAGGTTTGAAAAGCTCTAATAGTACGTAACCTTATCCTTAACTAGTAAAAAGACTGTTTCCACATAACCCACAAGAAGAAGAAGCAAGAAAAGAAGAAAAATAAAAAATAAAAAATAAACAAACAAAAAGACAAATAGATATGTAGTAAATAAAATATAAAATAAATAATAAGTAATAAACAATACGCAAAAGAATAAATAAGTAAATACTAATAGAAATACAAATAATAGTATTAATATTAATTCTAATGTAGGGCCTTCTAGTAGCAATGATTTAAGAGCTTACCATAAGTTGAATTTATGCCAATAAAGTAACAATTCAAACCATTGTAAGTACTAAAATTCTACTAGATTGTATACGATCGATTATGGCTTATTACTGTAATTGTATGCACCTACAATCTAACTAAAGTTTTGATGATTATCAAAATCACAAAATTGTAGTTGCAATTATCTTCACACTTCAATTTACACCATTTGACCTTAGGGCTCCTCATGACCATGTCCTAATCATTAGGTGAAAGCTAAATACATTCTGTATTATAAACCTGTTATGTACATTTTTATCTTGGGATAATTACAAATGAAATTTCTAACATTCACTTAATGAATAAAATGTTCCTATGACTCCATTTAGTGAGCAAAGAGTTCTAGAGACCCATTTAATTGCATAAAGAGAACTCTTATTTTTTAACATAAAGGTAATGTAGCAAAAATTCATTAATGCCCCAAAAACATTTCAACTACTTATAAAGCGTGAAATAACCAAAATACACTTCAATTTTTGTTTGTCTCCCACCTAACTTATAAAGTCTCGAATAATCAAAACACTCTCTACTATTTGTTCATCGCCCATTTAATTTGGAATGACCTAAATGCCCATTAACCTTAATTATCTCTTGCTGAATTTGATATGTATTAAATGATTGAATTATTCAGACTGTTCAGTAATGGAAAAGTGAAATAGTGTACACAAATTTTATTTGTTGAAGCATCATCAAAATGTGAAATGATATGCAATATTTGATCATATGATCTGTCTGTGAATTGAAATGTGAGTTGTTTTGTGATTTGAAATGAGTGAACCATCATATTCAGTATATGTTGATGTGATTCGTTTGTAAATTGAATGGACAATTGTCTTTGTGGTTTGATGTGAGCAAGCACATTGATGATAGTTCACTCACTGAGTTTGCAAAGCTCATCAAAATTGCAACATTGATTTTCAGGTATGAGAGAGGAGACCTAGCTATTAAGACACTCTAGAAGAAGTCTAGTACTGTATTTTTGGACTCAAGGATTGACTCAAAGGTCGGTCAGCTGACATTGAAGAGTTAGATAGAATACTTTTGTATAGTGATCTCACTTCATGTAGAATGTTGTAAAGAGTAGCAAACTTTATGATATTTTTGTGATACTATATATATGGATTTTGTAACCAAATGCTACAATATAAACTATGTTTTATGAATGAAATGATGAATTGAGCTTTTAAATATTATCTTATATGTATAATGCCATATAAGTGAATGTGACTGCTCTAACATACCATTTTCATAGGGTATGTTCTCGAACGTCCTCAGGATATTCGGGCATGTGCCCCGTGAAGGCGGGGTGCTATAGAAGATGTAGGTGATTTTAAGTGTGTGAAACATTAAGGAGAAAAGGATATAGGGTTTCTATAAAAAGTGAGCAGATTGTATTTTTCTTCATATTTTAGAGGTTTAATTACTGTTTAATACATCTTTTGTTCATAAATGCTTTATTTGACTTAAGAATGAGCTATTATGATAAAAGTAAGATAGATAGTATGACCTGATGGTTTGTCCATAATTCCTTAGTTATGTTATACATGTGCAATCCCAAGTTGCTTTGCAATGTTTACAAATAACATCTAGTAGGAAAAATGATGTGGATATATCACATAAGTCGTGTTACAGACGGTTAATGACATATTATTTGTTTTTTAGAAATAACATCTACTAGGAAAAATGATGTGGATATATCACATAAGTCGTGTTATAGACAGTTAATGACATATTATTTGTTTAATTTTATTTTTCAAATTATAAGAGGATTAAACTTGTTTATGCAAATTAATTTTAGTATGAGAAATTGTGTAATAAATATTTTATAAAATGTGTTTATACTATTTAACATGCCAGATTAGTTTTAAGGCTCAAATTACATGTTGTCATAAAAGCTTGAGATTGTTGAACATAATTTTTTTAATAATTTGATCTCTTATCTTGTATTTGTTAGTAGTGATTAATGAAATGAATATTTAGAAAGTCTTGAATTCACACTAATATGTTATGGTTTACTTTTGAATGAGATACATAAGAAAATTTTTAGGATGTAAGCATAAATGTTGGAGTAGGAAAAGGGTGATTACAAGGACAAGGCAAAGGAGATTACTGAATGTATGCAATGTAACGAGGTTTCTTAGCTATCAAGAGCCAATAATAAAAAAAGAGCCAATAAAAAAAGCAAAAGGTACATTGTTGAAATACATTTCAAATTAATGCAATAGAGTTAGTAGGATTAGTTTAAAGTTCTCATAGCTTATGATGTTTTAATTTCCAAGAGTTACCTTTTCTAATGCATCACAATTTAGCATACATTAAACTGTAGGGTACATCAAAGCTCCACCTAAAAATTATATAGATGCAATTAAGAGCATATATTTTTTGGACTATATGATTTGTTGGCCAAGAAGTTGAGTCATGAATAGTGCATATTATTTGTTGATCAATTTAAATTGTTACTTTTGGATAAGATTAAGAAGAGCATGGTAATGATAGATATGACTTTGATATTCAGAGTTATGAATAGTGACATTAAAGTCCTAATAGACTGCTAATATAAGGATTTAAAACAATTTAAAATGTTAAGAAATGCTTTAAAACAACTCTTTTATTTAAGAGACTTGGATGAGGATGGCTTCACATAGATTTTTTTTTTTGATTGCATTAGTTTCCCTCTTCTATCTAACAACTATAAATATTCTTTTGTAGTTATATGTAGAAGTAATGGATGTGTAAAAGTTTTAGAGATATAATTAGTTGGAGTATATAATAGAGTGTTTAAGTAAGGAGATAATTGCATACTATTATAGAAGTCTAAAATAAGGTAGGAATGGTAGGAATAGTAATATTGGTAGTTGTGCATTTTTACTAGAGTTTTAAAAAACATCTTTGCTTGAGTTCCTTCAACAATATACTCTTAGCATAGTGGCTCCACAAATAACCTATTCTTCAAATATAATTCGTGTTAGGCTAACACTTCCTCTTCTAGGTGCATAGCTACTAGCTTACCATTATCTTGGTTTGTGTCCATTCAATGATGAAAAACTGCTCACATTTGAAGATGCAAGATCATATACAATCTCCCTTAAAAATAGGAAATTTATGCTTTCCTTTACTTGGAAATATCTTGGTCCATTTCTTTGACAAAGCTATAGGATCCACTCCATCAACTCTTTCATGCTCTTACCATATTTATTATCCAATTCTTGCATCTAATTCTTAAAGTGGTCTTCAATTCACCTTCATTGTTAAGAATGTGTTCCTTCTACCATTCATTATTGCTTTCGCTTTGAATGAGATCATTAGCTTTGATACGTAATGTTTTAGAGCATATTTTACTAAACCCTTAATTTTTCAATTCGTTAAGATATGTTAAGGATTTACTATAGTTAATAAGAAATAAAAAATAAAGTTCTAGAATAGAGAAGTTGGTTTCATTATTCATTGAAAATTTCAGAATATATTATATTAGTTGTATAGTGGCTGTAATAAATGTTATACATCATAATGGTATTATTACACTTATTGACCTTCCTTATTATACTTAATCTTAACAACCTCATTTAGTCTGATGTTGTTCCTGACTTTCTTTTCGAAGGTAGTTGTTTCATATGTATCAGCTCCTCTTTTAACTTCTCGTCATTCTCTAGTAATAGATATGAGTCGTATTTTAAATATGGATCAAACTTCTATGAGCCCAATAGATCTTCTTGCACCTAAAGATTCATATAAATATTTTACAAAGCTTTAACACATATTTTCTTAGAGTTTTTCGGAAGACCAATAGAATATTACCAAGGAGACTTTTATAATACCTTAGATATGTGAGGAGGTAGTTACAACATCACATTTGATTCAGTAATGTGTGCACTTGTTAATTGATGTGATTATAAAGGTATTAGCTTGAATGAACATGTAGCTAGATTAACTAAAACTCTTAAGAAGATATAAGAGTACTCTATATAAAAGAATTTCCAATATGTAGTGGGGAGTCCAGATGTTGCAAAAGTATCAAAATTCCAATTTTATTAAACATTTGGATATGGCCTCACTAAAATTTAGTGATTGTTCTACAAGATAATTTGAGGGTATGCTTGACTATTTCTCATAAACTGATAATTTTGTTTTCACTGAGGGCCTAAGTTTACCTTCCATTATGTAAAAAAAAATTGAAAATGAGTTTTGAGGAAAAATGGATATTGGGACAAAATGAGTTTAGGGAAGAAGTGGTGAAGAGAGGAGTTTAGGCAAAATTTAAAAAAAAAAGGTCAATAATGTCAGTTAGGTTAATCGAGTTGGTCTCCTACACTAAAGCCCAATTGAAGTTCGATCAATATAGATATGGTCTGTTGACTTCAAATCAGATTGAATCATATACCATTTACCATTCGTGACATTGTTATATTCTTTTTAATTGTCACTTCTGTAACATTTAAGAAGAAAGATAACAAAAGAGTTTATCGGGACATGATCCTCTGGCCCCTTTACTCTATCCCTACCCTGTCCCATTTTATCTCAACCATCCATTTATATAGGACTCACATAAATGGATGGTTGAGATAAAATGGGACAGGGTAGGGACAAAGTAAAGGGGCCAGAGGATCTGAGGGGAGTTTATCCTGAACCTCTCATAGAATACATAGAATTTCTACAAGACTATTAAACTATAAAGAATTTTAATAAAAATAATAAAATCACAAAAATTTAACATCTATTATCATCCTTAAAATAAATTTACCTAATAATAATTTATGAATGAATTATTGAAGAGAAAAAGAGAGAGAAAAATATAGGAATGTATCTTTCTTTAAAGGGATAAATTATAAAGTTAGTTTTAAAAATTATTTTAAATTACTTAAAAATTTTATAAAATTAGAAATATTAAAAAGAATTTCACAATGTGATTGATTATTAACTATATAATAGAATTTGTATAATTGTTATAAGCTAACTTTAACGGATTATGCTAAAATATTTTGATAAAAATTTATATTTTTGAATATTTTAATATAATATTTAATACTATTAATATTTACTATTAATTTAAAAATTAATAATATTTTAAATAATTTTGAACAATAAAAATATTTTCAAAATAAATAAAATTTACTCGATATGTTATTTATCAAAACCATAAAAGTATTCCCGATATCTCCAAACTAGATGTTCTCACGGTAACTTCTTGGAACCAGCCTTAATGATACTAAGATAATCTTTCAGCGTTTCATGTTTAAGAATCAAGAGGGACCGCAGGAGACAAGCAGTAACCTTTTCAGGTTAGACATTTGTATCTTCTTGGGACCAAAAAGTTCACAGATATTTCTGTGCCCAGCTCAGCAAAATCTTAAAGGTCATACAAAGAAAGCCAAGCAACCTATAATCGGCGAACATAAAATTGAACATGGAAATCGCGCTATGCCAAATTAAGCTCTTCTTTTCATTACCTTCCGACCTCATAACCATAGATAGTACGTGAATCTTTTGCTGGCAAAGATATTGTCTCCTATGTCCCACCAAATGAAGATCGACATAGAGACCGATCAAAAACAGGGTAAACAAGAATAACCGATTTCTGGAGTTCTGATGTAACATCCTTTGTTTGCTGATTTGATCCAATGTACTGCAGAAGCAAATAATTTAGACTTCACTGGATCAACTTTAAGTTGAAATACTAGTTTTAAATTAGGGATAATAATAGAGAAAGGATATTTGTTATGATTATCGTAAACTGGTGTAACTGCAATCTAACAAGCTGACTACATAAAATATGTTCTCTATAAACCTTTGGGCCAATAAAACTATGTCTCTGCGCAGGCTTCTTATGTTCTGTCCTTTTACTTGGCAATTACGTGTGGCAACGTGGAAATCTTGTGTAAGAATTACTTCAATGCTCATCTCCCTTACTCACGGCCGATTCTCCTAAGTATAAGTCAGCTTTAGTAAGGCCACCAATGCTTTCAAATAATTAATGAGACCTGATTTTTTTGAGTAATTATTTGTGTGATTTCATGATTGATATTATGGTTCAATTTTTTGTTATTAGTTTCTACTTAAAATTGTTGTGCTTGAGAGACTTGCTTAAGATATTGAACTTGTGAAGTTTTAAGATGATGCAAATTGAAACTAAACTGAATCTAAGCAAGAAAATTTTGATGGAGAAGTATAATGGTTTAATTTGTTGTCATAACCGAATATTATTTGATATTTTAAACATAATTTTTCTTAAGAACATTGAATTGAAGTAATTTAAGATGTTATTAGAATTAAGAGAATCATGTGTAATTTATAAGAAATACCAAAGATTGATTAATCCATATTATATTAAGAATTCAACAATCTTACCATACCACGCCCTTAGCGCTTATTTTAAACCATAAAGGACCTTCTTTAGTTTACATACATAGCTTACATGATCTTTGTCTTCAAATCCCTAAGGTATATATACTTCTCTGTCCAATTCTCCATGCAAAAAGGCATTCTTTACATCCATTTGCCAGAATTTTCAAGATTTATTAGTTGAAAGGGCAAGCAAGACAGGTACCATTGTGATCTTTACTATAAGACTAAACGTTTCATCATAGTCTAGCTTGTAGTCTTGAGAAACCCTCGTGTAACTAATCGAGCCTTGTACCTTTCGATTGTTCCATTAGGTCATCTCTTTACCTTGGAAACCTACTTGCAAGAAATTGGTCTTGTATTCTTGGGTTATGTCACCAAGTCCTAAGTTTGATTATCTCTTAATGATTGAATTTCTTCATCCATTGCTTTCTTGTAGTCTAAGCTTTGTGATGGTTTTTAATAGCTTGTTAATTATTTCATTTTCTTCTATTAATGCTGCATTTGCATACTTAGGATTCAACCTTCCTTTCCTAATTGACCTGCGTAAAGACTATTGAAGAACTTTTTGTTCTTCTAGCTCTTCTAATTGACTTGATCTTTCTCCTCTAGGAGTTGTACGATGCACTCCAATTTGCCCTAGACTTCTCCTTGATGACTTGTCACTAATCCCTACCAACTCTTCTATTGGTCTTACTTCTTCGACTGACTCTTATGATTTGTCAAACTTAGACGGTTATTGAACTCTTTCTTATAGCGTTTCCTTTATCGCTTCATAATCAAGTAACAAAATTGCTTATAACAACCACCATGACGATGCCTCATCGAACACCACATTTCCATATACATAGCATCGATTTGTTATTGGATCACAACATCTTTAACCTTTTCGTTTGTTGTTATATCTCACGAATATGTATTGAATTACCCTTTTTTTCAAACTTACTCTACAAAGGGTTTGGTACAAAAACATAGCAAACATAACTAAAGACAATGACTAACGTGGGTTTGATATTCCATAGCTTTTTAAATGGTGAGATAAATTCCAGTCGAGCTTGAGGCAATCTGTTAATAACGTGTGTTGCTGTCTTCATACACTCGGCCCAAATTCTAGGTGGTACATTTTTGGCATGTAGCTTGTTTATGCATATTTCTGCCAAATGACGATTCTTCCTTTCAGCAATCTCATTCTATTGTGGGGTGCTCGGACACCTGAACTGCCTATAAATTTTATTTTCTTGTAGATAGTTGAAAAAATCTTTAGATGTGTACTCTCTCCCGTTGTCCATACGGAGGCATAATATTCCTCTCTCTACTTCTTTTTCCATTATTTCTTTGAACTCCTTAAATTTGATTAATGCCTCAAACTTTTCTTTTATAACGCCAACCCTTATATGCCTTGAATAATCGTCAATGAAAGTAATCATATATTGAAATCTACTAATGGATGGTTATTTCACTCGTCCAAAAATGTCAGAGTGGATCAAGTCAAGCAACATATTAGCTTTGTATTTTGATTCTTCATAAGGGAGTTGATGTGCTTTTCCATATTGGCATCTAGCACATATTGTATCATCACAAACATCTAGTTGAGTAAGACCTTTAAGCAAGGACTCTCTCATTATTGCCTTCAGCTTATAATAACTTACACAAAAGCCTCGCGTGTAACAAATTAGGTGTCTTATTTTTCCTTATCTTATTTACATATGTTGTTTGTGCAGTCATAATATAGACAGACTCTAGGCGTTACCCTTCCATGATGGGGAATACTTGTTGTTTTCAAGCTTCGATGCACCTTTACATCTTTTAGACCAAACACTATATAATTTCCTAAAGATGTGACTTGTAAAACATAGAGTAAATTTATCTTCATACCTGGCACATGGTAGACATTGATCAACTCCACCTTGTGAGATTGTATCGAGGCACTATTATGGTCTAGCCAATGTGAGTGATTAGCAATTTAGAATTATTTGTTATGACCATGACCCATCTTCCATTATATTCTACTAGATTGATCAGTTTGTCTTTATCTCCTATCATGTGGTTGGAGCACCCGGAATCAACAATCCAATCATCACAGTAGTTAATTAGCTCATCCTTCATTTTATTAATGCAAATTCTTCCATCAGCTCAGCCATGCAAAAAGTTGCATTATCTACATTCTCTTCTATTGCTAAATATGCTTGAAGATCTCAATCTTTTTCACTATCTTTATCATTCTGGGCAGAAGTTACAGCAATGCTTCCAACTTTTTTGAATCGGTAGTCCCGAGCAAAGTGTCCTTGCCATAATTGTAGCATTGGTTGTTCTATCACTGATACTTTTTTCTTCATTATTTCGAACTTACTGAGCTCCCCCTTGTTGAGAACATCTTCTCTTTTTGTTTTTCCATCGACCATCCAGTGACTTCCTTGGATTATCATCACCACTTCCCATAACAATTTTAAATTTTCCTTTATATGCCCTTTATTTGCTAGACAGGGCTTTCTCCTCATCCTTCAATGAGACTTTAGACATTTGGTTGTCTAAGGTCTCTTAATTGATAAGAATATTTTCCAACTCTGTGAGAGTTGGTTCTTTGTCCTAACCATGAGTTACGGTGACAATGGCATTATATTTTGGTTGTAAGCCATGAATAATGATTCTCCTCATTCTAGTCCCTGTAATTGCATTTTGATGATCTAATTTTGAAATTTCTTCACAAAGAGATTTAACTTTTATGAAATATTCACTTATCGATATATTTTTTTGCGAGACTAATAGGAGTTCATTTTCTAACCGTTGAAGCTTTGCGTCACTTGCCCTGGTAAACAGTGTTGCTAGATTATCACATACCTCCTTAGGTGTTTTTGCATCCTTGATGCAATGTAGCAGGCCATCCTTAATTGTCATAGATAGTATGTACATAGTTTTGTTGGCTTTAATCTTCCATTTATTTAATTCTTTTACGTCCGTGGGTGGTGTGGTATTATCACCACCAACAATACTCCATAAGTCTTATCCAAGTAAGTAGTATTGCATTCGTAAGCTCCAATTTTTATGATTAGAGCTATTAAGCTTTTCAATAGTACTTGCTAAACTAGCAATGTCTGCCATTATAATTTGGTGATGCCCAGCACTTAACCAAGTTAATTTAGACCCAGGCTAACTAGATTTATAGCCCTTGACTATAAGCAAGCAAATTTTTTACAATGCCAATCTTTGGCAAAAGCTTTTTGTATAACGATTTTTGACAGCTTGATAGTATGGTTCGGTCACAGACTAATTCTTGTTTTGATACCACATGTTGATTTTTATCAGATTTTGTGGATGACTCAATTGAAATTTGAAAACAAACTCAAAACATAAGATATTAATTGTAATATTGTACTAACAATATTCTCACAAATTCTCCAGTCCACAATAACACACACCTCACTGTCACTCACTCACGACACAGACCTCACTTTGCACTCACTCACAATTAATAAATTGTTGGTCACTCACACACCACACGTTATAGAGCTTGGCTCCTTTTGTAGACACCTTAAGTCGGTTAAAATTTCTATAGTATTCTAAGGCCATCTCCAACTCATTACTCCAAAATAGAGTAAAGTTTCCTCTATTTTAGAGATGCTATAGTGTTTTTCACTCCAACCTACAACTCTATTTTTCACATCAAAAAAGAATATTCTCATCATATTCTTTTATACCTTTCATTGATGATTATTAAAATTACTTTATAAAATTAACCCAACTTTTCTTTTTGTGTATATTTTTATTCACAATATTATTATTGTTATATTTTTATGTCAATAAAT